>CAOLHI010001106.1:60000-439629 GCA_948474755.1 Ctenosaura bakeri | reverse complement strand
TATTTAAAATGTGTAGGTTAGCAGTGGAGACAGTGGCAAATAATCTGTAAATGATCAAATCCATGGAAATTAAACACACAAATGTTGAGGGGTGACTGTTCTGGAGATAATAGTACTTGGGTTGTGGCATTCTTTTCTCTCCCAACCCTTGCTTCCTTTCTCCCAAAACTGCTTTGAGCAAATCATTCAGCAGCACTACAAGAACTGATAAGTGGGCATTTACTGGATACTTCTGTAAACCCCCTTTTTGAACATAAAATACTCACTTGCTCTGTTCCTCAAAACTTTTGGAGGCCATGATTGGAACCTGTTCTTTTAATGTAAGCAGCCAAATGAGAAGGCAGGCCTTTTCCATCTATTCATAAAGAATTTCACCTTGCCATACTCTACAGAATAAATCTGCAGATGATGAAGAGGAATATCCCAATGGTAGAATAGTGCTGACTGCTATCTCCTCACTGGCAGATCTTTGTTAGCCAAAAGGTGAAAGGATGAGGGTGACTGTACAGTAGGCTTTGTTCTTGTGGGTCATTGCTGTTTTGAGTTATTTTCCAGGTGAGCTGTCTGAACCTGCTAAAACCTACCAGATAGCCACACTCTTCCTCCTCCTTACAAGGAAAGAGCCTTACTTAAAAAACTTCCAGACAACACTGCCTGTTCCTCCCCCTCATCATATAAAAGGAGCCCTGGTGGTGCAGTGGTTAAATGCTGGTACTGCAGCCATAACGTTGTGAGTTCGATCCTGCAGGGCTCCTGGTTACTCAGCCTTCCATCCTTCCATAGGCCGGTAAAATGAATACCCAGCTTGTTGGGGGCAATTAGCTAAAATACATTGTAAACCACTTAGGGAGTACTTTGCACTGATATGCAGTATAGAAATGTAACTACTATTGCTGTTGCTATATACCAGAGTGGTGGCGCTGCATGCCACATAGAAGTCACACTGGAAAGGACAGCCACAGTGCCAGTGCATTTCCAAAGGAAAGCTTGGCAGACAGGAGCAGCAAGGCACTGGAGGAGGTGAGCAAAGCAAAAGAAGGCAAGATGGGTAATCTGATACAAAAGAAAACACTGCAGCTCGATAAGAAATCAGTGCAGATCAGTGTAAAAGGTGACAGTATGTAGCGGAATTGAGGGTCCCAGCCCAATGGACCAAAATGAAAAGCACCATAGGGCACATCTGCTCTCCATCCCTGATCTAAGCACCTTCTCTGACTGAACTCCATTGCAGCTCATTATATTGAATTAGGTACTGGGAAGCCTGTTTTAAGAGATTCTTTGCAATGTTTTTCCCCCACATTCCTGCTTTTCTTCTTCATCCTGATCTCAGCACAATTTGTAAGAGTCAGAATTTGTCATTAAACCCTTTTTAAAATTTTTCCTAGATACAGTGAACTTGATTATTTATCTGAGCAGATGAAACACTAAAAGTTACTGGTGTCATCTCTTTAAGGAAAAGCAACTTATATTGAATAGTAATAAACTTGTAGGGAAAGATAGTGCCTAAATACCCTGAAGGCATTAGACCTATCTGCTCTTGGAGCTAAGCAGGGTCAGCCCTGATTATTATCTGGGTGGAAGACAGCCAATGAATACCAGATACTGTAGGCTAAATTTCAGAGGAAGGAACTAGCAAAACTACCTCTGAGTACCTTTTGCCTGAGAAAACCTTGTGAAAGTCAACAGACGACTTGAAGGCATACATACATATACAAAGAAAGTACGGCCTTAATTTGACACATTTAATCATAATTCAGAAACCTTGTGGATTTTATTAACTTTTGCTTCATTATCTTATGTTAAATAAAACAGGCTATTATTTAATTCAGCATGTTTCATATGTGCTTTTATCTTCATTAGGATAAAGCTGTAGCAGAGTCAGTAAGCCGCCTTCTGGACTCGACACTACGCAGTACTCACATGCCAAGCCGGATAGGAGCTCTCCATGGAATTCTTTACATTCTTGAATGCGACCTGCTTGATGAAACAGCAAAGCAACTCATTCCAGTCATTACTGAATATCTTCTTTCCAATTTGAGGGGAATAGCGCAGTAGGTATCACTGTAATAGCTCTCTTGTGTGGCATTCATTTAACAGAACTGATTGAATGGGTTTTTGAATGAGAAGTTTCACTGACTTTGAAACTGTAGTAAAACTTTAGAAAAATATCTTCCAGTCAATACTTCTGCATCTTAGTTCTCAATAAGAATCGGTGGCATAGCTAGAGCTATTGCCAGCCCCTCAGCACTCCCTGCATTTGCCACCCCTCTCAATAAACAAGATTTTTAAACTGAGGGGAGAAGAAACACCAGCCAGAATGACATTGCCCTTAAAAATCTCTCCCCATCGCCCTCCCACCTCTTCTAAAGGAGAGCAGGGAAGGCAGGTGGAACCCCCAGGGCCAGCCCTGCCCCCTATCCCCACAGGGCAAGGCCCTAGAAGGGGGGTGCACATGGAGGGCATGCTCATGTGCCATGGAAATGTGGTGCTCAAGACCACCATTTCCTTTCCCTTCTCCCACAGCCAGCAGTTGCACTCAGGATGGCGAGGGTGACCAGGTGGTGGTGGGTGTCACATTCGGCAGCTGGCCCTGTGGCATTCTGTTCCTGGAGAGGCTTCCAGGTGCCTCCAAGGCCATTGCCAAGGAGGGAACCCTCCCCCGGACAGTGAAAGTGACCTCTTCCTCTTCTTCCTTCCTCCCGCTACAGCCCCCATGGATGCTTCAGCTCTGTTCCAGACAGGGCAGGGCTTCTCTGCCCTCCTCCTCCCAGGAGACCCTCCTCAGGGCCAGTGGAGGGAGGAGCAGAGACAGCTGCTGGTGGTGGCTCCCACCACTCCCTGCCCCCATCTGTCCAGGTTGCTGAGCCCCAGAAGGGTGGGTGAGGGTCTTTCTTTTTCCCTCCCCACCATGAGAAGGGGGCTGCGGGGCAGGGGCTCGTTCGCTCTCCCTCTGCCTCCCTCAATCCAGATGCTGGACCAGCTGTCTGGCAGACAAAGGTTAGTTCTGCACATGCAACAGCTCCAGTCTGTCCAGAAAGGCCAGCAACTCTGCAGGGAGGCTCTGTCTGGTGAGTGGGATAGGCACTGGGAGGGCTGGACCACACACCCCAAAAAATGCTGCTTGGGGCAGACTGCACCCTCCCCCCACACTCCCTTGCTCTGCCACTGTTAAAGAGTATAAAGAAAGCATTTCTTTTTAATACTTAAAGGGAAGATTTCACTCCACTGATTATTACTTTTTGCCTCTCTTTACAGCTGTTTGAACGTTCACAATCAGCAGCATGTTTTAGTAATGTGTGCAGTGGCATTCTATTTAATAGAAAATTATCCACTTGATGTGGGCCCTGAATTCTCATCGGGTATTATACAGGTATGTATGAATTATACATATATATGTGTACATGCTTTGTATTGCTTTTTTATTTTGATGGTTATGAATTTGCATAACAGTGATTGGCAGAATATAAATGAAAGGAAGTGGTTTGCAAACTGTAACCATGTTTTGGTGTACTTGGTGCCTTATTATGGGTTAATTGATGTGAATTTAGCAAGCCTTCTCATAAATCAAGACTTACACAGTGTAATTTCAGTTATATAATAAAGGATTTATATGATAAAAGGATTTCTGTATAGATATAAGTTGAATTTCACAATGAATGTGCCATGGTGAAAGTTTTTTTACACATAGAGCTTGCCTGTGTGTTTGTATCCTCTTCCTCCCTTGCCGCCTTTGCCAGAGCTTGAAGCTTTCTTTTTTAAAAGTAATTTGTTCCCATTAGTCATTACAATGTGTTACAGAGAAGTCACTTGTGCTTATTTGTTCCAATGTTTAAAAAGCAACTTATTTCTTTACTTGTTGCATTGGTCATTACTTCTGTGTCACTTAAATCTTGAAGTTATTAAGATAGTAGCATAAAATTTGAAAAATTCCTCCAAAGTGCCTCTCACAGAGCCCTTCAAAAAAGTAACTAGAAAACATTAGTCCATGCGCCAACAGAGTAATTTTGTTCCTATTCATTGTTTTACCTTTGAAATTTAATTTTGTTACCAAAAGGATGGAGGGCGATTTGTTGCAGATAACTACATTACCAGTAACTTGTTAGTGCTGTACACCATCCTTTGCCCACTTTGGTTTCTGCAGAAAAAGCAACCCCATTCATACTCTTTTCCCAGAAGATTTGTGGCAGTTTTGTTTCTTCTTGGATGAGTGTTTGTTAATGAAACCATGTAGCTGTAATAGTTATTTTCCACCATCCTGTGACATTTCAGAAGATAAAGGAAGGCAAGTAAGTTGCCTGCTAAGTCTATAAATTATAAACTAGAAAGATGTCCTCAGCCAGAGTCTCCTGTGGTAGAAGAGTTCTGTAACAGGTAGTACCACATTAAAATACATTCTTGCTTCGCCGCTCTCCATGCAGATGTCTGCTTCAGTAGATCCCAGTCATGGATTACTCTTTCTGTACTGGTTGAGAATGGCACATTGGAAGAATTATCATGAACGCCCATGCTTGCTAAAATCTGTACTGGACATAGAGAATCTTTTCGATTCTTTCATGTGTCTTGACTAGTGAACAAACTGAACCAGGAAGTTCTGAGAACCAGTAGATATTCTTTTAAGTAACGTAATATCTTTCCTAGCCTGAGTGGTGACAGGAGTTAACCTATTCATGGATGGCTCTTTGGCAAGAATCAACTTTCACACTAAGTCTTTCAGTGTGCCGTTCTTGTGATGCTGAAGTAGTGTAATCTTGTAGTGTAATCTTGCAGAGTTTTTCTTAATTGCCTGCCATTTGCCTCATTTTGGTGTTCCTCATTCCTGTTCCATTCCAAGCTGAACTTCTCATTTTGGCAGTTTATGTCACTATACAGTTTATGTCACTATAGATTTTAAAATTCATTTCCTTTTTACTTTCAGATGTGTGGAGTAATGTTGTCTGGAACTGAAGAATCGACACCATCCATTACTTACCACTGTGTCCTGAGGGGCTTAGAACGACTTCTTCTTTCAGAGCAACTTTCTAGGCTGGATTGTGAATCATTAGTTAAGCTGAGTGTAGACAGAGTGAATGTACACAGCCCCCACAGAGCCATGGCTGCATTGGGCTTAATGCTGACCTGTATGTATACAGGTATGAGTCTGATAAAAAATTTTTTCAATGCTGAAAATGCACACTCCATGAAAGGGCATTTCTCAGAGACTATTTCATACTTCATACATTTGATTTTCTGTATAACCTCGTTGTAAAGTGGCCCCTTTGGGGACAGTACCCTTGTGAAAGTGGAAAAACTGTGAATAACTTCCCCTGTGCTTCTCTCTCTGATTTCGTTTTGGGGCTCCCCCTTCCCATTCCTATGCCTTTTGCCCTAGCACACATAATTTCCTTCTCCTTGCCTGGGCAAAAGGCAAGGAAATGGGGGAAGCATGCATGCACCTTTCTTCTCTGCATGGTGCTCCCCCCTCCTTCCCTTTTGCCTCAGTGCATGTTCTCCATGCCTGAGCAAAAGACAAGAGAACATATAGGGAGGCAAGCACTTTCCATTCTCAGGAAGGCTTCAGGAGCAATCCTATTGGGTTATCTCCTCATGCCAGCTGACTGAGGCAGGAGACGAACATCCCATTAATAATGTGGCCTTTCTGACTGACCCTGTTTTTATTCTCTTGCCTTGCCAGCTGGTTGAGAAAATAACCTCTCTTATTATTTTACTAATTTTTTAGGAGTTTAGGCAAGGTTAGGGTTTGAGATTTAGATTTAGAGGCAAATTAAAATGGAGACATCATTGGAGGAGGTTAGAAAGATTCTCAAGGAAATGATGAGAGCGCAGATTCTGGAGAAACGTAAAAAGGAAAACAAAGAAAATAACATTGCTCAAATTCCAGCAGGAGTGTTAGAAAAGGAGTGAGTAGAAATATTGAATGAGCCCTTATTTGATCAGATCACCCTGGACAGTCTGACAACAGATCAAAATTCAAACAGAGGTGGGTTATTGAGGAAGGCTATGCCACTTAGCTAATGGATGTCAGTAAAGCAAAACAGGAGACAAAGCTCCACATGCTGATTAAAAAAAAAAACTTTAAAAAAACAAATAAAGTAAGTGACCATTTATCAGCATGTGGAGCTTTGTTTCCTGTTTTACTTTTACTTTTTGTATGTGGTCATCAGCTCTCCTTTGGATAATGGATGCCAGTGCCACAGTTAGTATTCTGGGTGAATTGTCCTGGCCTGTATTACTCTAATTATTTGTTTGAGTGAGACGATGTCTTCTCCTTTATTTTAATACTTTTTTCTTGGTACTTTGTTTTTAGGAAAAGAAAAGATCAGTCCAGTGCGAGTTGCAGATTATAATCAAACAGCCCCAGACAGTGAGTCTGTAATTGTGGCTATGGAACGAGTTTCTGTTCTCTTTGACAGGTAGGAATTTATAGTCCTAAAGCAGATGTAATTAGTATTGATTATGTTGAGATGTGGTATTAGGCAGGGTAAGAATTAAATTTCATTTCCTGTTGTTTTTCAGCAGTACAAATAATAATGTAAATCCAGTACAGAAATTCAAGAAGTATACAATATAAACAATTGATCCTTCTATTATATAAAAATGACCCTTTTCATATGCTGTATTGGCCAGGTGTAAGATTACTTTTAGCATTTAGTTTCATCTTTTAATCGTAAAAACATCAGTGAACTGTTAAAAATCATAGAGATAGTTAACAGTTCTTCAAACTGTGATTTATGATGCTATCATAAATAATTATAAAATTTATGCTTTGTCCTGTTTGTGCAGAAGCATTTTCAGGATATCAGGAGGATCAATCCACATATTAATGAGTTTGATCCCCTTGTGCCAGCTGATGCAGGAGTCCCCAGCATTATCTTCTGTTTTTCCCATTGGGCTCCTTCCTTATCCAGCATTTTTTTTAATCTTCATACCAACCAGCCACATGTTTTTCCATATCCAGTCATCATTTTAGGCAATTTAGAGTGTTCTTAATATTGGAAATGCAAGGAAAAGAGAGAAAATGAGTGCTGAGCAGGATATAAGTGTAGCAGAGAAAAAGAAAGCTCAACCTGTGAAAAAAGAGGAGGAAACATCAGCCCAGATAGTGAAAGAGCTAATCAGGGTGTGTGAATGGGCAAGAATGGATTCTGTCCAGAAGACCACTGCCAAGTGTGTCTCAGACAATGAAAAAAGAGGAGAGTTGAGAAAAATATTCTCAACACCAATGGGAGTGAGCCAGATGAAATAAAAATAATAGAAGGCCATAAACAGCAAGTGGACAGAGATGAGAAAGAGTAAACAAAAATAAAGGAAACAGATAAATCTAAATTAGAAAAGTGGAAAAGGAAAGCTGATGAATCTGATGGTGCTTGCTGAAAAACACTGAGGAGAGAAGCTGCAGTGGTGGTAGAAGTGTCTTCAGGGCACCATTTTGATTCACTGGGTTCTAAAGCTGCAGCATCAGTGATAGGATGCCATTTGGAGGTGTTTAATCTAAGCACGGGGGTGGGGCTGCACTGTTGCTTGCCAGCGGCCCCAACCAATGGCAGCAAGGCAGAATGAGATGATATCAAGGCGCAGTGGGAAGATAGCACTGCCAGGGGAGCCACATACATTGATGGTAACCCCGGTGTTAATGATGCCAGAATTTAAGGCCTATTTGCAAAGAATATTTATAGGTGTGCCTATAGGGAAGCATTGTCACTTGGGAAGTAACGCAGGACACAAGGCAGGTTGGTGAGGCTACGGTATCAGTTATGAGCAGACAGGCAACAGAAGTGAGAGCAGCAGACTTGAATAATTGGATTAAGGAGGCATTGCAAGCTCAGGTGCGATCGGTGCAAAGACCAAGAAATGTGTGGCTACACTTTACTAGATTGATGGCAACTAGTGTAGCATATTCAGAGACTTCTTTACTAGAAGAGATACATCATTAAGTTGGGTGGAAAGAACCAACAACATGTATTAGACATTATAAAATAGATAAATATAAATCAGCATAGGAAGCATTTGGCAAACAGTGCCACAAGCAGTGGCATAGGTATAGGTAGTTGGCAGGCCCACCCTAAGTATAGGGCTTGGAAATGTCCCATTAGTATGTAGATTGATCCTCCTGCCATCCTGAGAATGAGAAGCTGGTCCTTACATGAATATTCCTCCTGGGATGACAGAAGGAGCAATCCACACCCAGCACCCCCCCCCCAAAAGGAGAAAAAAATAGGGTTAAACAGAAACAGAAGGGTAGGTTAGGCTAGGGAATGAAACTGGCCAGATAGGAAAGCAGTCCAATGGAAAAAACAGAGCACTAGGGACTCCTGCATCAGCTGGTGTGAGGGTATTAAACTTATTAGGATGCAGATTGCTCCTCCTGTATCCCAGAAGGAACATTCACCTAAGTACCAACTTCTCAATTTCTGACATCAATAATAGGACTGAGGGTAGAATTAGACAAAATTACAGAAAGTGCCATGCTTAAACTCATATTTTTAAGAGCCTGTATTAGCTAAAGAAACTTGTTGGAGCAAAAAACAAACAAACAAAATCCTCCCCAGTTCATCTGATAAGGCAGCCAAATAATTTCTTCGTAAAAATATGACAGGTGAGCAACTACTTGGGGAGCTGGCCCTTTCTCATAAGGATCAAGAAACTGTTGGCCTTCCAGATGTTTCTGAATTCTAGCTTTCATCAGCCTGAATTAGCTGGAATTTGGAGCAGTGATGGGATTTGTAGATCAACAACATCTCAAAGGCCATAGGTTATCTACTCAGATCTACTGCTTTATACCCAAAAGGAAAGGTAGAAAGGAAGAAAACAAGTCTAAAATGTATGTGCCTTAAGCTCCGAAAGGGAGAGTCAGCAATGACTGAGAATGAAAGTTCCTGCAGTGTTTTTAGCATAATTCTTAAAAATGCACCAATTGCTGCTGAAAGCAATGACTAAGAAATTAAGATAATCCAGATGAGCAGTATGAGGGTTCTATATCAGCAGTATGGATTGGTTATGGATCTGGGCCGAAAGGTATTAAAATACTGTCCTTGACTGAAGAAGTACCATGGAAACTCATCTATAGCACTCTAAAGGGAGTATTGTCCATAGCAACTGATATAATGTTTCTCAAACATTTTCTTTTCCAGGGTGAATACTTGTTGTTTTGACCTATATTTCATGAAACAAGATTATTATTGCTATCTGTATCTTTCTGGTTTTAGGGTCAGAAAAGGCTTTCCCTTTGAAGCCAGAGTAGTAACTCGGATTCTTCCTCAGTTTCTGGATGACTTTTTCCCCCCACAAGATGTCATGAATAAAGTTATTGGAGAGTTTTTATCTAACCAGCAGCCATATCCGCAGTTTATGGCATCTGTAGTATATAAGGTAAGAGTGTGTTTTTAAATGTCTTTTCTCACATTTTCTCTGCTCACATGCAATACCCATCCCTTTTCATGTTTGTTGGAACTCCAGTTGGGCTGCTGGGTTATAGAAAGCCAATCATTTTCTTAACAGATTCATCACTGCAGGCAAATAATGGCAACTTCAGAGTTGTGCTAGAAAGCATATGGGCAATTTCTGGTGATTTCAGAAGCTAGAGAAGTGGCTGAACCGAACTTCTACTGGTCAGATGGAAAGATTTCACTGTCCTAAAATGCCCACTAGCAAAAGCAATATTTTTCAAAAATGCAGGGTACACACTCCCCACTCTGCCTCTCTTCCCTTGCTCTTTCGTATCACTTAGCAAAACTACTTAAGGCACTTTTTGTACGTTGAAGTAAGGAACCTCATGGCTCATAGCTCAAGGTCCTCACTACTACGAGCTTATGCAACTTTGTTCGTACTTTGTTCTTGTAAAATCAGTTTGCAGTTTCAGTGAAGAAATCACCCTTTTAATTACTCCATCTTTCCTTGCATACAGTCAAGATAGGGAGAGATTTTTCTAACAGATGTCTTCTATCTCCTACTTAAACAAGCAAATATCACACATAATTTCTGCAGAAAGAGTACTCGAAGAGGCCATTGTGTTGACCATATCTCTGCTATCTTATACTGACCTTGAATTTGGAAATGCTATGGCTTGCCTCAGTATAGTTTTGTGGAAGGCTTTCATTCCTATTCTTCATACAAGATGTACATATGTATATGTATTTAAAGTATTTCTGTATCGCCTCCCAGCCCAAAAAAGGTCCTGAGGGCAGTGAACAAATAAAAACCAATTAAAACAATACTGGGATAAAACCATTTCTAAAACATATTAAAATACTCTTTTAAAACTCCTAAAAGCAATCTAAGGATCCAGTTTTAAAACAGCTGTTTCAAGCACTGAATACCATGAAGAACAGCACTGATTTGGCTGCCTGCTAGAAGCTTAAAAAATATGGGCCTGCCTAAGTTCTTTTGGTGGGAAGTTCCACAGTCAAGGCACTGCTACAGAGAAAACCCTGTAACACGTAGCCATCAACCTAAGTTCACAAGGGACGTGCAACATGGCTTCTTTTGAAAATCTCAAATTTCTGGCAGGCTCATATGGGAGCAGGGGGGACTTTCAGATATCCTGGACCCAAGTCATTTAGGTTTTTTTTAGGTCAACATCAGCACCTTGAATTGAGCTCAAAAGAAATTGGAGGCCAGTGCAGTTCTTGTAAGAATGGTGTTAAATAGTCTCTAAAATGCATATCTGGACAGGGCTACTGTTAGTTGGATTTGTAATTGGTTGACCAACCGAATCCAAAGGGTGATCATGAATGGCTGCTTTTCATCCTGGAGAGAAGTGACTAGTGGGGTGCCACAGGATTCTGTCCTGGGCCCAATGCCGTTCAATATTTTTATCAATGACTTGGATGAAGGAATAGAGGGCATGCTCATCAAATTTGCAGATGACACCAAATTAGGAGGGGTTGCTAACACACCAGAGGACAGGATCAAAATTCAAAATGACCTGGACAGATTGGAGAGCTGGGCCAAGACTAACAAAATGAAATTCAACAGAGAGAAGTGTAAGGTACTACACTTAGGTAGAAAAAATGGAATACAGAAATATAGGATGGGGGACACGTGGCTGGATAG
Organism: Ctenosaura bakeri; assembly: GCA_948474755.1. Classification (NCBI taxonomy): domain Eukaryota; kingdom Metazoa; phylum Chordata; class Lepidosauria; order Squamata; family Iguanidae; genus Ctenosaura; species Ctenosaura bakeri. The sequence goes on along the minus strand of CAOLHI010001106.1, from coordinate 428,580 downwards.
CAGTACATGTGAAAGGGATCTAGGAGTCTTAATAAACCACAAACTGAACATGAGTCAGCAGTGTGATGCGGCAGCCAAGAAAACCAATGCAATTCTCGGCTGTATCAATAGGAGCATGGTGTCTAGATCGAAGGAGGTACTGGTACCACTCTACTCTGCTTTGATTAGACCTCATCTTGAATACTGCATCCAGTTCTGGGCACCCCAATTCAAGAAGGATGTGGTCAAGCTGGAGCAAGTCCAGAGGAGGGCGACCAAAATGGTGAGGGGCCTGGAAGCCATGCCCTGTGAGGATAGACTTAGAGAGCTGGGTATGTTTAGTCTGCAGAAGAGAAGGTTAAGAGGGGACATGATAGCCATGTTTAAATATTTGAAGGGATGCCATGTAGAGGAGGGAGAAGACTTGTTTTCTGCTGCTCCAGAGACCAGGACAAGGAGCAATGGATTCAAGCTGCAGGAAAGGAAATTCCACTTGAACCTCAGGAAGAACTTCCTGACAGTCAGGGCTGTCCAGCAGTGGAATATGGTGCCTCGGAGTGTGGTGGAGTCTCCTTCTTTGGAGGTTTTTAAGCAGAGGCTAGATGGCCATGTGTCAGGAGTGCTTTGAGGTTGTTCCTGCATGGCAGGGGGTTGGACTGGATGGCCCCTGTGGTCTCTTCCAACTTTGCATTTCTGTGATTCTATGATTGTATGACACCAGCCTGGTTGTCTCATTTTGCACTAGCTGTAGCTTCTGAACACTTTTCAAAGGCAACCCCAGGTAGAGGACCTTGCAGTAGTCAAATCAATAGGTAACTGAGGCATAAACTACTTTGGGCCAGATATATGCTAGCTGAAACTGTGCAGTGGTACTCCTGGACACTGCAGCAACCTGGCTTTTCAGGAAAAGTGCTCAGTCCAAGAGCACAACGAGTTACAAACATAATCTTTCAGAGGGAGTGCAACCCTATCCAGAACAGGCTGTGATCCCAATGGGGATGGGTTTTCCTACTAACAGCAGCACTTCCATCTTGTCTGTATTAAGCCTCAGACTGTTCACCCTTGTCCAGTCCTTTATTGCATCCACACAGTGATCCAGTACTTGGCATCAGTTGTAAAGGAGAGATAGTGCAGAGTATCATCTGCATATGGTGACACCCAAAACCAAAGCTATATAGATGTTAAAAATCTTAGGGGATATTATTGACTCCTGTGGAACCCCACAGTCTAATGGCCAAATGGTTGAACAGCAGTCCCCCAGCAAAAGACTTTGGGAACATTCAGCCAGTAATGACCAGAACCATTGCAGGGAATGCCTCCAAATTCTATATCAGTCAACTGCCCAGAAGGATACTATGGTTAATCGTATCAGATGCTACTGAAAGATCTGGGACGACCAACAGGTACACTGTCCCTGTGTCCAGCTCCTGGTGTAGGTCATCTACCAAGAATGTTTTTGTCCCCTAACCCAGATTGTAATGGATCCAAGTAATCTGTTTGATCCAAGAAACCTGGAGTTGTGTTGCCACCACATTCGCCGTAGGACCTGACTTAGAAAAGAGAGATTATAGATTGGCTGATAGTTATCTAGGAGGGTAAGGTCCAATGAAGGTGTTTTTCAATAAAGGCCTTACCACTGCTTCTTTTAAAGAGGTTGGAAACATTTATAGCCTCCACCAACCAATTGGCCTATCCTCCTCTAGCGGCTTTAATTAGCCAATTTGGACACAGGTCTAACACAAGTGGTTGCCCTCGCTTCTCCAGGCAATTTGTCCACATCATGAACAAACTGAAACTCATCCATCAACACTGGACAATTACATGTTTTAGCTGCCTTCTTCAATGTGAAGTCCAAATTGGAATGAATCCTAGCAATTTATGGAACAAATCCTAGCAATTTTCTCCACAAACTATTTAGCAATTCATCATAATACTTTTCTGAGGGCTCCTCCTCAGCAGTCTGAGGTTTAAAATGTAATAGCCCTTTAACTATCTGGAACAGCTGTGTTGTATGAGGCAGCAAAGAATTGTTCCATGTTGCTGCAAGGTGGATTTTAAAATGGGCCTTAATCATGCTGAGTCAGATTCTTCCTGAGTCTTTCTCAACCATTGTTCTAGTTGTCTACCCAAGTGCTTCGTTGTACTAATTAAAATCAAGGAGCCCATTCTCTGCATCCAAGTAGAGGACTTTTGGGAGCAACTGTGTCAGTTGCCCAGGTAATCTCTTTATTCCACAGATCAACCAGGGCATCAACAGAATCACCACATCTAGCGGCTGGAAAATTCCCCAATCATTCAAAAAATCCTTTTGGATCCATTAGTCTGTGGGGGTGGACCATTTTAATGGGTAAGAGTCTCAGCAAATCTAAACCTATCAGGTAGCAATCTGTCCATGACAGTGGGGGAGGGGTCTTTCAACCCCCTCTACCCTCAGATCACCATAGTCCTTACCAGCCAAAGCCAGATCAAGAGTGTGGCCTGCTACATGTGTAGGGGCAGATATTGAGTCAGGCCCATGGTTCCTGCACTGACCCTGAGAAGGATGCCTTAGCATGGATGTTAAAATCCCTCAACACAGTAAGTTTGGGGCGAAGATTAACACCGCATCTGAGACTATCTCCAGCAGTTCAGACAAGAAGAAATTGGACAGCAGAGTGGATGGTACATCAACAGAATCCCCATCCTGTCTTGTTCATCTGTCAATATGTAGAATGCCTTTAGATGGGAAATAGAAAGGATAAATAAAGTTACAGAAAGAACATAAAACACACAGAATGTAAAAGCATTTTCCTCAAAAATGTTTTTTTCTAAACTAGGTCATCTCCTTGTTGAAGTCCACTGCCTCCTGGAGTGAGTTAACAGAAGTAATAGGAACAAGCAAGATCTTTCCTCAGTAGATCAGTCTTACATATATTGACCTATATGTATGTTCACCTGCTTAGTATAACAAGAGAGGCTCCATTTGGAAAAAAATCTCACTTAGCAATAAGTAGAACAATTCTGGAACCTATTTCCATCATTTTGTACTCATTTAATGTCATATTATGTAAGACATTCCAAAGGTCCACCTTCATCCTCTTGAGCATGCCTGGGTCATCCCTCAAGGCTGTTCTCTAGGTCTCCTCTATCTCAACTGGAGGTAATGTGGCTAGGGACCAGAAAGAGTTGCTTTTTCAGATGAGGCATCCCTGTTTCATGGCTCATTTAATACTAAACCTGATTTGGATGAGGGAGGCATACAAAAGCCTTTTTATTTTCTCAGAACTTTTTAAGGTTTTACAACTTTGTGTGTTTTATGCCAGAATTGTCTCTTCTGTGCTGCCAATTTTTACTTTTGTTTTAAATGTATTTTATTATTTTTGTATCTTGACCCTTGTAGGATCAAAAAGCAAGATACAAAGTGCTTAAAGCATAGAAGCAGCCACAGTTTTGGTATATGACGTGGAAATATTGTATATTTGTGTTTATTTCACAGGAGAAGATTTGGTGCAATTTTTTTAGCATGTTATTGATCTACTTTAATTTTCACAGGTATTTCAAAGATTGCATACCACTGGCCAGTCATCCATGGTCCGTGATTGGGTGATGTTGTCACTCTCCAACTTCACACAGAGAACACCTGTCGCCATGGCAATGTGGAGTCTATCTTGTTTCTTTGTCAGTGCTTCTACCAGCCAGTGGATTTCAGCAATGTATCCTATGCAGGACATACTGTTCTACAAAAGTCTACTTTTATTCAGAATTTTAATTGTCTCTCTACCTTCCTTAATATCATTTTAGTTAGGGGTATGCCTGTGAGAAAAAGCAGTCCCGTCCTACCTTCCCTGAACAGCAAAAGATATGTCCACAGCCTTCAAGAGGCCAGCACTCAAATAATTTTCTAGCACTGTTCCTCTCATTTTCATAGCTAGATAGGAAAACAAGAAGCATTCAGCTGGCTATCAAATTACTTGGTGACAAGCCTCCATATTTCTAGGAGTGTAGTGCACAAAATTACCTCTGGTTGCTTTTTCAGCAGGTCTGAAGCACCTGTAAACATACTCTAATCAGCCCAGTTGATAAACAGTTCCAGTGATATAATGGTGTACTTTATGGCCACACTGAATCCCTCTCCCCTCCACCCATTAGGGGATCCCTTTCTGCCCAGGTCTTCCTGATGGCAGCTAAGACAGACTTTTTCTATAGGTATGACACAAGAGTATTGCACGTCTAAGAAAACAGTATGAAATTCATGGGGTTGTCATAAGTCAACAGGTGACAGCCTATTTCTTTGCTCCCTTTCCAGAGCTAGGAGAGATCTCTGTGTGTTGACTTATGAGTCACAGATTCCTGATCAGCTCAGAAAGTGCATTCTGGTTGTGTCCAAACAAATCATCTGCATAGCTGCCCTTATACACACCCCATTAAGTTAAATCTTCTTGTCACCAGACAGAATTCAAGATTCTACTAATCCAGAATCTGCCCATTCCAAGGCCATGGTGGATCTTGTGTCACTAGCTCTTCTCCTCAGGTTCATGATCTTTTTAATAGCCATAATGCCTTCAGCAAAGTTCAACTCAGAGCACTTCCATGATTCCTTATTTCTTTCATAGAATCATAAGATTGGAAGGAATCACAAGAGTCATTTAGCCCAGCCCCCTGAAATGCATCTAAAATACTCCTGAAAGAGGCCATCCAAACTCTTGTTTAAACACCTCCAAAGAAGAGTACACAACCTTTCAAGACATTATATTCCTCTGTTGAACAGGAGTCTCCCTTTTTATAATATGAATCGGTTGGTTCATGTCTTAATCTCTGGAACATCAGAAAACAATCTTGTTCCAAGTTTTACATGAGAAAAAACAACAACACTGGAGACAAGTCTCAGAGTGCTCAGTGGATAAATGATTTATCCAGAAGCAATGGTATGCATTTGTGAACAAAGCTTTGCATAAGTAAATAAAAACGTTTTGAACCCAGAAAGTTTCTTCCCAAAAGATTCTAGGGATTTTTTTTCTTTCACAAGACCCTCCACATTTGTTATGATTTACATTTTGGAAGGTCAACTTTATGTTTGTTTTTTAACATTCTGGGTATAGCTGGAGAAGTAGACTGGTATGCTTTCTTCTCTTCTCTGTGTTTGAGTGTTTAGGAATTCACGGTAAGGTTTCTGGAGGCAGCTGCTATTTACTTTACCTTACCTTACCTTATCTTGCCACTTCTAGGCAGATTCACATAGCTATGGTAGGATTGGTTAGAGCAGGATCCCATCCTTTGCCGCTTCTGTCTTTGTTGCAGTCTTTACTGCTACCATGCAACTGCAACCCAGTACTTAAAGTCTGTGATTCTCCAGCCCCCCATCACCCCGTGTCACCAAAGAAGAAAAGGGACTGGACAGGTATAAAAAATACTTTATAAAGAGGAGCTTCTTTGTCAGGGGCTTTTTAAACTGAGGTATGCCTGTTTAATTCTGTAGATGCAGCCTAGAATTGTATTGGATTTTTTGACTTCTGCATCACACTGGTGACTCTTGTTTAGCTTATGGTCTGCTATGATCCCTAGATCCTTTTCATATATATGTTGGAAAATCAAGTGTCACTGATTCTGTATTTGTACATTTAATTTTTCCTACCTAAGTATAGTAGCTTATATTTGTCTCTGTGGAATTTAATTTTGTTAGTTTTGGCTTGGAGACATTTGCCTGACCCTCATTCATTTTTAGGTACTTTGGCCATAGCACCACATTGTTATGCGCACAGAAGTTGTGGTTGCTTATACAAGTAAGAACAAACAGGGAGGGTCTTGCTCCCACTCACTGTACCAGGAGGAATTTTTCACCCTTCTGAGTCTGAAGAAGCACTCTCAGTCTCTTGTGACCTGTCATATTAAACGAGGTTTCAGTACAGAGGTAGACTTCTTGCTTTGCCAAACTCTATATCCAAGTGAATGGAGTCTGACTCAGTCTTTTCAACCCTGCCAGATAACTCTTCCGATGTTTCTAGAAAGCACAGAGCTATCCAGGCTCTTCTCAGCATTCCTTCCCACTGGCAGAAGCACAACATGCTCTCATGTTGTCTTGTTCCCTAGCCAACATTATGCCTTCCCTACCATTCCTACTGCTATCTAGACTTGTTGATAGCAGGAGAAAGGGGTTGGTAACCCACAGGGTAGCCCGCAGTGGCCCCAGAAGCCATGGTTTTCAGGAATTCTTCTTTCTCTGAAAAGCCCATAGTTCCTCCTCATGATTCCTCATCTTCTCTCCCAAAGTCCTGTCTTCCACCTAGATCCTGGATGCCTGGCTTCTAGCTCACTGGAGAATGAGCAGAACACATATCTGAAACCTGGCTGAGAAAATAGATGTCACCCTGCTTTCATCACATTGGTTCTGTGTCATTTGAATCTATGAAACTACATGGAAAGCTTTTGCACAATAGTACTGTAGAAAGGTGGTGAGTCTTGCAGGTGCTGGTGTCAAGCAGTTAATAGACTTCTTTACAGTCAGGGTTGGACATGTGCCTAAAACCTAATACCCCCAACACCAAACTTTGTATTTTTCATCTATTCTCTCTACATAATCTAAGCATCCACTTTCTTCCCATCCCCACATCAAAATAATCCATTGGAGTGCCTGCCTCATCAGCACTCCTGTCATCTATTGTTTCTCTATCTCGTATCTTCTACAGGATTCTTCAGGCATTAACCAAGCCTCCTTTCAAAACTCTCTCTTATTTCCCTCAGACTTTTATCTCTCAAAGTCTTACTTCTGGTGGCTGTCACATTAGATATATAGTTACTGGATGAGTGTCATCAGCTTTCTCTGTTAATTCTGCCAGAAGTATCTTGATAAACAACTAGGTTACTTTGATCTTGAACCTGAACTTCTCACCCAAAATAGACTGACACAGTACTCAATCATTTTCTTTTTTTTCTTCCTTTTGCCTACATCCTGTTCACATGGCAAAAGGATGTGACATGGGCTTGATATCAGGAGAGTCCTAAGGATTGACATCCGTTGAATTAATATTCCCAGTGTTTAGATTTTTTGTTTGTTTTCTTCCTACCTACAAGCCTAGGAAAGAAAATCAAATGTTGCCACACTAGCATGATGGCAAAAGGTCTCTCATGTTCCCAAAGCCATCCCACAGGACAGTTCACTCCAGCAGATCAGCATCAGCCTCCATGGCCTTCTCCACTAATGTTCCTCTGGGAAAAATATGCTTGGTCAGTAGTCTAGTCAGACCATTCCACCTTTTCCAAGCACTATGAAAACACCTGTCCCAAGTATTATGAGACAAGTTTTCTGTGGTAGAGATAGCTTTTGGCAGAAGGGTACTTCAACAGTTTCTCCTCTCTCAAAGTGCCACCATCCCTACTTCTGTCAGTTTCTTGCACATCCAAATCACAGAGATCTTGTTCACTGCAGATGGAAAGATAGAAAAGAGATACTTAACATGAAGATCCACTCTTGTTGCAGAAATAGAATCCATATACTTCCAGCTTGTGGTGCCCATTTACATCACTTCCTTTGTCTATATTTTCCAGTGTTTCTCCTCTTCTGTTTTGTTATCGTTTCTTGTTCTGGATCAACTATGGGCAGTACTAGGGAAAGAAGCTGCCTCCTGAGCCCATTGTCTCTGTTTTTCAATCATGCAACATTGCATAGTCTGGGCAGCAAAAGGAGATAACCCAATCATGATTTTTTTCTGTCTTCTGCATACAGTAGTTGACATTTGTGGTAAGTATCCAAGATGTAAATCTGGGAGCAGTTGCCTAAAGGTCCTCTTTCTCATATGCACCAAATTGAGTTAGACAAAGAGAGTGAGCTCTCCTGCTAGTTCCATGCCTAGCAGGGGAGTCGCTTCTCTTTGCCCCTTAGTTCTATGGTAGGATCTGGAAGGTGATCTGTTTCCTACCCATCAAGCAGCTTTAAGCAGGTGAAACACAGATGTGTCACAAAGGGGTGATGGGAGTATGCCAGCACTCCCCATGAATTGGGGTTGTGGCGGCGGGGGGCCCACTACAAACTCCATAGGTGTCAGGTAGACAATGGAAAAAACTGAATATATGAGTGTGAGTGTGTGTGCTGAGTAAATGGGGGAAGGCTTTATGTATTTCTATTTCTGAGATGAGAGAAACCCTGTACCAGTCAGCCCTTCTACAGTAGCTCTGGCCTTACCCATCTACATTTGACCTTCACGGTAGAAGGTTAGCGTATTTCTTCTCTTGCCTCTACTTTTCATACTTTGTATATTTTTCTACAATATAAAGGGGTAGATTTTTCTGTTGCTTTCCATGAATGCGTGCCCAAACATGACACATGCATATATGCTTTTCATTTGAAAAGTTCACAAAAAGCATTGGGGGCAGTTAAACTCCAAATGAATGGTGAAAAATTATACAGCACACCCAAGGAGCTGCAGATGTAAATAAGTCCAGCAAGATGAAAACTCTCATATCAATAAATAAATAAACTGCTGTATTACAATAAAAGGTACTACTATCTAGAGATGAAGTGTTAACCATTCAATATATCTGTATCTCCAGTATAAAATCCATTAGTAGGAGGATGGTATTTCATTAGTCTCAAGCAGAAAAAAAAAATCTTACAATATTTATAAATACAGTTTTAACACAGGAATAGTAAATAATGCATACCAAATCCAAAAATGCAATATAACGATATAATAGTAGTAATATATACCTGACTCTTCATACTGGTGGAGGCCTGAAATATTCTCAGTGTATATGTCTCAGACTATCTAATGCACATATGTTTGGCACAACACTTTCCCACTCCACAGACTCTCAGCACAGGCTTGTTTTCTAGATTCCAGCCACCCAGGGCTCCAACAAGTAGTGTGTGGCTGGAGACCTTCTGCCTACCTCCTTTGTCTTAGTACATCAGCCAGAGGAGTGTATTTCTGGTGCTATATGTTCTCTAGCCTCTCTCATGACTGGTTTCATTAATCTCAAAAGAAAAAAAAATCCTGTGATACCACTGGATAATAGCCAAAAAATACATTTTATCAACATAGAAAACAGTTTGACCAGTACTAAAGTCAGGGTTTGTTTCATCAGTGTTACCGAATTATGATGTGGAATGTTGATGAGGAGTGTCAATAATTGTTCTTTGTAATCTATTTAGAGCCACTGAGTTGCCCTATAGATCCACCAAAGAAAATAATATTTGGAGCGGTTCGTCAATAAAAGTCAAAGAGTGAATTTTACTACAGGGCTCCATGTTAGATATTATTATATGTGTAGAATAAATATAGTTTTTGAACCTTTATCTCTCTAGGAAGTTATATGATTCATGATATATAATTTGTCACTATTTAAAGCTTTTCAGAATGTTTTCCTGTTACCTCCTTAACCATTTCTGAAGTCTTCCACATATTATCAGCAGAATGGGAAAATCAGAGCAAATTGACGTTAACCTTTTCTGCTTAGTGGCTATAGACTTTTACAGACATCAGATAGACGAAGAACTGGATCGCAGAGCCTTTCAGTCTGTATTTGAAGTGGTAGCTTCACCAGGAAATCCCTATCATCACCTGCTAAATTGTTTGCAGAATGTTCACAAGGTCACAGCATGTTGAAATTTTGGAAAAGTGATTATATGAAGGAATGGAACACTGAAACTTCATTTATTGACTGCATCTGACAAATGAGACTATTGAAAGTTTACAAATGTTCCTTTGCATAACGTTGAATCAGCCATTGCAATGTGTATTACATAAGTAGCTGGAAAGGGAAGAGACCATGCTAAAAGAATGTCAGTTTGCTATAAGGTTGGGGGAACTTGAGCACTAATTACTATATAAGATGCAAATATTGACTTCAGATATTTCATGTCAGCTTATGTCACTGTGCTGCTAACACTGAACTTGATGAATATACCACAATGCAAATCATAGCCATTTAAAAACCAAAATGCTTTAATTTCATGTAGTTGCAACATAGTACTATCAGCGGCTTTTCCCCTTTCTGTCTCAAAAGAGAAAAAAGAGAGACTTTAAAAACACCGAGCATGTAATATTTCCACCTGAATGTTCGCTAACATATTTTCATGTTGGAGGATGAGGGGGGCAGTAAACTTACATAATCAGACTCCTTTTTTATCTCAAGATTTGAAACAATATGTTGGGTAAAAAGACCTTCTATAAATATTTCTATATCATGTATAGTATATAAAGATGTAGAATGGTGCAGCACAGGAAAAAGGCTTGCTGTATGAAATCCACTCTGTTTGAATGTCTTGACACCAGAAGTCCTACTTTGAATTTCTTACTGTGTGTTCTTCCTCATGTATATTTTTAAAATCACTTTGGTGTACAACTTATATTTTAAGCCCTGTATTTCATCTTTTGTATGTAACTATTTGAAAAACATGAATATATTGATTAGTTTAAGCTGGTTATAAGAGACTATTATTTTTTTGAGGATGCTTTGGGTTCACTTTAGATATTTGAATGGGAAAAAGGGACTAGCCACTGCAGCAAGCATTTTTAATTGTACTACATTTTTAGAAAAGCAAAAGTTTTCTTTGCAAGCAACAAATCAAACATTTCCCTGCTAGGTTTTCTTATTCAAATCAGCATAGTATATTTGCATTTAGGAAACTGCAATTCTAATTATCCTGGAGCTAGCTAAAGTATTTGATGTATAAGCAGACAAAATTGTTTTGGAACTTTGCAAATGTACATGTATGAGACAGACATTAATACATCTTAAAATTCCACATAAATTGTATATTCTGGGAAGAAACTATCAACTTTGCTTATGCAGATACGGGGGGAAATTTCAACATTTTGGTTTTTAGTAATGTTACTGTATATTTAATAGTCTTAACATTTCTTGCCAAAAAAAAATTATAGTTTTATTGAAAGGAAAGTGGACTTTGCATTTGTGTATATAATACATGTAAAATTAATTACATGTGACTGCATTCAATGTATACATATGTGTATATTGTATTTATTAAACTGATGGCGTTAAACTATTTCCTATTTGTATACCAGCCATTCCTGCATCTGAATATAATTTGATTAAAAAGTAATTGTTCTACAGATGTACTGTAACATCTACTCATTAATGCTAAACCTGTACACAAGAGAAAAAAATAGTTTGGCCACTTCATAGTCCCAAGTAAACATGGTGTTTACATATAAAATTACTGTTGATTCATTGGGTCTCCTCTCATTAAGACTAACAATTAGGTTTCAGCCTGTGTATATTTTTTTTCTATTCCTGGCCTTCCAGCAAAGTTATTTTTTTAATATTCTTTATTAGTATATACATGTAAAACAATAACAAATACAAATACATTCACAAAGAAAGAATAATAGGGGAAAAAAGAAAAGACAAGGCAATATCAGAAAGAAGAGAGAGAGAGATAAAAAAAAAGAGATAAAAAACAAAGCAAGACACTTGAGTATCCCACAGAAAAAAAGAAGAAAAAAGGAAAGAGAAAAGCGATAGAAAAAGCAGCTAAGGTGCTTCCGGGTTTCTTCATCTGTTGGTAGTAACTTCACTTGCTTTCAACACCTCTCTCTAAAATAAATATAGTCACAGTGTACACATAACTATATAAATACTGTATATAAGTTCTATATATAATTCTCTATATAAATTAATGTATGATACTTCATACTCTTGTTTATCTGTTGTCTATATACAGTTCTATAATTCCCATATCCATTTTAAATTACTTTTATAAAACTTCCTATGATCTATCTATCATTGATAGATAGTTCTTCTTCGTGGTCTCTGTGCCTTCATACACTAGGAGCTTTAGCGCCTGCGCGGTAGCGTTCGGAAACTTCTAGAGCTTGTTCGCTTGGCGGGAACCCCTCCGGTGGTCTTGGCCTCTTGCGGGAGCTGCTCGATCGCCCCTTTCTGGAGGAGGGATTGGATCTCTTCCAGGAGGGCCGGACTCGACGGCGTGGAATAGTAAACGCCTCGAGGAGGAATATCGAGAAACTCGATGGCGTAGCCAAGACGGACGATGGAAAGCACCCAAGAGTCCGTAGTGACACACTGCCACTCCGCGAGATGTCGAGCAAGAGTCGGTCGGTCTCCGAGCGCTGATGGTAGGCTGAAGAGTGGGTATTGGTAGGTCCTGCCAGGCACGTCAAAACCGAGACTTTGTCTCGGAGGAGGACTTCTTGGACGAAGCCGGGCGTCGCCTAATCGTGCGTCTGGCCGATGAGCCGGAGGACGGTCTCGACTGTCCAGACTGGGCCGAACGCTGGAACGACGAGGTGGAAGATCGTCGCCAGGATGGGCGGAAGGTGGAGGTCCTGCGGGCTTGCGTGGCCGGCTGTAGCCCGATCTTCTTGGCGGTCAGCCTCGCCTTAACGAGATTGTCCAAAGCTTCGTCTGTGGATGAATTGAATAGGCCCTCACCGTCGAAGGGGAGATCTTCAATCCTCCTTCTTGTGTCCTCCTGGATGTCGGCCGGCCGCAGCCAAGCATGGCGGCGCAGGCCGATGGATCCCGCCATGACCCGGGAGGCAATCTCCACTGCGTGCCTGGAGGAGGCCATCTGCTGCCGAGCGATGGAGATGGCCTCGTTGAAGATCACGGAGGAGGCTTGGCGGATGTCCTCCGGTACCGCCTCCATCGCCGGTTGCAGGCGATCGAGCACCTTTTTCAGGTATGCCGCGAGGCAAACCTGAGTGTTGGACAGCCTGATCTGCAAGGAGGCAGCTGAATAGAACCTTCTTGCATAGGCGTCCAACTTCCTGCCCTCTTTGTCCGGCGGGGTGGTGTGTTGCCTGCCGGAGCCTTTCGTCTGTGCCGACTCGACCACCACAGAGTTCAGTGCAGGGTGATTAAAGAGATAACCGGCATTATCCTTCTGCACCCTGTAGAGGTGTTCCAACCGCTGCGGTATCGGCTGAGCCGAGGCCGGCCTATCCCAGGCGGCCTTCACCAGTCTGGATACCCGGGGCAGGAGAGGCAGCGGGGCCGCGGTAGGTCGCTTCTCCTCGAAGACGGAGAAAGCTGGATCGTCGTCCTCCGGCTCCGCATCGGCGATCTTAAGGCCGAGGGTAGTAGCCATGCGGAGCAGCATCGCAGAGAACTGGTGGACGTCCTCTGGAGCAGAATCTGGGATCGGGTCCCCGAATCCCAGCGGAGGAGACTCCTGGGAGGCCGCCTCAGACACCTCTGATTCCGCACTCGAGTCGTACGACTCTGAGGTCGGTGAGTCCTCTCGCCGCTCGCTTTCCGGCTCCTTCGCAGTCGCCACAGGTGTTGCCTTCCTAGGCTTCTCTGCAGCCGGGGCGGTGGGCTGGCTGACTACTGACTTCACCTTCTTAGTGGTGACAGGGGTAGTCTGGCAGGCTGACGTCGTCGTAGCCCGCTCAGTCACCACCGACTCCGTAGGGCGCGTCGCCGTTGCCGTGACCCTAGGAGGTGGCGATATCGCCCGATACCGAGGTGAAGGCTCCCTCGCCCTATGATATCGAGGAGAGGGAGAGCGGCTGAAGGAGCGGCGGTCCGACGGAGATCGGCTTCGGCGTCGACGGTACCGAGCCTCGTCCCCTCTAGGCGAGCGCGATTCGCGCTGTCGACGAGGTGACCGGGACCTCCGGAAGGTCTCCCAGCGACTCGGGTCACGATGGTACCGATCCCGGTACGATGGCGAATGTGACCGATAAGAGGCCGGGCGCTCTCTCCATTCAGATTCCCTCGCGTACCTGGCCACGTAGGACGCCGAGGTGTATCTGGAGGCAGACGAGCGAGGTTGTTCCTCTTTTGTCTCCCTAGGAGGCGGCGAGGCCACCGGACGCTCGGAAGAGCAGGACCGGGACCGGAAGGAGGTCGAACGCCGCTCCGGAGAAGCAGAGGGCTCTCTCTGCTGCAGGTCGGCCGACCTGCGACGGCTAGGAGGGCGGTGGCGCTCCTCCACCAGGGTTGGAGGGTCTGCCACAGGCGAGTCCGGGCGCTGTTGGGGAACATCCTCGATCTCATCGTCCGAGAGATCGACGGACTCGCCTCGCCCTTTGGAAGGCTGCTGAGTAGGAGGAGGAGGAGGAGGTTGAACGTCCCCAGCCGGGGAGCGCTTCTTCTCCTTCTTCTTCTTCTTCTTCTCCTTCTCCTTGCCCTTGCCTCCGTCCGGAGCAGGGCGCTTTTTAGCAGGCGTCTCCGTCAGGGGAGCCTCAGCCTTCCTCGCCGTCGAGGATCCTTTCGCTGACTTGGCAGCCGCCGACAGCTTCGGGATCCTCGGTAACGCCGAGATCGGCGTTTTCGCCGGTACCGAGCCCGATACCGACGAGGTGGACGGAACGGCAGCCGCCGATACCGTCGATGGCGTGGTCGTCTTCTTGTCGGCCATCTTGGAAGTGGAGGTCTCGTCTATCGCCCGCAGAGACTGTTCCCAACAATAAGACTTGAGTCTCGCGGACCGGTTGCGGAGAGTTTGGGGAGTAAAAACCCGGCAAATTGGGCAAGTCCGGATGTTGTGGGACTCACCCAAACAGAAGAGACACTCCTTGTGGTTGTCGTTGAGGGCAACCTTGCGCCCGCAGGACACGCACTTCTTGAAGAGCGCGGACATAAGACGAAGAACGCCAAACTGTGAAAATCCGAAAAGACCAAAGCCGAAGGGGAAGTCCGAAAGAGAGGTCAGAGACAGTCCAAAAGTCCATAAAACCGTGAAAACAGCAAGCCAAGCACAAAGGTGAGAGGAACAAACTAAAGAACCTTCCGTACGCGACGGCGGACGAGAAAGAACTGAGGAGAGACCGTTGCTCGGTGGGAGGAGCATGCGCAGTACCGGCGTGGGGGAGGGGTTCCCGCCAAGCGAACAAGCTCTAGAAGTTTCCGAACGCTACCGCGCAGGCGCTAAAGCTCCTAGTGTATGATGGCACAGATGACCACTCGAAGAACCACAGTTACAGGTAAGCAACCTGTTCATATTGTTTATTACAGTCATAGACCAGTAAAAAGATTACATCAAATAGTACCAAGGGCCAAAAACCCAAGTACTGATACAAGTAAACATAAAACTTGAATAAATAATACATAAAAACAGTGTAATAAACTTGGTCAAGAATGCAGTACTACTGAGGGATAACAGTTTCACAAGGATTACAAGATATACAATATGCATCTACTCACTAGCCAACATCTTTTGTCTTACTCTCATAGCTGCAGCACAGAATTTAGCAACCTTATATGTTATATCAGAGTTCGTGTCTGATAACAATAGGAAGGTATAAAATGATTCAGAACCACCTGGGTGTTCCCAAAGAATTGGGGAGATGATATCAGCTCTTAAATCTCTATAGAACATACACTGAAAAAGCATGTGTTCAACCATTTCAATCTGACCGGAATCACACGGACAGTATCTTTCCAAATAGGGAATTTTTTTATATTGTCCCTCAAGGACAGCGGATGGAAGACTACGGCAACGCGCTAGAGTAAAAGCCAAGCGATGTTTGGGCAGTTCTAAAATTTTTAAATAGGCCCGTGGCAACATCTGATACTTGTCCTGCTCACTAGCAATAAAGGATGGAGAACATTTGGCATTCAATATCAAAGATACGTTGTTTAATGACTGATTTAGCCTGGTCGTAGCCCATCCTAAATAAGCTATCAGGGGACAGACCCAGTATTGACAATTTGGTAGCAACCGCTTGTTTCCATTTAGAGTGAAATTTGTCTTCCAAAACCAAGGGTGCAAGCCCAATTGGTACAAAATTTAATCTAAGCCAGTAATTAAATATGCAAATCCATACTCTGGCCTCTGTGCTCTGAAGGCCTGCTTCTAACCGTAAAATGGCATTGGATACACATTTAGGGACATGAAAAACTGATCTTAAGAACTTAGATTGTACACGTTCTAAAGGTGCAAAGTTAGGAAATGGCCCCAATTGAGCACCATACAAAAGCTGAGCGATTGGTTTTGCCTCAAATACTTTCAGAGCTGCTGGAACATATTGACCACCTTTATATTTAAAAAACTTTTGGATAGCAACTGAGCTCCTTTGGGCATTGTTAACAATATAATCACCATGAGCTTTCCTGCTACCCAAGGATGGAAAAATTACTCCTAAGTACTAGAAGCAGAAAACCTGATCTATTTGGTGATTATTTATAGTCCAATGAAGGCTCCTTGTTTTTCCCCCAAATGCCATTATTTTGGTTTTTTAATAATTTAGAGATAAATGATCTTCATTACAAAAAAGAGTCAAGGCTTTAAGAGCTCTTTTTAGTCCGATGGGAGTCCTTGAGAGTATAGCCGCGTCGTCTGCATATAGAAGCACGGCGATAGATCTTCCTGCTAGCTGAGGGGAATGAAAATAGGCATTTTGAAACCATCCCACCAATGAATTAATATAAAAATTAAATAGCAACGGAGCCAAGATACAACCTTGCTTTACTCCCTTCTCTGTTTTAATTGCACTGGTTAGATGACCCCAAGGAGAGCATCTTACTTTCAAGGAAGTCCCTTCATGAAGCATACGGATTAAAAAAAGTAATCGCCTATCAATCGAGGATGCCTCCAGCTTTTCCCACAGAATTGGTCAAGAGATGGAGTCAAAGGCAGCTTTAAAGTCAATAAAGGCAACATACAGGGAGGTTACATTGTTTGAAGAGTATTTCTCAATTAGGTGTTGTAGAACAAAACATTGATCAATAGTTGATCTTCCTTCTCTGAATCCAGCCTGCTCCTCTGCTAAAATATTTTCTTGCTCCAACCAATCCAAGAGTTTCCTCTGTAGATGCCTTGCATATAATTTACTGATGGTATTGAGTAAACTTATAGGCCTGTAATTGGCTGGATCATTTTTAGATCCCTTCTTAAAAATAGGGATTATAATTGCCAGCCCCCAGTCCTGCGGTGTATGACCATATTGATCAATACAAGTAAAGAGAGAGGCCAGGAGAGGAGCCCAGAAGTCCAAATTGTTTTTAATGAGATCTGGGGGAATCAGGTCCTCTCCTGGGGCTTTCCCTGGTCTTAACTGTGATACTAAGCTTTTAATTTCTGAGACAGTTACCGAGGGCCAGGATGGCAGAGAGTCTATTGGCAGATGTGAGTTTCCATTTCCATTAGAACTATCTGCATATAAATTCTGAAAATATACTTCCCAAATATTAGGGGCTATAAAGCAGTCCACCCTACCTGAGGGATTATTTTGTCTTGCTGAAATTATATGCCAGAAGTGGGAAGAATCCTTATTTTGGGTGGCTTGAATAAGACGCCTCCAGTTTTCCTTCATGGCATTCTTCTTTTTGTAAGCCAATAGTTGCTTGTATTTCTTCTTTTCCTGAAGGAGCACTAGGGCAGTGGAAGGTGAAGAGTCTGTTATATATGCCTGATATTTGACAGAAAGGTTATTTTTGGCTTTAATACAGTCCAAGTCATACCATGATTTGGAGTGGGACTTTAAAGATTTAACTTGTGGTTCGACTCTTCTTGCTAAAAACTGATGCAATTCCCTGGTAATTAAATTATAACTTTCAAATAGAGCCTCTGGCAGCTCTGCATTGATCATTGCAAGTCGAAGATTCTGAAAGTATTGAGATGCCAGCTGCTCCACAATCGTCTGGTTTAATTGTGTACTCCAGTTGGCACGGCAATAAGTTGTCCCTTCAGAAATTATGTTATAATTATAAAAGTCCTCCACATAAGACTGTTGTATAATATCAAGTAAATGCAATGAAACAGGAAAATGATCACTTTCAAATCTTGGGATGACTTCTAAGTTCCCAACCTGCCCTAGCAGCTCCTTAGAGATGATTATATAATCGATAGCACTCATTCTAGGTATAGCTGGCTGGGAAGTCATTCTCTATGGCACCATTTAAGATTTGAAGATTGAGTCGATACATGTCATCTTTCCCTACTATGCACAGATTTCCGTCATGGGACTTAAATTTGGTATTAAATGCGTTGACACAATCTCCATTTGAACCTTTGAAGGATACCTCTTTGAGGTTATGTCTTTTAAAACAGCATTCCTGTTGGCCATAACTTCAGCCAGAAGGGTGTCAGAGCTGGCGGCTCTATCCATTAATGAGAACTTGTGTAGGTTTGAACGAGACAACCTTACTTTATATTTTGACCCAGCGTTTCTACCAAAATGCATAACAACACCGACGAAACAGCAGGCGATACATTTGCCGAGTTTTTGCCCACATCCAGTTCACCCATTAGAGAAAAAGTGGCATAAACTGGATGTCAGAAGGGTGGTGAAAATATATATTAAAAGGACTAAAGAGTTCCGTCACTCAGAGGCATTACTGCTCTCTTATCAGCCGAAGACACTGGGCCAGAGGGCGAGTAAGACGGCTATTGCAACCTGGATTAAGACATGTATATACATTTGTTATGACTATGAGAAACAGCCACGTCCACAGAACGTATGGCCTCGTTCTACGCGTGCAATGGCAACATCCAGGGCATACAGTACTTCCTGTTCCTTGGAGGATGTCTGCAGTGCTGCTGGATGGAAAGAGGCATCTACATTTATTAAACATTACAAACTTGACAAATACAGGTCAGCCCAGGCAGCATTTGGACGCCGGGTGTTACAAGCAGTGATATAATTAGGATCCCATCCATATGTCAGCTTGGGAAGGTGCCAGGCATGGTGGATTGATCCTCCTGTCAGCCCGACAATGAAGAGTTGGTACTTACGTGAACAATCATTCTGGGATGACAGAAGGAGCAATCCATGCCCACCACAAAAAAAAAAAAAAAACCCAAAAAAACAAAAACAAAAACAAAATATAAACACAGAAAGTGGTGGAAGGAAATAGGAAGGTTGTTAGGTTCGCTAGAGAAAGGAAACTGGCTGGAGAGGGACAGGAGTCAGTTAAACGGTTTTCTGTCAAGCTTGCGGATGACTCCTGAGTAAGGCTGGCATGAGGTTCAACCCAGCCGTGGTGGATTGCTCCTCCTGTCATCCCAGAATGATTGTTCACGTAAGTACCAACTCTTCATACTCTATGGCACCATTTAAGATTTGAAGATTGAGTCGATACATGATTAAGGCTAGACATAAGCCAGCATAATTAGTTTTCTGATCTTTCAAACAGCGTGTAAGAATATCTTCACCTTCCTCTGTGTATGGGGAATGACATCTATGCTGTGCAAACAAAGAGTTGTCATCTGGGCCCATTCTAGCATTGAGATCACCCCCCAAAATAACAGATGCCTGTGGATATTTTGTGATTAGTTCAGCCACATAGGTCTTCAAATCATCCCACATTGCTTTAATTTTGGACTTCCTTTTCATTGGGGTCATATAGATGTTGATAACCACGAGGATGGCAGATTTGAACTGCATCATGACTGCCATACCATTAGATTTAAACGAAAGAAGCACTCTTGTAGAGACATGTAAACATGTGGAGACCAATATGCCTAGGCCTCCCACAGCTCTACCATGGTCGTGGAAGCCATTTAATAGCAGATCTTCCTTAAATCAGGTTTCTTGAAGCAGAATGGTGTCATATTGGGACAGGAAGGAGGTGAAACTGGGATCTCCAATGGACGCAGCCCATCCTGCAACATTCCAAGTTAGGAAGGCAGTTGTCTTCCATTCCATTCGTTGTCAAGCTGATTCATTATCAGGCCCATACGAAGTATGCGGGCATACAGGGGGTAATTGATTATCAGCAGGCAATGGACTTGGTGGATGAGGGTGTAATTCCTCCTATCAATCCGATCAGACTCATCGTTCCTCAATTGACACTCCAAAGGAGCAGGGTGTATCCATGCTGCATGAACTACAAAATGGGGATCGTTAGCAAGCAGCGATCCTATAGTCTTAGATGGACCCTCTGCCCCATCTTGTTCATTAGAAGAACTAGCAACCTGGGACAGTTCTACGAGTGTACAGTGGTCGTCAGAAAGCAGAGGGATATTTATAAAGGGAGTCGCAGCTGCTTGAGTGTCTACATAATCTTTGACACTATCATCTTGAGTGTTTACTTCTTTGATGGAAGTTACAGCTGTCACACATTGCTCAATGCCTTTGTTCAAGGAAGGAGCAGATGACATCGGGAACCCACTAGCCAGGTGGGAGGCTTCGTCCCTACAGGGGAAAAGGGGGCAGTAAGATGACTGCTTATTATAATTCTTGCTTGAAGGGATGGTATCCTGAGCCAGACCTTTGTTTGTCACTGTCCTTGCCCTTGTAATCCTAGATTTAGGTACAGCTTCTCTTGAACCTGTTTTCCTTTGCATCTGTGTATACATTGAGGTCTTAATGCCCCTTCATTTATCTTTAAGGGTGTATATATCCTTATTTAGGAGATTAGCTTCTCCGGCTATAGAGGGCTGGGGGCCTTTATTCTCTTCAAAAGGAGTAAAACCAAGGCCATCTGAGCCTGATTCAATCTCCATTTGTTCATTCACAAAGCCATCTTTCACTGCTCCTGTTAAAAGGTCCTGAACTGTCTTCTCTTTAAACACTCTAACTATTCTTGTGTTGTAGGTACACCATAAAAGATTTCTCATCTGGAGCAGCTGAGAGGGAAGAGAAGAAAGCTTGAAGGTCAAAAGTATACACTTGGCTCTATTTACACTAGGTAAATAATGGTGCTCAATCAGGTCAATGGGATTATTATGGGATTTCAAAATCTGGGACAGTTGAGATAGAATAGACTCTTGAGTAGACCATCTATATCCATATCTATGCACTTCCAACAGAATTTGATTCTTTTGAAGCACACGGCAGAATTTCGCCCTCCTATTTGATAATTGAGGGCATTCATGCTTCAGTTGGTATAAAGGGTCTATTTCTCTAGGTCTTTGATTGAGCTGTAACCTATGTTGAGCCAAATCCCTTTGAAGACTGGACAATTTAGTAGCAACATCATTTAAGCGTTGCAAAATCAAAATAAGGGTCTCTGCAGACAGAAGACAAATCTCTTGGCAGGAGTGAAACCCATGAGGAAGAAGAACATCAGAAGTTGACTCAGGAGCATTTACATTTTCACTTCCCTGTTCATGAGTTAAATTCAAGGTACAACTGCTATTAAGTAAAGGCAGAGAAGAAGGTTGACTTAAAGAAGCCGGTTGAGAGAGTTTGCTTGTTGGAGAAGAAAAGGAATTCGCAGCCAGGCAGCTGTTACTTACTGTTTGTGAATCTTCTATAGAAAAATATTGGTCAATTCTTCTCTGCTTATCTCGGCTTATCTGCTTTACTGCAACCAAAGGACTCTTGGGTTTTGTTTGGGCTCGACCGGTGCCGTTTTTTGATCTTAGCAGTCATATTCACACTTTGAAATAAGCAGAGAGAGTGAGCCCAACAAACACAGTTGCAATAGACTATGAAGACTGCTGTGTTTTCAATATTTTACCTCCAAGCTGTCCTTATCAGCATGAATTAGTTCAAAATAGCCAGGGATGATAAATTAGGAATAATAATAAATAAAGCCAAGTCTGGCCTTATGTCAGGGCCAAAGTTGTGGAGTCCCACCAAGAAGACTGAAGATAAGAGCCTTATTTAAAATAGCAACAAAATGTAATATAGTAGGGTAAAAACAAATTAAAAAGGGACTTTAAAAGGAGCTGTTTAAAGGAGCTGCTGCCTCATCGCCATCTTGTCTGCTCTCCTATCTATCATTGCTCTTCTTATCAAATTAAAACCCACTCATGTATTTTACCTTTTATACATCAAAACCACCAACCATTAAATCTTTCTTTTCCCTGACATGTTCCCTGAAAGGTTTCCATCTTCTTAAACATGATTCTATTGAATTGTCTTTTAATATAGTTGTAAGTTTGTCCATTCCTGCAAGGTCCATTAATCTATTTATCCATTCATTAAGACTAAGTGTTCTCTTACATTTCCAATATTTAGCGTAAATTATTTAGTGTAAATTATCCTTGCTGCTGTTACCATATTTCTTATCAAATCTTTGAATTACCTTTCTCCCTTGTTTAATAGATATTAAGAAGAAACAATTCTGGTGGGAATGTGATTTTTATCTTCAAAATCTTTTGCATAAATTTACAAATTTTTAATCAATTTTTTTTAACTTTAACACACTGCCACCACATATGGAAATAACCTTCATGATGATTACATTTCCAACATCAGCTGCTTCCCTTTTTATATACTTTAGCCAGTTTGCTAGGAGTCAAATACCATTTATATATCATTTTGTAAAGATTTTCTTTCAAATCATTAGATTTAGTAAATTTCAACCTTCTCCCCCAAATTTCTTCCCATTGGTCTAATTCAATGCTATGACCTATCTGTTGAACCCAACATATCATACTTACTTTTATTTGTTCTTCCTCTGTATTTATCTTCAATAATAACTTACATACTTTTGAGATTAAATGTGTTTCCTCTGCACATAGTAATTTTGCAAATTCATTCTTACTACTCTCAAAACCATATTTTTACTATCATCTTTAAACTTCTCATTTAATTGATAGTATGATAACCATTGTATCTCATACCCTTCCTTTTTCAATTCTTGCAACTCTTTTATCTTCCAATTATTTCCTTTCTCCTGTACTAAATAATTATATTTCAGCCATATTTTTAAACTTTCCACCTCTTTCCTATAAAAAGCCTCTTGTGGTGACACCCAACCTGGAATTTTTAAGCCAAGCCTACTCTTATATTTTTCCCAAATTTTTAAAATCAACCTTCTTATAATATGATTATTAAATCTGGCATTCACTTTTATCTTTCCATACCACAGATAAGTATGCCAACCAAATTTCAATTTGTGGCCCTCTAATTCCAATATCCTTTTGGTTTCCAATGTCACCCACTCTCTAATCCATGTTAGGCATGCAGCTTCAAAATATATCCTCAAATCTGGAACTCCAAGTCCCCCTCTCTCTTTAGCATCTATTAAAGTTTTCCATTTTATTCTAGTTTTTTCCCCAACTGATAAAAATTTAGAATTTCTTTATGCCAATTTTTTAATATGGTATTCGAAAAGATACATTAATTTGGGTAAAACCAACATTTTAATTACTGAAATCCTTCCAAATAAAGAAATATTTATTTTCTCCCATCTTCTTAAATCCCCTTTTATACTCTCCCATGTTTTAACATAATTGTTTTCATAGAGTTGTTGGTTTTTTGTTGTTAATATTATCCCTAAGTATTTAACCTTCTTTACAATCTCAAAGCCAGATTTATTATGTAATTCCTCCTTTATTACTCATATTCTTAGTCAATCACCATTTCCACACTACACTGTTATAGTGCTATTATTCCACTTTCAACATCTTGTGGAATTCTGGGGTTTGTAGTTTACTGAGGCCAAAGAGCTCTCTGGCTGTGAATTCTAAATGTCCCACCCTAAACTACAAACTCCAGAATTCCATAGGATGTTGAAAGTGGAATAACAGCACTATAACAATCTAGTGTGGAAATGGCCAATATCTTAGTTTTTTCCCACTTTGATTTTAAAACCAGAGACTTTCCCATATTCCTTAATCGTCAATAGTAATAATTCTATATTATTGTTTGGCTCTTCTAAAGTAAAAACTAAATCGTCAGCAAAAGCCTTAAGTTTAAATTCTGCTCCCCTTTTTTTTATTCCGTTTATACTCTTGTTATCTCTAATTGTTCTATTCAAACATTCTAGT
Organism: Ctenosaura bakeri; assembly: GCA_948474755.1. Taxonomy (NCBI): domain Eukaryota; kingdom Metazoa; phylum Chordata; class Lepidosauria; order Squamata; family Iguanidae; genus Ctenosaura; species Ctenosaura bakeri. The sequence goes on along the minus strand of CAOLHI010001106.1, from coordinate 405,029 downwards.
ATCAAAATGAATAACAGGGGCGAAAGAGGCAGCCTTGTCTTGTTCCCTTTTCCCTTTTCTATATCAATATACTCTGAAGGGTATATCACTTTAATCCACTTTACAAGATTATTACCAAAATCCATAGCCTCTAAAATTTTTATCATAAATATACATTATCAAAAGCTTTTTCCACATCAATAAAGTGCCCCTTTTATCTGATTATGGTAGTTTAAGTGTTCTATTATGTCAAGTATTGTTCTTGTATTGTTCCTGATGTATCGTCTTGGTGAGAAACCATTTTGATCTTCATGTATAATATCTTGTAAGCAGATTTTTAACCTGTTTGCCAAAATCAGTTTTAAAATCTTATAGTCTACATTTAAAAGTGAGATTGGCCTATAATTCTTAGCTGACAATATGTCTTTATCTTCTTTTGGCAATAATACAATATTTGCTTCCCTCCAACTCTCTGGAATTTTCTGATTTGTTAAAATTCTATTCCTAATTTTCTGTAACAGCTTTTGCAGTTCCTTATAAAATATTTTATAGTATGGGGCAACAAACCATCTGGGCCAGGCGATTTATTTCCCTTCAACTGTTTGACTGCATCCCTTATTTCATCTATGAAGATCTCTCTGTTTAGACTCTCTCTTTGTATTTCTGACAATTTTGGAATCTTGTGTTCCCTAATATATTTTTCTATTTGAAAATCAATGATTTCCTGTTTTTTATATAATGCTTGAAAATAATTATGAAATAACTTAGATATTTCTTTTTCATTAGAGATTATTCTATCCCCTTGCTTTAATTTCATAATGAATCTTTTAGCTCTTTCTTTTCTCAATCTGTATAGTAGCCATCTTCCTGGCTTGTTACCATATTCAAAGTTCTTTTGTTTTACATAATTTAATTTTTCCTCATTTCATCCATCATTATCATTGCTATTTCTTTTTGCAGTACTATTATTTGATTCCTAATCCCATCATTTGCTGGATTTTTAAGCAGTTCTAATTCTTTCATTTTAATCTCCTTAGAGATTTCATTTATCTTTTCCTGTTTCTTTCTTTTCCATTCATTATTTAATTTCATGAGAGTTCCTCTTATTACTGCTTTTCCTGCATCCCATACTATCATATCATCTACCCCTTTGTCCATATTAAACGCAAAATATTCCACAAGTGTTTCCTTACATTTCTCAACTACTTTTTCTTTATATAATAAGGTTTCATTCAGTCTCCATTTATAACTTTGATATCTTTTTTTAAATGATACTGTAACTGGATTATGGTCTGATATTGTTTTGGGTAATATCTCTATTTTCCCTATATTTCTTCCTATAGTATTTGAAACCCATACCATGTCAATTCTGGAGTATGAATTATGAATGTTAGAATAAAAAGTAAATTCTCTTCTACCTCCAGACATCAATTATCTGCAGTTCCTCAACTAACTCAAAAAATTCTTTCGCCAGTTTATCCTGATTTCTCTTAATTAACTTTGTCAATAACTTGTCCATATACGGCTCTACCACTCCGTTAAAATCTCCTAATAAACATCAATGTTCATAATTAACTTTTAATAATACCTCCTTTAACTTTTTATAAAATGAATTCTTTTCTGTTACTGGAGTGTATATTCCTATTACCAATATTTTATAGTTATTTATCTTAATTTCAACTCCTACATATCTTCTGTTCTTATCTGTAAACACCAATTTAGACTCCAGATGTGGCTTGTCATATAAAAATACTCCATTTTTTTTTATTCAGACTAACCGACACAAATTCTTCTCCTATTTTCTTTTCCATCAATAGTTTCATATAGTTATCTTTGATCCTCATTTCTTGAAGACATATTAAATCTAATTTTAGTTTTTCTAAATAGTGAAATATTGATTTACACTTTTTTAATGAACCTTTCACGTTCCAAGTAAGATTTTCCATTTCAATGTGTGTATATGTATGTATGTATGTGTGTGTGTATATATATATATACACACATACGTATATGTATTTTTTTTATATATATATATATATATATATATATATATATATAATGATATATTTCCAGGTGGTTTTAGAACTTTTTACAATTATCCAGCTAATTATATAAATGTAGATATAAATACAAATATAATTAGTTCTCAATTCTTTCTTTATACTAAATCTTGAACACCCCTCTTTCAACTTTCCTTTACCCTCTTATTTCCAAGCTTCCTAACCCACTAAATCACACCACCTACTTATTTAGTCTTTTGTTGTTGTTTTCCTTCTCCTGTCTTCTACTCCTTATCAGAGATTTCCAGATCAAGAAGGTTTTCTTTTTTCCTGTGTCTTCCTTTCTCTATAGTCCTTTTTTAGGTCTTTATTCAGATCTTCTGTAGAGTCACTGTCTTTTGCTTCTGGGTTATCTTCTCCTTGGTTCTTGGGTACTTTTTGATGTTCTTTCCTTAATTTTTTCAGGAATTCTGTGGCTTTCTCTATTGTGTTTATTCTATATTTTTCCTTTTTATAGGTGAGATTGACCCCTTCAACTTTGTCCCAACTAAAAAGAATTCCTTCCCTTTTTAGGACATCCACCAAAAAGAAGTAACCCTTTCTCTTCAATATCATGCTGGTACTTCTTTCAGTATTATTATTTGCTTCCCATCAATCTGGATTCCTTTGCTATAATGTACCTCCAGGATCTTACCTCTTGTTGTTTTTCTTATGCACTGTACAATTAAATCTCTTGGAAGATTTTTCCTTTTCGAGATTAGGGAACTAATTCTATAAACACGATCCACTTCCATCTCTAGGAAGTCTTCACTATAGTGGAGACTCTCTGCCACCTCTTCTATTATTTTCTTCCTTATGTTTTCATTCAGAGTTTCCATCACACCTCTAAATCTTAGCCATGATTCCTTCTCTCTCTGTTCCATCAATGCTTGCCAATCTAATTGTCTTTCTAATTCTTTGTTTAAGTCTTTTGTTTCTCTCTTCAGATGCTGAATTTCCTCCTTATTTTCTTTAACATCCTTCTTGACTTGTGTTACAAGTACTTGCATTGTATTGAACTTTATATTCAAATCTTCTAGTATCTGTCTTCTTTCCTTCCTAAAATCCCACATCTCTTCCATAAATTTTCTCATGTAGAAGAGAACACCTTCTTCTCTTGAGGCTCTTCCAGGTTGTGTTTGTGAAGTTTCAGTTCCTTTGGATCTTGTTTTGACACTTGTCATCTTTCCTCTTATACCAGCCTTTTTCTCTCACCATCACTGGACTTTCCTTCTTCTTTTTCTGCTACCACTTTCCTCTGTCACACTCTATCACCTCCTCCAAACTTCATCTACTTACTCCAGCTTTCTTGATTCATCTCCACTTTTCTATTTTCTATTACAGTCCTACTTTCCTTCCATTTACTTCTCCTTTCTTCCTTTTAATTCTTTCCTTCTTTCCTTCTGTCTTCCTTCCTTCTGTCTTCACTCTGTTCCTTATCACTTCCTCCAATCTTTTCCCTTTTTCTTGAGATTTACTTTATACCTGTTCTTGTGCAAAAAGGCAGAGCAAAACAAAGTGCAGCAGAAATTGTCTCTGTTATTTTTCAAGCCCAAAAATCCATAGGAAAAAAAGAAGTCCACAAATCCACAAGTCCAAAGGTCCAAGAAGGTTCCTCAATAAGGATATTAGGAGAGAGAAAAAAAGACTTTTCAACAAAATCAAAAAGTTATTCTGCAGAATCAAAAAGAAAAAAATAAATCATAGATCTTTAGTCCAAAATACCTCTGGGTTACCAAAAAAACCCAAGGGAAAGCAAGAGAGGGAGAGAGGGAGATGCATGGCCGTTTATCAGTGTTTTCAAGGACACAGTACTGTCTGCAGACTCAACACATCTAGTCTACTGTTAGGAGAGAGGAGCCACTTGCTTTCAGCAAAAAAATAATTTCAATATACAAGAACTTGTTACTTACAAGTTTAAACTCCTCTTTCTCCAATTATCAAGGTGTTTTGCTCCTTATCAAAATGCTTTAAATTCTTTAGTAACCACAGAGGAACAAAAAACAAGTAAAAAGAAAACTAAAAAAGCATAAGAAGAAAAAAACATTCCATTTAAATCCCTTTCAAAGACTCGTAAGGGTTTTTCTGACTATATATTCCCAAGATTTAATTCTATATCTTCAAAAAGAAAAAGAAAAAGACGACAGCCACAACAACATCAACCAGAGAACAAAATGTCCCTGCTGGCTAGGAGACTATAAGCCTCTAGTTTGTAGAAAAAGACCAGCAGAAAAAATATCAAAAAGAGCATTCAACAATAGAGGTATTGTTCCAACAGATAGATGAAATCTTCTTGATTTTAATTATTTAATTAGAATCACTCACTCATTACTCTCAAGAGGTTCAGTGGACTTATGCAGTGTGGGCGAAGAGCAGAGTTTTCTTCGCCCTTTCGTAGAATGGCGGTTCACCGTACTGCCACCTCCACAATTGTCATTCTTCTCAAACAGTGATAAGCTGGGGCTTTCGCAGTCTGTCCGGGGTTCTTCAGGTGCCTCTAGATCCTGGGCACTCCCTTACAGGTTCTATATCTTGTATACCTGCGGATTGCCACCACTACTGCCAGGCTGGAGATCAAAGCACTAAGCACGATCTCTCTGCCATCTTTGCACATTCCTCGCTGAACCAGAAGTTCCAGCAAAGTTTATTGAGAGAGTATTTCTGCTATTTTGCAATGATGTGGTAGTAGAACAGTAAAATATCTACCTTTATATATTGTAATTGGCCATTTTTAGAAATGTAGATATCTGTATTTTGGATTATAACCTATCTATATCTATACACACACACATATATATATCTATATATGTATATATCACATCTATATATCTATATATGTATATATACACATACACACACACAATCACAGTGGACTGTGTAAGAACAGAAACTATAATCAAGATAGTTCGTACTATGATGTATTTCAGCCATCTAGGCTAGGCATAAATTTTATTTCAGCTTCAAATGACGTGATCTTTTGTTCAAGAAAATGTTTTTCCTTATGAAAATCTCTAAACCAAGCTAAGGATTGGTATGCAAGTATTTCAGCAGATGATGCTAGACGAAATAAGACTATGCTCATTTTTGAATTAATATATCACTTTTTTTTTCAAAATGTGAATCAGAGGTAGATAGATCTTGTTATTGTTTATCACTTTGATTTGTATCTCTTCTTTGTCTCAAAAATTATAATGAGATCAATATAGCTAACATCATATTAACATTGTATCAACATTAAAACAGGGAAAAAATTCACAATATGAAAATAATTTTTTAAAAATTAAAAACCTTACAATTAAAACAATATAGCACCCTTGACCTCTAAAAACCTACTGGATTAAAAAAAGTCTTTTGTCTCTTGCTGGAAGGACAACAAGGAAGGACTGATCTGGCCTCCTTAGGAAGGCAGTTCGAGAATCTAATGGAAGCTGCTGGGAATGCCTTATGTTGTGTCCCTGTCATCCATGTCTGTGAAGGAGCTGGGACTGAGAGAAAGGCCCTACCACGGTCATACCAGGACAAGGGGGATAGATACGGTGTGTCATATAACCTAATATTGTGACTGTGTCATAAACAATTGTGCAAAACAGACTTTCTAGAGGGTTTGTACGTTGTATATGAAGTCTGTGCTCAAAGAAGGTGCTTCTTAAATAACCATAGATGCCACTTGCACATCCAAGAAAAACAAAATTAAGAAGTGCCAATTTAAAAACTCAATCTAAGATTACCTGTATATCCAAACCCAGACCAGATGATTCACCTACCAATACTTCTGTTTTAACTGGACTGAGTATTGATTTGTTCTCTCCCGTGCAGTGTTTCAGGTTTGCCACTGACTCTTTAAGATCAGTAGGAGATGAGAAATCTGCATACTTAACTACAAATTAACCCTGCAGCCAAAATCTCCAGATAATTTCATCAGTGATTTCATATAGATGTCAATCAGCATTAATTATGAGAATTCTTTAAGTTGTTTTGTGCTAGTATGAGTTTATATGATAAAGGAGCAGAAACCCATTGGATACTTGGCTGTGATACTCATGGAAGGATTTGAATCAGTTCATATTTCAACATTATAAAAATGTGTATTTGTCTGCCAAAGAGAAATCGAAAGAACAGTCTGATTTAAAGTGCTTGTTATTGGGCAAAATTGTAATTGTAAAAGCTTATATTTTCCCTGGGTTTATTTTCCCATAAACTCTGTCCCTTGGGGCAAAGCACCTGTAAGTACCTGAAAAAAAAAATCCAGACAATTATTACAGGCTGTGGGGTGGGATTAATGTTTGCTAATGGAATGAAAAAAATTATCAACTTAAAATGGGTTCACTTGTTACTCCTAACTTGGAAATACACTCTTTGGTATTTCAGTTTGTCCAGCTTATCAAATTTATTGCATCAAATCGAACAGTAACATGGATGCAAATGGAGAGGTATTATGGCCCAGGCAGAGCTGACTTTTTCTTTCTTTCAGCTTTCAGCAACAAGTCTAAGCAGACTGAAAATCCTTTTGTGTCTGAAATGCTCAAGTTATGCTCTGAATATAAAATATTTGCTCTCCACAACGTTTGTGCCCTTTTAAACACACCCTAATGTTCAGCTGGGGACAATCAATTTGCCTCTTGGAAGGAGAAAAGCTTAAGGGATTTTTAATAAATGGTGGTTCTATAACACAGACTTTTTATCCCAGTGACTTACTTTACATCTACCTGTGGACATTGTGCCTGCACCCCAGCTCTGTGTAGTACATGGATAAAAATACTTCATTTGTGTAGTGTGTATGTTTTATTTGCATATTTATGCATATTCATATTTTAACATTTTATAAGGAAATAACGTTGTTCGAGTTAGAATAATTTTATTTAAGAATTTAAAATAAATACCTAACTCAATACAGTTACATGCTTAATGCTTGCTGATGTAACTTTTCTCAAGTAATGCTCCTATATAATATGATGGATGTGCTTGTTTCTGAGCACAGAGTTACTAAAACAATTCTTAACTCTTTGGCGACATCAAGTCTTGCATAATACTTACTTTTCATAGCCACCAGAGCTGAGAATCCAGTTTCACAAAGGCAGGTAGCTGCAACTGGTATGAGCACTTTCATAGCCTTTTCACTTAATGTTGGGTATTCTTGTTGAACGCTAATACAAAACTCTGGCAAAGAATTCTCTCTAAATTTTATTTTTAAAGAAGCCTCAGTCTGTAGATCAGTGGTTCTCAATCTTCCTAATGCTGCGACCCTTTAATACAGTTCCTCATGTTGTGGTGACCCCCAACCATAAAATTATTTATTTATTATTTACAATGCCTCCCACCCCGGCAAAGGCCACCTCGCCAGCCAGGAAGGGGGGGCAGGCAGGGAGGGAAAGAGGAGCTGCACGTCTCCTCCGGGAAAAAACTCTGAGAACCCCCCCAGGCTCTGCTTCTGCTTCGCTCTCATTTCTGCTGGGGGGGCAGTGTGGGAAAAGTTTCCAGGGTGTCAACCCTAGCCGGGGGGGGGAAGAATCCCAGTTGGCCCATCCCCCATATCCCCAGGTTATATAGGGCCCCTCCCTGACTAATGGTCAGTTCCTTTTCTTCCACTGCGGTAGCAGCAAGTAAGGAGCCTTTCTCATTCTGATGGTTAGATTTAACAGTTTTTTGCTCTCAATCTGAATTTGGTTTTTCTGATTCATTCCAAGTGGCTCCTTTGTCTGGGTGAGGGCCATAACATGGCAAATTGTGAGCATTGCCAATTGTTTACTTCTCAGATGAGAAGGAATAGAGCAGCTCATTTGAAGGTACTTTTGTGGGAGCAGGTTCTGTCAGACTCTGAACTCACAACTTCAAAAAAGTCTGCTCAGCCTTCTAAAATGACCCAAACATCACCCACACCCTCCACAGGTCGACACCATTCAGTGGAACCATCTCGGGATCAAGAGCACCCCTGCAACTCTTGGTGTCAACAGAGAAAAAAGGAGACCCAAAAAAGCATGTTTCCACCTCACTGTCAAAAAAAATGGTTCGACGTGAGAAAGACAAAGGGAAGAAAAGAAAATTGAAGGAGTCTTCATGACAAGCCTTCAAAGAAGCCAAAAAGAGTTGAGCAGCCAAGTCTGCCTGCTCCAATTCAATATCTTTCTCCAACAGTACCGAGCACCTCCACTGACAAAACGACGGAGGATATACATCATGTAATTGCTCAGGATGTTTATAGAGATATGGTACCATCTAGTGAAATTGAAGAAGTCTGTGTTGCTTCTGACGGGGAGATAATAGATTCATCAATCCTTTCTGTGGGGTCGGTAACGTGTTGCCAAGAACCAAGATCCCCTGATGGTGAACACTCAAGATTGAGGCAACATGATCTTGTTGAGATAACTTCTCCACCGAGGCATCAGCGTAGAACTCCACCTTTGCCTCCCAAGTCTCCCCCTAGGCATTCATGCTCACGTACGAGATTGTCTTGTCAGTACCGTTATGTGAGGGAAACACTCCCATACTGTTATCAACGGTATCCTGAAGAGGAGTTTTCAACTGATTCCAGGGATGTTTCCCCTTGTACTGATGATGTTTATTGGGCATGTAGGCATTCTTGATACCGAGAGGAAGATTCACTGGTTTGCCATTGGTATAGGGAGGAGACTAGTCAACGACCTCATGTTCTGAGGTCATCTTCTAAGTCTCCAACTCCATCTTGTCGTAGAGTGTTGCCTGCAGTGTCTGGATCTAGACATGACAAAGACAAGAAAAGGGTCCAACAACATTCAGTTCGCAGTGTAGTCTCTCCTGGAGGGCTGTCCCCATCAAGGTACCATTCTCCTCAGTACCATACGGTGAGATCTCCTTCTGTGCTGGAGTCTGAGGGGTCTCACGTATTGTGTGTGCCTTAGCAGTCTAAAACAAATTCTGTTTTTGACAGCAGAATGTATGTCACCTACTGATGATGTCCATTCTTTTTCTGATCTTGTACTAAGAATGTCCAGATCATTAAATCTTCAGGTTGAGCTAGACAAAGAAAATCTTCAAGATCCTATTTTTCAAGAGCTGCATGATAGAGCACCTGTACCATCTATCATTGCACCGTTGCCTTACCTGTTAAAGACTGTTAAAAAATCATGGGATTCCCCATCCTCCATTCCTTCAACATCCAAGAAAGTAGAAGCACTGTACCATCTGACTGAGAGTGATCAAGAATGGCTGACACCAAACCCAAACTCAATAATTCTTGACGCAGCTCAATCCAGACAATCCCAGAAACTTCATGTGATAAAGAGGGAAGGAAATTAGATAATTTGGGGAAGAAGGTATATTTGAATGCTGCCTTGTTCTTTAAGATATCGAACTATGCAGTGTGTATGGGTGCCTGTCAGCAGTTCTTGTGGACTAGGATGAAAAGGTTCATAGATATGTTGCCTGAAGATGAAAGAAAGACGGCTACTTCTTTGTATGGTGAGACCTTTTGTTTGTCTTCCCAACAAGTCACAGTGTCAAAGCATATCACTGACTGTAATGGGAAAGCAATTGCTGGAGCAATAGTCTTGAGGAGACATGCTTGGTTGAGGTCATAGGGTCTGTCTCAACAAGCGAAGAGTATGACTGAAGACCTCCCTTTTGACTCTGCAGGTCTTTTCAATGAAGGTACAGATAGCAAATTGGAGCAAACGCAGAAAATGCGCACTACTGCCAAAAAATATAGGTTCCCTGTACCATCATACTATTCAAGGTATAGATATCGTCATTACCAACCATACATGGCCAGAACAAGAAGTCCGACTCCCACACAGCAACAACATCAAACATCAGGACAGCAACAATCTTCTAGGAAATTCCTAACGTCTAAATTCAGACAACCTCATTATAAAAAGAAACAGCAAGACCAACAAAAATGGCAAGTTTGACAACCAACTGAACGATACCTCACTCATGCACCGTTACTACCGTTCTGTCATTGCTACTGTCAAAGATCCAAATCTCTTTGTTCAACCCTTAAATGTCAGTACTGCCATCAATGCCAAGCATAGATGACTGGCTTATAGCTGCTTCAACAAAAGAAAAGGCTTTACAACACCTGAAAACTACAGTAAACCTACTAAATGCATTAGGATTGATGATAAGTTTCAAGAAATCTCACCTTATACCAAAAACAATGGTAAAGTTCATTGGAGCTGTACTGGACTCAATCAGAGAGTTGGCATTTCTGCCAGATGATAGGTGGCAAAAAATGCATTGCGCTCTAAGGCACTTGTTGATAACACAACGAGTGAGAGCCAGAGCCATACAAGTGGCCCTAGGGTTGATGGCTTTGACCATTATGGTGACTCCAAATGCAAGACTGAGAGTGAGACCTCTACAACACTGGTTTATAAGAAATTTCAATCCACTTCTTCACCATCAAAACAAGTAAGTGACCATTCCAAAGCTGGTGCAGTTGTCTCTAGCCTGGTGGTTGAAGGCAGAAAATGTTCTAAGGGGCATGCCATTTCTACCAGATCCACCAGTGGTGTCTGTCACAACAGATGCTTCCATGGATGGTTGGAGAGCACATAGCAGAATGTATCTGTAAAAGGACACTGGACGTTGTTGGAAAAATGTCAACACATAACTGTTCTGGAATGTCTTGCTGTCATAAAGACATTCAGAGCTTTTCAAATGCACCTGCACGGCCTCGCAGTGCAAGTGAGAACGGACAATACAACTGTAATGTATTATATGTATTATATCAACAAACAAGGAGGGGCTCACTCTACTGTGCTTCTGAAACTGACAATCAAGTTCTGGAACTGATGCCTCTCCAGAGGAATAACACTGTTAGCAATGCATGTGCCAGGAGCAGACAATATGTGGGCAGATACTTTAAGTCGAGCCCCAATGTCCTGTCACAAGTGGAAATTGGACAACGTTGTGACAAACAATTTGTTCAGTCTGTGGGCAGTACCGTCGATAGATTTGTTTGCATCCAAGGACAACAAAAAATGCAAGATGTACTGCTCTTGTTGAAAGACAGACCAAACGGTCTTGGAGATGCTTTTCTGTACAGATGGACGGGACCGCTTCTCTTCGCGTTTCCTCTGTTTCCTTTAATAACAAAAGTGATCTCAAAGGATCATGCGAGGGTCATATTGATAACACCTTAGTGGCTGAGACAGCCATGGTTTTCACCTCTTCTCTCAATGTCAACACATCAGTACCAGAGGTTACCGTCAATATCGAACTTGTTGATGATACACATGGTACTGTGTTTCATCCGGATATGCAGAAACTTAGACTGACTGCATGGAAGATACTGTAGGTTCTGCTTACCCAGAGCAAGTTAATCACATATTAAGAGCGGCCCACAAACCAACAACTGTTAAATCATATCCCTATAAATGGGACAAATGTTGCAGGTACCTGAAAGATATCAGTACCCAACCACGGAACTGTGGTACCGCAGAGATACTCTCCTTTTTGACACATCTTGGTACCGAAGGGTTGTCATTATCTTAGGTTAAGTGTTATCTATCAGCAGTTTCCTGGTACCTACAGAGTAAGGGAAGACCTTCCTGTTTCTTGAGCCTGATTGTTAAGAGATTTTTATGGGGCTATAAACATGTGTACCCTCCAACTCAATCTCCAGTATCGGGGTGGGATTTAAATTTTGTGTTGTTGCAACTTACACATAAAGCATTTGAACCAATGGCAACCTGTGACATGTGGTTATTGTCTTGGAAAACACTGTTTCTGGTAGCCATAACTTCTACTAGAAGGGCAAGTGAGTTGGCAGCTTTAAGAGCAGATGCACCATTTTTGAGATTTCATAAAGGGAAGGTGGTACTAAGACCAGATATCACTTTCTTACTGAAGGTGGTATCATTTTTTCATTTGAACCAGGACATTGTTTTGCCAGCTTACATGCAGAATCCAGAAACTGATATGGAGAAAAAGTTGCATTGCCTTGATGTCAGAAGGGCATTAGCTTTCTATGTTCAATGCACTGTGGCTATAAGGAAAACTAAGCAATTATTTGTCTGTTATTCAAGTCAGAAACTAGGGGAGCCTGTTTTTCCCCAAAGGATATCTAAATGGGTTGTTTCCGCAATAAAGCTGTGTTATGAGATTGCTAAAAGAAATTTGCCAGTAAACATAACGGCACACTCCACTAGGTCAATGCAGCTTCAGCTGCTTTCATGCATGGTGAGGAAATATGTAAGGCCACTATGTGGTTGCAGCCACTGACCTTTATTTCCCACTATAGGGTAGATGCAAGGGAAACAAGTGACGCATCCTTTGGTAGGGCTGTTTTTGTTTTCTGGGGTTGAAAAAAACTGGCAGAGAAACATAATGAATGGGGAAAAAAGGGAAAGGGAAAAAACCCTTTTAAAATGAATTGAAGAAACACACCATGAGTATTCTGTAAACTAAGTATTTATTGTTGTAATATTCAATACAGTTTTCAAAAAAAAATCTGATGCTGTTTGTTATCACTGGTGCATATTGACAATTTGACATCTCCCACCTCCATCTCTGACAGCTCGCTAATCTCTAATCTCCCCATTCACAGAGATCACAAAGAAGAAGAACAGGTTGCTTACCTGTAACTGTGATTCTTCGAGTGGTCTTCTGTGAAGTCACACAAACCCATCCATCCTCCCCACTTGATGTCTATTTGGTTTGTTTCCATAGCTGCTACCATGGCCTCAAAGGAACTGACCGTTACTTGGGGAGGGGCCTTATATACCCTGGGGATGTAGAGGATGGGCCCACTGCCAAAACGCCTCATGTTAGGCTTCCAGAAGCTTCCGAATGTTGTAGCACACAGGCGCGAAATACTGCATTGTGTGACTTCACAGAAGACCATTCGAAGAACCACAGTTACAGGTAAGCAACCTGTTCTTACCATTTTCCATTTGAAATATGCATTGATACTATAGATACAGGTTTCTGAAATGCTATTAAGAAAGAAAAAATGCAAGAAATTAAGAAACCAGGATACTAAAGCTTGTAACTTTAGAAGAGGGGTGACGGGGAAAGAGAGAGCCAGCAAGTATTCATAATCATTTTCAGAGACTTAAATATCCTCACTGACTCATTGGTTTCTGTACACATTTAGTTGGAACAAGAATTCTCACTGATCCAATCAAGCCACTTTCTTGATTAGACACTGTCAGAATAAGCGCGAAAGGAGGACCTGGCCGGAAGACACTTTAGTGTGGAAAGACACATTCTCCCCACCCACCTCACCTCAAGACTTCTGCCTGGGGAAGGGACCCGTTCCCCAAGCAGCAGCAGCTCCAGCCGGTACCACCACCCATAACTGTCTTATCTTTATTTATTTTAAACCCTGCCAAACAGCCAAATCTTTCAATATCTTAAGTAGTGTGTCTGCATGTTCTAATGGATCTTGCAAAATAAATTCATTGAATCATCAGCAAATACCGTTAAATTAAACAATTGTTTCTCTATGGTCACATCTTTATCTTTTCTTCTTGTCTAATGGCTCAAATCTTGTCAAAGCTTCCAAAATAAAAATAAAAATTAATGGCGAGAGAGGGCAAACTTGTCTAGTCACTTTCTGTATGCCACAACTTTTAGTTATATTAGCATTTATCAAGATCTTGGCATTTTAAAATATATTCCCTCAACCTAGTGATGAAATTATAGACAAAGCTCATCTTCTTCAAAGTCTCTATCATAAATGTCCAACTGACAATATCAAAGACCTTCTCCACATCTAAAAATGGTAAGGCCATTTGTTTCTCATTGTGACAATCAAGATATTCCAAAATATCTGTTACACATCTTGTATTATCTGGCATAAATCTCTTGGTCTTCATGTATCATATCCTGTAACATCTTCTTCTCCTTTCAACAAGAATTAATGTAAATTTTAAAAACATGTTTTTCTCTATCTTGAGAGAAGAGAAAGTTAAGAAGCCATGTTAGCCATGTTTAAATATTTGGAGGAATGTCATATGGAACATGAAGCAAACTTGTTTTCTGCTGCTCCAGAAACTAAGACACAGAGCAATAGATTCAAACTACAGGAAAAGAGATTTCACCTAAATGTAGGAAGAATTCCTGATGGTAAGAGCAGTTTGATAGTGGAATGCACTGCTTTAGAGTGTAATAGGTATATAGAAATAGTATTGTATTGTTAGTCTCTGCTGCCCTGTCCTGTTAGTCTTTCCTCCTCCTACTTCCCTTCCCCAAAATATCATGATTATTTTGCAGATAATTAAAAAAAAAAAAGTTGAGTGGGGGGAAAAAGTGGCCAGTGAAGGCTACTATTTTCTCTGTAGGTTAATAAAATCTTCCAAATTAGCACTTGAGATTGACTGTGTGTACTGTTCCCACCTCAGCCCCATCCCTTAGTACTAGACCTTTACATCATGGAACATGCTAGACTAAAATGGTCTAGTGGTCCTGAGATAAATGAAAGAACTGGGTAAAAGTTGCTCTCCCTGATAATATTAGCCTGTACATGTTACCCCCAAAAATGGGTGACTCAGAGGTCCACCCGTGGTACCACTTCCCCCATGGAATGGTGAAGAATTATAGCTCAAAAAGGGAGGCCTGCAAGATTTGAGGTAACATTACAGGATCTTTCCACCTTTGTATACCGGTACTAATGGAGATTGAAAGAATATTTGTGTTATCACGGTTATGATATGTCAGGTGAGAGCACTAGATATCCTTTTGATATCAAATAATTTGGCCTTTACTTGACCTTTCTCTGCCACCCTGCTCCACATGTTTGCAAGGGTCCTCCGGACAAGCACGTATTTGGAGCAGCCGTTAATGGTTTTACATTCCAGACTCCATTGAGGCAGGCAACTCAAGCCTCTTCGTTGCTTCAGGGAACACTTCATTGCAAACCGGCTTTGCTCAGTGCGTACCTTCACAAAGCTGCACAGCTCTGAGCCGAGCCATTCCTTTATGTCAGACCATCAGCGTACTGGCCATATTATTGTCATCCAGCGTTAAGCTCATTATGCAAAACCTGACCTTTTCCAACTCTTTTGTCCCGCTCTAAAATCCCTTTTATTCTCACCAAGCATAGCATAGCCTGTAGGTAAACTCCACCCTATAAAAAGTCCCCACTTTTGGGACTTCCTTGGACTGCTTTGGACTTCCATCCCACCTTGCTGCCGGTTGTCCAAGGAAACTCCCCTCAGCGAACCCCATTGAGCTTTCTCTCCCAGAACCCCGTCTTTCTCTCCAGGACTACGAGACCAGGTGTCGTATTACCCACTCCCTTGAAACTCTCCATTTCTATTTCTAAGTTAGTTAGTGCTTGTCGTGTCTTTCGTGTTGCTTGTTCTTAATAAAAATATTATTTGTTACTGTAAAGCTTGTCTAACTGCTCTCTGACCTGACGCGGTGTACATTGGGTAAAAGATCCTAGCTGAAGTTACCCTGCCTCTTGTTGGCTTAAGAGAGTGCTCGAGCTTAAATTCCCCCAACTTGTGCTTTTATTTGGTTATTTGGGCACCCCTCCTAACATACAGGGTAACATTTGGGGAAAGTCACAAATACATTGAAGATTCAAGCAGTCTCACAAACATACAAGGCTAACTGAAAGAAAGGAAGGAAAATTGGACAGTGAGGAGTTGGGATCAAGTGGCAATATCCTGAAGAGAAGAGACAAAGTGATATGGCTCAGGCTATACGCAAGAACAGGAATCTGAGTAGCAGAGCGATGATCTACATTCAGTGTACTATGAAATGTCTGGCTTGGAGCCAGGGTTTAAATACCCTCTTTGTGCCCTGAAGGGGGAAGTGTTAATGGCTCTCTGGCAGAACAAACAATGGGGACTGGAATGGGCTAATGTTCTTAGGATTAGGTGACAAAGCATTGATGGGAATCATGATAGCTTCTTAAGATCTGGGCAGGTGAGGAAACAAAAGAGAATTTCTGCAGGAAGAGAGAACAGATTGGTGACCATCGGTTGCTCTATTGAGACAATTCTGTGTGTTATTATCTTTGAAGGTTGGGTCACTGAGGGGATTATTGTAAACTCACCAGCACCAGAGCTTCCTGACTGATATGACCCGGCCATGCCCTGAGGTCCCACCTGACTTACTTCCGTACAGGTTCATCTGATCCTCTTTGCAAGAATGGCTTCTCAGCCATTACAGTGTATGATTCATATTTTCTATGCCAATTAAATAATGTTCATTGCTAGTTATATCAATCATGGAGCGTGGGTATACGACATGGTAACAATCTCTCCTCAAAACTGGAACTTTTATGACAAAACCACATGGTGTCATTTTTCCAGGATGGAGCCATACACCTACAGTCAGTTGGCTTGGAGGACAGGAGACACGGGGTGATAAGGAACAGAGCATATAGGAAGGAGGGTAAGGGTAAGAAGCTATCTTACTTCCGTCAGTTTTTGTCAGCTAGTGGCTTGGTTGTGGGAGAAATCTAACTGAAATATGGGCTTTCAAAAGGGAAGGGAAAGAGGGGAGAGAGAGAGGAAGAGAAGGGCATTCAACACATGACATACATACATACATATATACGCAATGCAAAAATATTCAAATAAGCAGCACTCCATCAACAGAAGCAATATGAAGTCTTACCCAGGTGAATCAAGGCATGGTTTTGATGGCTCCAGGTTCAAAGAGTTCCATGTATCAGTTGGAGAAGAGATTCCACCCCACCCCCAAGTCCGAAAGAGTTCATAGATGGATAGCTGTCTTTTGCATATTGGAGGGCTGGAGTGAGTGTTCCACCCTCCCATGTCCAAAATAATCAGGGTGCAGTCAAGTGGGCAAAGGAGCTGTCTTTTGGTCTTTGGGGGCTTTCCAGGATTGGTGGTCACCTTGCATATCGAAGGAGCACAAACCAGTGGCAGGTTGTTCTTGAGTCGATGGTAGATTGGGCCAATATCATTTGGGTGGTTCAGGGCTGACAGTTCTGAAGTGATGTCGATAGAGTTCCTGTATTACAGGGCAGGAAACTTGGAGAGAGGTTAGCTGTCGGGCCTCTCCAGCCGAAGCTAGAGGCTGTGCCATGCAGAAGTGCTGAGTCTTTATGGAGATTAGGGTCGCCATGCCTTAAACGTATGCAACCCCTTGGGAGTACAAGGTGACCGTGGACAGTTGCAAGACACAGGGCTTGTGGAAAGGTAGACGGTCCTTGGTGTACCAGCCCAGTGGGTCAACAGAGCCACTTGCCCAGATATAATTAGGTTGTGTGCCTTGAAGTCATTTCTGACTTATGGTTTACTCTATCAAGGGGTTTTCTTGGCAAGATTTGTCCAGAGGGGGTTTGCTTTTGCCTTCCTCTGAGCTGAGAGAGTGTTACTTGCCCAAGGTCAGCCAGTGGGCTTTCACGACTGAGCAGAGATTTGAATCTGGAGAATCCTAGACCAGTGCACAAACCACTACATCACAGTGGTTCCTACTCACTAAAAATTAAAAATAAACTGCGTGGACTGGGGCAAGAGCATACTGCCACTCAAGCCACCTGGTACAGGCAGTGGTGAGATTTCTTCACACTTGTGTCCCAATGCTATGACCTTTGCAATAAGCTACGGGGAGGGAGGGGAGGTTCAGTCTTTTGATATCGGTTTTCTTGTGATTGATTCTGACCACATCATTGTCTTGTGACTTTTATACTTACGTTATTGCAACTGATTATTATTATTTTTTACATGCTACCCAGAAACTATTTTGTTTTTAAAAGGAAACTCTGAGATCAAGAAATCCTCCAGTTTGAACAGTAACAAATTAAGCTTGACACCCAAAAGCATGGGATGTTGCTGATTTTCCCCCTCAGCTGAATTCCCCTTATGGCAATCATATAACATATCACCTAACTATTGGCCAGTTTTTAGGGGATACAAGAAACTAAGGCATGAAAAAGCCATGCTTTGCTTCTGTGTTCAGGTATATGTTAAAAAGTTTCCCTACTGAGAACAGGCAGGCCATTCCATGTATAGACATGAGCAGGACTGGAAACTGAAGTTTACTTGAATGCTTGGAGTAATTCATTGCCTTCCACCACATTTCAGGATAGCACATTATTTTCAGGGGACCTGAAGAGGCCACTTTGTCCCCCAAAGGAAGAGAGTGGGAATGTGGCTCTTTCAGCCTAATGACAGAGCTAGTCTTTATTGTACAGAGGATTTGTTTATCCCTAGTACCACTTTTACGTCAGCTCTGCATTCCAAAACTGTATGCCTTAGTGGCAATTCTACCTGCAACATGTGGAGAGGTGAGCAGTGAGGCTTTTTTGCACCCAGAATTATCCTACTGCCATTCCACCTGGTCACTATATAACTATTTTATTATGGTGATGACAATTTGTAAAAACAAAAGTTTGTTCTTGAATTTACATATTTCTCTGTTAATCTTATTCTCTTTGTGGGTTATTTGTTAGATTAGAACACATTGTCTTAGCTGTAAACCAGTGTGGGTTCATTGGAAGAAAGGCAGTATATAAATATAGTAAATAAATGGAACTTTATTCTAAGCCTTTCTTTATTTCTTCCTATGATTTATATGAGCATCACCGGAATAGTACATGATAGATACATCAGTAGCTGGGAATGTATTTCAACTGTACAAGTTATCAGTATATTTATTGTGGCACTGTGCATCCCCTATGATTGGCATAGTTTAATTGGCAAATAATATTAGATTGGCACTGTATTAATTGGCAATGATATAAATGATACCTGAGGTGACAATGAGGTCACACTGGAAAAGGCAAATTCCTGACTATAAATGTGACATAGCAAGGAAGGTCAGCCCCACCTACCTCTTTGGCAAGAGACCCAGTCAGTTCAGGACAATAGTATGGCTGCTCTGAATACAATAAGCGTAAGACATCAAGCTGGACTCTTAAAGCTGAAATAGGGAAGTTCTCACCAAATTGTGATTATCTTAACCCTGATCCCTGTACACCTGGATGCACTCCTATTGTTTTGTCCTTTCTCCACAATACTCAGCTATTACAACAACCATTATCCCTTTGTCATTCAAACACTAAGCCTATTAACTCTGTCCAGATTTCATTGTTTGTGTTGCAACTCCCATTGTCCACTTCGTTGGGAGTGCAAGTCACAATCATAGAATCATAGAATCATAGAGTTGGAAGAGACCACAGGGGCTATCCAGTCCAACCCCCGGCCATCCAGGAGCCCACATCAAAGCACTCCCAACAGATGTCCATCCAAGTCTCTGCTTAAAAACTTCCAAAGAAGGAGACTCCACCACACTCAAGGCAGCATATTCCACTGCCGAACAGCTCTGACCACCAGGAAGTTCTTTCTGAAGTTCAGGTGGAATCTCCTTTCCTGCAGCTTGAATCTATTGCTCCTTGTCCTAGTCTCTGGAGCAGCGGAAAATATATCTGCAGGATATTTTTGGAGTACAAATACCCCTGATTTTAGGCTGTCCAGTGCAGTCTCTCACCATTCCAAATGTCACTCTGGTTGTCTGATTCCTGAACAAGAACTGTCCTTAGATTCCTGCCTAAGTCATGTTGCTTTTATTCTTCTCCAGGCCCATAAATATCACCCAAATCCCTCAATGTCCTCCATCCTACTTTCTTCCCTTTCCTTTGGCTAGTCCTTGTGTGAGTGTTTGAGTTTTTATATGCTTGTGTGAATCTTGTTAATAAAACACATTTTTAGTTTATATTTTTACTCTTTGGCTGGTTCTTTCCTGCACAAGCCCATAAACATTGGTAGTCAAGATCTTGCTAAGTTGCCCCCTCTCGCAAACCTCCTCTTTTTGGGCTAATTATTCCCCACTTTTTAACAGAGGTACTGGCATCACAGGTTGGCCTTTGTGGCACCCACAGTTTGGGGTAACATATTCCTTATTCCATGTAAATCAGAAGTGGACAACAGGTGGTTGGTGGACTCCATAAATTCCCAGGTCAATTTTGCAGCCTTCACTTTCTTGATTCCTTAATACCACTGAAGTCCAGAATTGCTATGAGATAAATCCATAGTTACATCTTGTTCCTTCCAAAATGCATAGCAAGTTCTGCCTCTGACAAAACTGCACTGCAATGTTGCTAGTGAGAGAATGACACTTCCTCCTTCCTGTCTTGCACCAGCACATAGTTTCACACTGGAGTAAATCACTGCAGTTGCTGCTGAATGTCAGCTGCAACTATGGTGTAGTGCAGCCAACAGTGGATTTTTGGGATAGAATATATTCCCAGACCTGGAAATTTGTCCCCTTTTCATGCTTGTACTAACATATGGTCCAAGACTGCTTCTACTACAGTTCCTTATGCAACAAAACAACATGCAAATTTCCTTTAGCCCAATACTGGATCTGTATCACTTTTTGAATGTGGTTTCTTTCTGTTTGTGGGATAGAAGACTAAAGGTAGTGAATGAGTGAATTAAAAGGAAAAGTCCATTCTAAGCAACACTCATTTATGTGGTCTATGTTATTACTTGATGATTTTCTGGGTCTTAGTCAGTGTAAGTGGACCTGTTGCTATGGCTGTCTAACAAATTTGATGAGTGATCATGGATAAAAGACCTTTAGTGATCTCTATTGGCTGGATTCTCTCTCCAGCCTTGGGAATATAATATCCATCAGAATTTGGGAGTAGGAGAAAGAGACTGCTAAAAATCAGTTCTAGATGGAATTGTAATACTGAGGCAGACACAGCTGAGAATTTTTACTTAGCAGTAGCTTGAATGGAAGTTGACCAGAAGGCTATGATGTTCTCTATAGCTGCTCTGAGAAATCTTAGGCAAGATAGTGGTTTCGTTGTATACTCTGATGTCTATTTTTTTCCAATTATGTTCTGATTACACAGGCATACCTCAATTAATGAAGTAGATGTGTTTCTGGGCTTTATACTTCTTTAACAGAAACTCTGGTATCAGAGGTGGAAAAAGAATAGGGATAGGTACCAGCGCTATAAAAAAGGAAAAGCAGTTCAACATGATTTAGCAAACTTTTTTTTCAAAACTAACATTATGCACATATGACATGAAACTACCAGGTCAGATAAGCTTTAAATAAGTAAACAACAATATTTGAATCCTTGAGAGACCACTTGAAAGCTTCTTTCAAAATGCATCCTGGGATGATTTTTTTTCCCCTTCAGTAACCTCCATTTTTCTTATGATTTTTATCTTGGTGGTGAAATGTATGGATCTATGCTTTTTCAACATGTAAGTGTAGTTGGTGATGCAGGCTAATCTGCCTTCCCCTTTTAGTTCTGTTTTGCTCTTCACCCATGCTAAGTGATTCTGGAGTAGCTGTTTCTCTTGTCTGTTGCACTTAAGCACACACAGTAGGATCACCTAGAGCAGAATCCCAAACTTTCTCAGGTCAAGCTTTGTTTCCTTTGTTTGTACTGTTTAGTACAGGCATGCTGCTGTGACCAAACATTAAAAATCTGTCTTTCTCCACCCATCCTTCACCATCCTTCCAATGCCAGTGCTCAAACAAAAGAAAAGAAAACAACTTCCAGCTAGACAGAAGGCAAGAAAAGCAAGACTTGGCTGGACTCCATAAGGACTTTGGCCCTTTCTTCAGGATGTCGTCATCCCATATTGGGGACAGGAGAAGGACAGGACCCACACAATGGTTCTGTATAACATCATCCAGGTCCTTATCTTCTCCCATCCCCAGTTCAGCGTAATTGTGCTGCAAATAATCGATGAGTTCTCCCTATCAACAACCGGCAATTGCACTGCCCTGCCAACCGCCTGCACTTACCTGAGCTGCAGAGGGCCAGGAAGCACAATGGCCACACTTCCTGGCCCAGCTCAGCCTGGGACAGTACCCAGCTGCACTGCGGAAGCAAGAAGCATGTCCATTGCGCCTCTGGCATTCCCACAGGCAGCTGGAGTGGAAAGGAGTGCTCGTCTCCCAGCGGAACCTCTACTGAGATCCCTGTGGGACACCATTGGGAGCAGGTAGGGTCCAAAAAGGGCCTTTGTAAAAAAGGAACTTCAAAGGCTTTGTTAACTGAGGTATACCTGTACAGTTTAAGTAAAATAAATATCTCCATACATCATTACATGGAAAATGGAAAGGAATGAAACATTCCAGCACATGGTGCCCCATTTGCTTGCACTCTCATACTATCTCACATCCACACTGTCTCATGTTTCCTCACTATATACACCTGTTGTAAGTTACTCAGTCACTAGGTAGGCATCTCAGTTATGTGATTTGATCACAGTACAGTGTTCTGTAAAATTTTTGTGCTTGTTTAGTACAGTAAAGTGCTTGTCCTTATAAAATAGTAAAGTGTTTCTGCTTGAGTGATTGTGCTGTTTGTACTAGCTCCAAAGCACAAGAGTGGTGATGCTGGCAATCCTGATAAGCCTAAGAGCATTTCCGCACTGCACTCTTATAGTGCTATGACTCCACTTTCAACATCCTGGGGTTTGCAGTTTAACGAGGGGCATTCAGAATTCTCAGCCAGAGAGCTCTCTGGCCTCAGTAAACTATAAACCCCAGAATTCCACAGGATGCTGAAAGTGGAATAATAACACTTTAACAGTGTAGTGCAGAAAAGCCTTAAGAGAACTGGTAAAGTGCTTCCTTTCAGTGAGAAGGAGAAACTTCTTGACTTAATAAGGAAAGAAAACAAAACATGTACTGAGGTTGCTAAGATCTATGGTAAGAATGAATCTTCCGTAAAATTGTGAAGAAGGAAAAAGAAATCCATGCTAGTTTTGCTGTTTCATGTCAAAATGCAATTGTTACCTCCACCGTGCATGGTAACTGCTTAATAAAAATGAAGAAGCATTACATTTGTGGCTGGAAGACATGAACAGAAAATGAATTTCCACTGACACCAATGTGTTGCACCAGAAAGCATTGAAGCTATACAAAGACTTTAGCAGGACATTCCTTCAAATCAGTGCCACTAAGCCCTTTTCTGCAAGTAGGAGATATTTGTACAGACTTAGGAACAGGTTTGGACTTAAAAATATAAAACTGAGTGGAGAGGCTGCATCTGCCAATGAAACAACTGTGGCGCATTTCCAGATCAGTTAAAGAAGTTGATTGAGGAGAAAGCCTATCATATAATGCAGGTGTTCAACTGTGATGAAACTGGGCTTTTCTGAAGGGAAAAAGACCACTAGAACCTACATTCATAAATGGTGGCTCCAGGGCATAAAGCATGGAAGAACAGATTAATTCTGTTCCTATGTGGCAACTCTGCAGAGCATATGATAAAGCGAGGCACACTGTACAAATTGAAGGACCCACACACTCTTAAAAACGATATGAAGGTATGGGTGACAGCCATCTTGTTTACAGCATTGTTTCACCAAGGATTCATTCCAAAAGTTAAAAAAAAATGCAGCAGGAAGGTTTGGAATGTAATTCTTCTTAATAGGAAAAAAAAATGTGCCTGTATTATTCCACTGGAAACACCCTATCCCGGGGTCTACAATTTTGATATTAAATATGATTCCGTGTGCCTGAGAGGTTCCCTGGATGAGCATGTAGGCAGCAACGGTTGAACGATCGAAAACCAGGTCAGGCCAGTAACATCCCCAGTCATGTAGCCCCAGGAGACCTCAAGCTGTGCAAACCCACAATAAACAAAGGGTCCTCAGCCCCTGAGAAGCTGGCTTGAGGGGATTAGCATGTTTTTCCCAAGTTGAGCAAATATCCTATCAGGCGAGGATCATTTACATGAAGTCACACCACAACTAAATGCAGACAAAAATCCTGAGACTTTGGCAACACCTTGTAATCTCATCACACAGAGGACGTTACCATCGTGGAGCTTCTTTCTCACTGCAACACCCATTGTTCTCTCCGGGAAAGGATTAGCCCTCCAGGTACTTTCCCCCCTACAAATAGTCCCAGTTTTTGAGCGGTTCTTTGGATCACTCCTGGTCATCCCAGCAGACCATTTCTCTGTCCATTGAGTAATCCCCTCAGCCCTCTCCGCGCTGAGCTCCACTTCTCCACTGTTTTTCCTGGACCAAGGACTTCAGGAAAAGGTGCAGTATTACCCTGCTACACCCCTTCAATATTCCCCTATGCAGTTTCCTCTCTTTTGCTTCTTAATAGGTCTTGAGTGAGCATGTGAGTGATTGCATTGGTGAGTAAGACTTTCATTCAATAAAATCATTTATTGGACATTTTTGTTTGGTTTTTAACTTGGCCTGACCCTGTAAAAACTGGGTAAAAATACCCCACTAGGTTACCCTGCCTCTCGCATTGCTATTTCTCGTGCTCTGACTAGTTTCCATTCCCCATCAGGTGGAGCACATTGAGGTGTCCCCCAAGTGACCCCAGAAATCAGGGTCTGGCCATCCTGAATCTGTTTGCTATGAAAATGAAAGTGCCAATGTTGTTTCTTACCTCCCAACACCACCTTGTTCTTCAGCCCCTTGACCAGGGCACCATTCATTTATTTTATCAAGGCCACAATCACCCACTTGGTGTTTGGTCACATTCTAGCAGCAATGGATGCAGATCCTAATGAGGACATTAGGCAATGCTGGAAATCTTTAACCTTCATCAAAACTGCAGTAGATGAATTAAAACCAGAAACTGTAAATGCCTGCTAGAAAAATGTGTGATGTTGTAAGTGACTTTCCTGCCCTCCCAAGGATCGATGGAGTGAGGAGAATCATTCATATACCAAGACAACTTAGATAATTTCTGCCCTACATTGTTATATTGCTATTATTCCACTTTCAACATCCTGTGGAATTCTGAGGTTTGTAGTTTACTGAGGCCAAAGAGCTCTCTGGGTGAGAATTCTAAATGCCCCTCACTAAACTGTAAACCCCAGGATTCCATAGGATGTTGAAAGTGGAATAATAGCACTGTAACAGTGTAGTGTGGAAATGGCCTAAATGGGGAAGGATTTGCTGACCTAGTGGATGAGGAAGCAGAGGAACTTATTGACAGTGTTAACCAATGAGAAATTGAAGAAACTTGTTAAAACATCTTCAGAAGAAGAGGAAGAAGAAATGCAAGCAGAACCAACAATGTGGATGTTAGAGAAATTTGCCAAAGTATTTCAAATTGCATAGACGTTAAAGCACAAAATTATGGAATTACAACCCTTGGATGGAACTCAGCATTAAAATCACCTGCATGATCACTGAAGGATTACAACCTCTACAGCAACACTTTGATGACAACTTCTAGTTAAAATGTTCTTTCAAAAGGTTCCAGCAAAAATACATTCAGAGGATTTCTAAACATCCCCATAACCACTGTCTCCTAACATTGACATATCCAGCCATCAATATCCTTCCGGCACTATAATCCAGGATTGCCTTCTGATGATCCTCCTCCTGGTGATGATTCTCCTTCTGCCATGTTATCAAAAGGTCAATACCAGCCTAACTCTATGGCACTGAGACACAACCATTAGGCTATTACTGACTTTCTGCATATGAAAACATTTTGTTCCTTTTTTCTTGGACAACATGTTATTGTTAATTTTTATGTTGGCTTGGGACTGCAAATAATGGCTACAAAACCTTCTTTCTTTTAGATTCTAAAGTTCTGTCAAGTTTCAGAGCCTCTTCTCCAATCTGCATACTCATCTGCATACTCAATAGCTATTGTCACTCATCTCATTGGAAAAAAAAAGTGTTTGCTGTTATCCACATTTTTTCATATCCAGGGTAAGTCTGGGAACATATCCCCCACAGATATGGGGGACCTACTGTATTCATAACTGTTCCATGAGTAAACTCCACAACAAAACTGGACTGTGGCAAGAATGTAAAGCCATATTTATGTCTGACAGTCAAGCACAAATTTGCCTGCCACTGGAGCTGTTGACCCACATTTGTCTACATTCCAAAAAGATGTGGGTATAATAAATTCTTTCCAAATTATTAATTTTGTTGCAAGAATGCCCTCTCAGAGAATATCATCCTGGAAAAAAAGTGTAAAACGGCAGTAGTCTTGTTTTCTAAATATTATTCCAGATATTTTTCTCTAGCATTTCCAAACTCTCCGCACTTAAGAGGTTTTTTGCTTTTGTTTGTTTTTTGTGCAGCCTGAAGTAATGACAGGGAAGTCTAAAACACAGACACACTCTCTCTCAATCTCTCTCTTTTTCTCTCTCACACACCCTGAAAAGAAGAACCTGCTGTCAGTTAATCCTCCTCCTGATTGCCATCTGTCTTCTAGTCACATGATGCCTCCCAACTGAGCCTCTATATGATGTTCCCTGCAAGCATATAGTTCATTTTACCATTCTTAAAAGGGGTCATTTTACACAACACAGCACAATGGCTGTTCAAAGGGTACCTTTTGCAGTGGTGCCGAGGATATGAGATCCTTCTGTAGAATCCTGTGACTGAACAAGGAAGGTTGTTGCTGCCGCCGCCGATAATGACGGCGAAATGTCAGTTAATTGCTTTATTTAGGAAATTTTAATTCCAACTTCCTTGCATTAAAATCCTTCAATAAGAAGAGGGAGCCATTATAAAGGAACAGATACCAGTCAAGAGAGAAAGTTATGTGTTATTAGCCTTGAAGAGGAATTTTGTGATCTTCTCTTCCTTCAGGATCTTGTACTTCGGAATGATTCTTCACATGATATTGTAATTAGTGCACAGGATACTTAAGTGTGGACTGAAACACACGAGAACTCTTCTTGAGGATTAAGAACCTTTAACTCCTGCTCGTCATCAGTCTCTTGGGGTGGGAGGGGACAAGCACAGACAACCTTACTGCTATTAATTAGTACATTAAAAATGAAACTACGTACACTGGTTTCTGTGTGGCATTCCTTTTAAAATGTATGTAGCGGCTTCATTTCAAATACAGAATGAATCTTATGTCCACATCAGCCATGAGCATTGGTTCAATGGATTTATTTCATGGATCTCAAAGACAGAACTGAGCCCATCCTGTCTGGCAGAACACATTTTACAGAATAAGGCTCCAGGCAAATTCTTATAACAGTGAGAGGGATTTAGCATTCTGTGAAGAAAACTGCCATGGAAATAAGGGCAATGTATTTACGGTTTTTAATCCTCGTGCCATTCCCCTCTTTCCCATCACCTTTAACACAATAAATAATCTTTATGGGTTCACCATGAGGCAGCTTTAAAACGCTTCCAACGCAGACCTGAGAAAGCAGCAGATAGCTTCATAAAAGACTCCAAATAGCATTCAAATTCTTCACCAGGCAAATACATACGGGGTAATATGAACCTACAAAAGGCAAATCATGCTGACAGTACTAGCAGATGAGTGTGCTTAGCAGTAGAAAGCAACCAGGAACCCAGACCCTTCTCTGGCTCTCTGTTTTCACACATGCACGCATCTATGTAGACACCAATGTACAGGTATGCTCCTGAAATTGGAACTGGCACCATTTTAGGGCCTTAACTGTTTTCTGTACTGCCAGTTACCCTTCAGATGTTAACTATGCTTTTACAAAGGTGTGCAATGCTTTTTAGTGATAATTGTTGCCAAAAAAAAAAAAAAAGAGGAGAGAGAAATAGAGAGAGAGAGAAAAAAAGAGAGAGAGAGAGAGTGTCTTTTTTGCCTACCCGACCCCAGTCTTTGCCACTTCCTAGTCAATCTGTCAAGGCACAACTTAAAAGCTAATTCAAACAGCCCATGGCCCCCTGCCTGCAGCAGATAGCCTGAAAGGTAAGGAAAATCTAAAAAGGAGTAAAAACTTAAAAGTGGCTTCTCAAAGGCTGCACAGATCATTTGTTGTTGTTTTTGTTAAACCTAAAGTGTTTAAAAGCTTTAATATTGATGGCCTGTCAACTTTGTCCTGATTCTTTTGCTTTCAGTTAAAAGGTTTTTGTTGTTGTAGCTTATGCAGTTGCTCTGTTGCTATGGAAACGTGACATCAAAATGACGTTTCTCTGTTTAAAAGCTTTTAACTAAATTCCTGCCTGTCAGATGTAGGCCCCATTTTGTGCACTCAAGCTTCAAGCTGTTGCAAAGAGGTTTCATGTGTTCTGTTGTCATTCAAATCCTGTAGCTTCATATGCATGCATTGCATTTCAGAATCCTAAACTAAAAAGTAAAATCTATATTAAGTGTTCTCTTTTAAAAACCCTTTTAGGTCAATCAGCAATGGCTGCAGCAGAAATCCCCAGTTATATTGTTTCTGCTCAGACTGAGAAGCACAGGAGGGCCAGGAACTGGACTGATGCAGAAATGAGAGGCTTAATGCTGGTTTGGGAAGAATTTTTTGATGAACTGAAACAAACTAAAAGGAATGCCAAAGTTTATGAGAAAATGGCAAACAAACTCTTTGAAATGACTGGAGAAATTCGCCATGGAGAAGAAATAAAGATAAAAATAACAAACATGACATTCCAGTACAGGTAAGCTTCAGTTAATTCCTTTTATTCTGAAAGAGATTTATTGAAACTGATCAGGTTCTTGCCTTTCTGAAAATATTGCATAAAGAGATCCATAGATGAAAGATTAAAGGCTGTATGTGAGGCTCTTAAAAATCTCTCTCAGCACTGTCATCATTATGATTCTTAATTTTTTTCATACTAATTTAAAATGCTAGAATAACTTTTGTGGTGATTAATCTTTTTATACAATAAGAAGATACCAATATATTATTTTTTTTTGTTTATACTCTCATATGACTTTGTACTTGCAATAAAAGACAATGCAGCATAGATTAATATCCAGCTAGTCTTTTCTGTGTGAAAACTAAATAAATGGAACTGAAATAATTTTAAATGAAATATCTAAATTTGCCATTGCGGAGTGAGGGAGTAACACTTCAGAGGACTAAAATAACTGTATGCATCATCACTGAGTGACACACCAGCACTAGCAAATGATTGCATTTCCAGAACGAAATCCATGCACACTGTAAATAATATCCTAACTGGGGAGGAAACAAAGGTATCTGAAGATGAGATAATAGAATATATCTAATGTCCATCAGAACAGAAAGTTGGCTTAGGAGAATGAAATATTGGCAGCTTTGGAACAGAAAAAAAATTGCATGATGGTATTGAAAAGCAGTTTCTTATCTCTGTGAGACATGAATTAATAGATTTGTTTTTAGCTGTGTGCTGTTCTGAAACATGTAATATCTAATTTGAAGCTATCATTTATGAATCTCAAATATGTAATCCTTATATATAATTTCCATTTCGCAAATTAGTAATAACAAAACATATTAGTCTGTTTTGTTTTTGTTATAGTATCATCCCTCAATTTAAATCACTGGATGTTTATTAAGATGAAATTTAGAGGCAACCTTGTGAGTATTTTAAAACCCAAGTCTTCATTTTCTCCTTCAGTTTGATCTTCTCCAGGTGTCCTCTTAAGTTATGACTTGTATTTTGCATGGAGCATTGAATACAGTATTCTCAAAATGATGGAATTGCACTTACTTGTCACCTTGATGGAAGGCACTTGTATGTTTTATATATGTGCATACTGGAAGAGAGAAATTATTATGTACTTAAAACTCTGATAATGAGAATATTTAATTTGAAGGCCTAGTTTTGGTTCTAAATGGAAATGGTTTCAAAAATACAGAGGAAAGAGAGTTGAACATGTTCTATATTTTTTCTCAAATATATGTGGTGTGTGTGCATGTGTGTGTATATATATATTGTGTATATATATTTTCTAGATGTGTCAGGTAAAAGTTGATATATTTCTTTTTACAAGTTTATTTATGTGCATATAGGCACACAAACACACACATATATGTACGCCTATTATCCAAGAGCAGGAAGTTTAAGGCCACATATACCCGTTTCTCCTACAAGAACCATTGTGAAACTGTTGCTAAGAATGTCCTGACTGTGTATAGATTGTTCTGTTCATTTTGTTCATAACCATAAATTATGCTAAAGAGAAAAACATTACAATATTTTCATGCCACATTTTAAGGTATAAATATTCTGTGCTGTTTGCAACTGTTTATCTGCATGATGTCATATTTTCAGGACCTTCATTTGCAGAGAGGCTGAGATCTTCTGAAGTGCTGCTCAGCTTTGATTTACCACAATCCCTCCCCAACATGGTGCTCTACAGATTAAAATATCTCAGGACTATTTGCCAAAGAAGCAGGGAATGATGGGAGTTGAAACCTTAACCACCAGGAGAGCACCTGTTTGGGGAAAGATAGCTGGTAGTGTCGTGCAAAGCCTTAAATGTCTAGCCTAAGTGAAGATTGAGAAGAGGGATTGCAGTATCTTCCCCACATTTAGGTTCAACTGTGGCTGTGTAGTTTGATTCTGTCTGAGGCCAGTTAATGTTTGGTAAGTAGTCTGGCACTGTCTGAACTAGCCAGCTTCATTGTTTGCTTTCAAGTCATTTCCAGTTTATGGCGATCCTAAGGCAACCCTATCATGTGGTTTTCATGGCAAGATTTCTTCAGAAGGTTGTTGTTGTTTTTTGCCTTGGCCTTCCTTTAAAGATAGAGAGTGTGACTTGCCAAGGTCACCCAGTATGTTTCAATGGCTGTGTAGAAATTCAAACCCTGGTCTCCAGAGTCATAGGCCGGCCAGCTCCTCCCTAAACTGCAAGTTGAAAGTGGAATCATAGTGCTGTAACAGTCTAGTGCGGAAATGGTCATAATCCCCAATGCTCAGACCACTACATCATGCTTTAGTTCACAGATAAGATTAGAACTTCATTTATTCAGTGAGTATCTACACTGCACAATTACAGCAACTTGATACCATGGCTCCATCCTATCCAATTGCTGTGGCTGCATCTTATATCCATCAGTTGGTAGTTTGGTGAGACAGATTTCTCTAGTGCACACCCTGAATTATAATTATGTTGGAGGGCTCTGGTAGAGAATTCTAACAATGTCATGAAACTACACAGAACAGAGCCATGACAGTTAAAATAATACCAATGTACAGTACTATAATTGTATAGCATGGATGCACCCTATTCTTCACAGAAATTATGGTGACTGAAAAATTAGGTAGATCAGGTCAATGGATCTACAAAGACCTATTTGCTGGGAGACAATGAATACAAGTAACACTAGCCTGAGGATTTTTGTCTCCCCTCTCTTCTCCCTCTGTATGCTTCCTTTTTCCTTTAAACAAATAAATGTCAGCTATAAACCCCACTAAGCATGCATCTTTTTTCTAGAAAAAGAAAATGGTAACCTAGGCATTTTGTAATACTTTTAAAGATTTGTACTGTTTAATTTTACAACTGGGGCATGCAAATAATTGAAAATGCAAGCAATGATGCAAAAGAAGCTAAGCAATTAGTAGACAGAATCATGAGGCAACTATGATTGAAAACGCTTTCAGATTTATGACTTTAAAAAAAAAGAACTTAAAAAAAAGAGTAGACTCTTCAAAAAGTATTTCAGTTACTATGTATGTGTATAAAAGTCTTCAGATGTCTTCATGGTTCATTTCTAGACGCTGGCATTTTCACTGTATCACTCAGTTAAAACCTGATCTTGAACTGGTAGCCTGAATTGGTGTATGTTTGTGGGATGACTGGGATGACTAGAGAAAAGGTCAGGTTCTGCTACAATTTGTTGTGGACAAGGAAGGACTGTGGTCCACTTTCAAGGTGAGTTTGATTCCATGAACTGCAAGGTGCACTGTAGAACAGCTTAAGTCCACTAATAATTAATTTGTAACATTTCTCAATCTGGTGATTAAATTTTAAAAAATCCACGCCTGAAAATTTCTGTAGTTTTCAGTCACAGATGTGCAAATTAAACACAAGATACAGTAAAATGTTCTACTTTAACATAAGGTGCTTAAATCAACGGAATATTTGCCAGTAGCCTTTTTAGAAACTGCTCAGCCATGGAAACCCACTGGGTGACCTTGGGCAAGTCACACTCTGCCAGCCTCAGAGGAAGGCAAAAGCAAAGGTCCTCTATACAGATCTTAGCAAGAAACCCCCATGATAAAAAAAACCCTTAGGATCACCGTAAGTTGGAAACAACTTGAAGGTGCACAACAACTTTATACAGTGCCTGGGAAACTCTTCAAGATTCTCTTGGCACTCCCAGTTCAACTCACAGCTTTGGTAAGGGAGATAACTTTCATAAGGGTTGCACTGCAGGATAAAATAAATAAATAAATCACAACATTATAACACTGCAGTGCCAGTACCTTGGTCAGCCTCCCTACTGCACTTCTGTTGAAACTAGAAAAATTAAGCATCCAAGGTCAAATTGCATATTTAATGTAACTTGTAATTTGGCCCTGAGTTTTTCACTTTCTTGTCTCTCCTGTATTGAAGGCTGGGTTAGGACATTTTCAGAATAAAGAAGTTTAGCCTGCAATTTTTGTAAAGAAAGCCAATGGTGGGAGGGCGGTGTGCCCAGGGCAGCACTTTTTTGGGGGGAGGGCACTGCCGATTGCAAAGAAACTATGTTTCTGATTTTACATAGGACAAGCCTCCGCAA
The DNA here is from genome assembly GCA_948474755.1 of Ctenosaura bakeri. Classification (NCBI taxonomy): domain Eukaryota; kingdom Metazoa; phylum Chordata; class Lepidosauria; order Squamata; family Iguanidae; genus Ctenosaura; species Ctenosaura bakeri. The sequence goes on along the minus strand of CAOLHI010001106.1, from coordinate 372,695 downwards.
GCATGTAACTTACTGCCCTGAGGAAGGGCTTAAGGAAATACAGCGTCACCAGCCCCACTTTCTTCGGCTAAGCCCCCCTCCACAAGGTGGAGTTGGGGGAAGCGAGAGTCGAAAGGAAAGGACAAAGGAGGGGGGGACAAAGAAAGAAGACAGCAGCAGCAGAGGTTACGGCAGCAGTTCCAGGTTCCAGAAAAGCAAGTGTTTCCCTCTCCTCTGCTCCTTGCATGCAGCAACTGCTTAGCACATGTTCTTTCTCCCTTCTCTCCCCTCTGCTCCCTTTCAGTCAGTCAGTCAGTCAGTCATTCAGTGGATGACAAGACTCGCTTCCCTGGAGCTGCCACCTTTCTTCTCTGCACACAATAGGCTTGAGGGATAAAAAGACATGCGTGTATCTTCCACCTCTCACTTGAAAATTTTGGGGTACGGGATGGAGAAGAGGAGAGGCTCCTTCTCCAGAAACCAAGGGCCTTACCACACTACACTGTTATAGTGCTGTTATTCCACTTCTAACATCCTATGGAATCCTGGGGTTTGCAGTTTGCGTGGGGGCATTTAGAATTCTCAGCCAGAGAGCTCTTTGGCCTCAGTAAACTACAAACCCCAGAATTCCACAAGATGTTGAAAGTGGAATAATAGCATTGTAACAATGTAGTGTGGAAAGGCCCCAACTTGCCCCTGTGCTGCCCGAGGGGTCTAGGAGACTGGGGGTGGACAAGGCAGTTGCCAGACACTTCTCCCTCCCCCACTTGCCACTGTCTGGTGGCTCAGAGGCCTAAACACCCACCCTGCTCCGATGCGTCTTGGCCCTTCAATTTCTATTTACAAGATTGTCCAGTACAAGCCTAATTCAGAAGCCATGGGTAGGGAGAGGAAAGGCCTTTGAGTCTGGTCAACAGTTATCCCTGGCACAGCAGTCTGATTAGGTGCACAGTTCTTCTGATCACTATTTGCTTAAATGACAATTATTTCCAAATGTCTGTCTGTATGTAAAGGGGAGCATATGCACATTTAATACAGATCTATGCTCCTTTATGTCCTCTTTTGGTGGTGGGATGAGGTCAGTTCATATCCTCTGTTTCAGCAATATGTAAAGAGCCAGGCTGGCCCAGGTTCAGGGAAGGAGTATTTGTCCAAACTGCTTCTGGGCCCTACAGTCTGAATGTGTTGAAATACTTAACGGAGCATGAGAGCAATGTATGGCAGCTTTTCCTGACTACTAAAAAATTGAGATGAGGGAGCAGAAATAAATTTTGTTTCCTACCCTCTCACTGTCCAAATTTGGTGGGGACAATCCTGATTAATACTCTGTTGTTCCACTTTTTCACCTGCATTTTAGATATTCCAGTTTCTCCTCCCACTTTCCCCTTTTGTTGTGGCTTACTTCAGTTGCTACAAACTGAGTTCAAAGTGCAGAAGTAGTTTGCAATCTGTTGGGGGAGAGTAGGAGAGGAGGGAGCAGACTCTTGCTCTTCCCAGTGAGTTAAGGCAAAAACAAGCTGCTGCAGCCTCCCCTATCATGTATATTGTTCCGCATTAGTAACATTCACCATCTTGACACTCACCTTTGTTCAACTATACTTACTCTGGTCTTAAACCATGAAATATTGGAGAATATGTTGTTTCCCTGTATGAACTCTAGCCACAACAGTCCTCTGGACTCAGTGAGGAAGTGGTCTTTAAAAGAAAACACCGTCACCCACTGTCATTGCAGAACCCTCAACGCTTTAATAAGAGGAAATTTATTTCCCTGTACATCATTTTGACTCTTTGGTGTGTACTTAGAGGGCAGCAAACCCAGGGACCAACTGTCCTTGGGGCAAAAACTCTAGCTATGCCACTGAAGAATGCCCAATGGCAGCAAATCCAAATTAGAGATACTCTTTCTGATTCTCCACCTTTCTCCCCCTTTGCCTTATTTATCAGTAGGATGCAACTGGACAGAAATACAAAAAAAGCTGTTCTCAATCCTATAAATCATTTTTGTCCACAGAAGAAGAGACCATAACAAGTGATTGGTTTGTGGGAGACAGGGATGTATTCCAACAAACTGTATAGTAGCAAAAGCAGCACTAATACAAGAAAAAAGCAAGGAGAAAAGCTAGAATTACAGAATGCTCAGTGATAACAATAGAGCTGACAACTGATGGTCAGCTAAACATTACTTTTTAAAAAAATCTTGTTTCCAAAACATTGAAAGAAAACTTGTTTTCTTGGATTCTGTTAAATCTATAGATGGTTGCACATCTGTGGAACAAAGTTCTCACCACAGGTGAGAAGATAATTATTTTCATAGTTCTTCTAACCTCAAAGACAGACTATTGCAAGGAGCTTAGATTCTGCTCCTATTGAAGGCTGTTAGGAAGTTCTGACAAAGAACCAATGGTGTAGCAATTTGTTTCTTGGTAACAGTGAATGATCGCATTTCAGTGACCCCTCTTTCTGAGTGCAGCTCAAGGTGCTGTTCTTAATCTATAAATCTCTAAACAGATGAGTTTCAGATTAGGATTGGCTCCTCTTACCTCCTATGTCAGTTTGTTGCAACTCTTCTTGGAATACACTGTAGCAAGTAAATGTAGAATGGCTTTCTCAATTGTGTGTCACACCTAATTCCTTCCCATTGGGAACTCACAGCAGAAAGTAAAAATGTATCATTTATTCTTACTAAAGGATGAAGGGGTCAAGAAAATTGTTTAAATAAATTAAGACTAAGATGTAAACTGCTATAAGGCCTTTGGAGGAAAAGTGGGGTACAAATGAAACAGATAAATGAAAAAAAACATCTTGTTACTGTACTTGTCCTAAACCTTGTGGGTGAGGCAAATTAACAAATAAATAATACAAAACTACAGCGTTTGGAGATATAGTAATTCTGTTTCTATCACTTGTGTATCCAACCCAGCAGACACATTTGTTACCTTGATTTCTGGGGTCCCGGGAGGGACACTTCGATGTGCTCACAATGGGGAATGGAAATTAGCAGAGCACAAGCTAAGCAATACAAGAGGCAGGGCAACCTAGCGAGATCTTGAACCCAATGTCTACGGGGTAAGGCCGAGTCAATGAGCAAACAGAAGTAAATAATAATTGTTTTCTTTATTTATGAAAAACACAGTCAAACACATGTATGCAAACACAGTCACACAGACCTATTGAAAAAAAGGTAGGAGTTGGATAGAGGGTTTTTGAGAGGGATCTTTGCATGAGAAATACTACACCTGTCCCGAAGCCTGGGTAGTCTGAAGAAAAGTCTGTAGAAGTGGAGATTCTCAGCATGTGGAGCTGAGGGGAAGGCTTGTCAAACAAAGTGACATCAAGGCAGGATGGAAGCCAGGAGCGATCCAAAGAAGCGCTCAAAATCAGGGGGTCTTGTAGGGGAAAATGTGCCTGTAGGCTAGTCCATTCCCGGGGAATACAGTGGGTTTCGGGCTGGAGACAAAGCCTCCGAAAGGTCAATATTTTGCATGATTGAGTTATGACAAAGTTGTCAATAGCGCAGACAATATGCAAAGGCGGAGTGCTTGACAGTTGAGGATTCGGCTTGTCAAGCTGCCTGCTCAGGGCAGGGAGTCTTTTGTAAACAGCGTGCATACATAATGTGATCTTAAAGAGTACTTGCCTGGAGGTGTCCTAAACCGGCAGTCTGGCAATTACTGGCCTGCCTGGATTTGTTTTGAATAGTTTTGAATAGTTCAACTATTTTCGGCCATGCTCATGTGCGTGCTTGTCTGGGGGCCTCGCAAGCACATGGAGTGGAATGGGTAGTGAAGGCCAAATTCTTGATATCAAATGATATCTAATATACCACAAATCTGGACTAGAAACTACGATAACACATTCCTTTTTTTCAAAGTATGACTGCTGGATTTTGAATCTTTTTAGTCAAATGGTAGATGGGGACCACCAACAAATGTTAGCCCGACACAAAGGATATGGATGTGGTTTGGCATAGGTCATTTTTTTTAAAATTTCCTACCATTTTCCTGTTGGACTGTTTAGTGCTAAAAGGTGGCTACCAGCCCAGAACCTGTGCATTCTGTTGCTATCAGGTCTCTCCAAATCACCCAAATCGCTATAAACTCCTCAGACACCACCACCACCACCCCAAACTCCCAAAGCAGAAAACCAAGAAAATTGGCTAAAATCAAAACTATGGGCCCTTTCCCACTACATAATTATAGTGCTATGATTAACTGTCACGGCTGCATCCCATGGAATCTTGGGACTTGTTGTTTAGGGAGGTATTAGAGCTTTTTGGCTGAGAATTTTAAGTACCCCTTCCTGTCTGTTTAACTTCTATGTTGAAGATATTGTACATATTGTACATAAAACAGGATTAGGCTCAGAGGAAGAAGGCATGAAAACTGGAGGAAGGGACACCAGCCATTTAAGATGCACAGGTGACACCATGCTACTAGCAGAAAATTGCTAAGACTTGGAGCAATTACTGTACTTAAGAAGGCCAAGGAAGAAAACACAAAGGCAAAATAATGGCCACAGATGATTTACATAACTTTAAAGGAGATAATGAAGATATTGAAATAGTTCAAGATTGCCCATACCTTCGCTAGGTCATTAATCAGGATGGAGACTATAGTCAAGAAATCAGAAAAAGTCTAGGGCCATTCCTACACTAGACTCAAAGGCCCCTCCCCAAACTGCAAACCCCAGGACTCCATAGGATGTTGAAAGTAGAATAATAGCACTATGCCAGTCTAGTGCAGAAATGGCCTAGGACCTAAAAGGGCAGCTATGAAAGCACTAGACAAAAGTCTGAAGTGTAAAGATATATTATTGAATACTAAAGTTAGGATTGTCCATCCATTGTATTTCTAGTTTCTACATATAGTCATTAAAGTTAGACAGCGAAGAAAATTGACTCATTTGAGGTGGTAAAGAAGAATTTTGCATATATCATGGACTGACAGAAAGACAAATGAATGGGTCCTAGAGCAAATCAAACCAGACCTCTCTCTAGAAGCCAAGATGACTGAACTGAGACTATTGGACTTTGAACATATCATGAAAAGACATCACTCATTATAAAAGATAACATTGCATGACAGGTGGATAGGCTCAATCAAGGAAGCCACAGTCCAGAGTCTGCAGGACCTGAGCAGGGCTGTTGATGACAGGGTGGATGGGAGGCCTCTCATTCCTAATGCCACCATAAGTCAAAGTGGACTTGCAATTCCCAAGAGTCCATACAATATTGCGATAGTGAACAAAGTCAAATCATAACACTATAGCTGTGCAATATGAAAGATGCGTCATTTTCTGTTTTGGAGCAGCAGCATGACCTCCTGTGAATGTGAAAAATTGGTACAATCCCTGACACTGTTGTCCACCCTGGACAATGGATGTAGCAGCACAAAATATACTGGTTGTTAGGCTTTTCCCTCTGTCTTCTGCTCCTAAGTAGGAGGCAGATACTATCAGCTGCAACCACCCACTAATGTGCACCTCTAAATTCAGTGATTTAGTGGGAAGCCACTCAACTGTTTAACTGCCCCTTTTCCCATCTCTGTCTTTGCAGAGGCTTTCTATTCCCTGGGAGATGGGAATCATATATGCACATATATGCACACACCAAGCAAAGTCACGTGGGGATGGAGGGGAAAGGAGATCTTCTAAGGAAAGCTTTTATTCTGTGCAAGGAAATCTCACATTAGCAAAGACATCATTTGTAATCGCTGTACTGGAATATTTGTAACTACTGTACAAAATAGTCTCTTTACTGATTACAAACCTGCAACTTTGATTAGGAGAGTTGTGCCTGTATAAGGATGTCTCAGCTGTTAAAGACCATGCTTTTTCAAGCCATTTATCTGGCCTATAAAATGGAGGATATTTAAGAATCACGACACTGGAGATGGAATAGACTCTCATCTCTTTTTCCATTCTTTACAGATTCAATGACTATTTTTCAGGAAGAGATTTTCCATTTCATTTAATGAAGCACAGGATAGAACACAAAAATGAAGTCCATGCATGTAACCCAATCTTTTTAATTTGTGGGGGAACAACCTTTTTTTATTTCAAATCTTCATGAAACAGCCAAATTAATCGTCTAATTTGAAAGGCTGAATACTAATATTTTAGGTTAGAGATCTTTGTCTGTTAAGACTTCACAGGATCAGGGAGTGTAGATTTCTCATTATTATTAAAGTCAGCAATTAGATCCTCAGAGGGCCAGCACTGGATTATGACTCTGGAGACCAGGGTTTGAATCCCCACTCAGCCATACAAACCCACTGGGTAACCTTGAGTAAGTCACATTCTCTCAGCCTCAGAGGAAGGCAATGACAAACCCCGTCTGAACAACTCTGGCCAAGAAAACCCCATGATAGGGTTGCCTTAGGGTGTCCATAAGTTTGAATTAACTGGAAGGCACACAACAACAACTAAAGTTAGATCCTCAGCCAAGTCAAAAGGAAATGCTTGGAGTACGGAGCAGAACATGATCAAAACTAACATTTTAACTACAGTCATCCCTCCATATTCGCTAGGGTTAAGGGCATAGGACCCCCATGAGAGTGGACAAACTGTGAATAACTCTAGGCCCTCCCAAACCATATTTAATACACAAAAAAAGTATGATCACCATATTCAACCCATTGTGGTTTCCTTTGGGGCATCAAGGTTCCTTCACAAGGTAGAAGGGGGCAGCTGGTGGGATTTACTGCCACCTCCACTGCTGCCCCACACCATTTTTAATAGCTTCATTTTACAAGCTTCATTTGCAGTTTCTCAGTCTCACAAGGCTTGTAATCGCTATTAAAAATGGTATAGGGTAGCAGCAAATAATCCATGAATAATCAAATCTGCAAAAGTGAAAGCCACAAATCTGGAGGGCTGACTGTACAGCAAATCTATCTGTCCTATCATGATAATTTCTGTTCTTCCCATTGTCTGATCTTCTGTTTCACAATATGGAGTAGTGGTCTATAACTGAGTGGGATACATTTGTTTTATGTACTTGGTAGGATCATTCTCAGCTATTTTACCAGAGATGAAGTAACTGGAATATTCACCTCCTTCTATAAATTGCCTCTGTCTTTAGCTGAACAATTAACATAAAGAATTTTAGACTTTTCCCAACTGATACTCACCACGAAAGTTCACTATATTTCAAATTTATATACAGGATTTTTTGGCATTTCACAGGTGTGACTGGAACATGTTACCATCATATGAACAGCCAGGTTTGGCAGACTTTTGTTGCAGTGGCTTCTCTATGGGGGTGTGGAGGGTGCAAAGTGCATCAAGTTACACCATCAAAAGGGGTGACACACAGTGTTTTTCCATCACACACTCTCATTCATACACAGAGCGTGATACCTCACCCCACATCCCTCTATGACTGGCATGGTTTAATTGGCAAATAATATTTGATCGGCACTATATTAATTGGCATTGATAGAAATGATACCTGATGTGATGGCAAGGTCATGCTGGAAGAGCGAAATTCCTGACTGTGAACATGACATGGCAAGGAAGGTCAGCCTCACCTACCTCTAGGTAAAAGACCCAGTCAGTTCAAGACAATAGCGCAGCTGCTCTGAATACAAGAGGTGTTAAATATCCAGCTGGACCCTCAGAGCTGAAATAGGGAAGTTCCCACCAAATTGTGTTTGACTTAACCCTGGTCCCTGTGCACCAGGATGTTTTCCTGTTGTTTCCCCAACTCTCCACAAAATCCAGCCATTATGACAACAATCACCCCCTTGTCACTCAAACACGAAACCCGTTAACTCTGTTTGGGCCTCACTGTTTGTGTTGCAACTCCCATTGTCCGCTTAGCTGGGAGTGTGAGTTACAATCATACCCTTGGAACATTTTTCGGGTACAACTACCCTGATTTTAGGCTGCTCAGTGCAGCCTCTCATTGATCCAAACGTCACTCTATCTGCCTGATTCTTGAACGAGAACTGTCCATAGATTCCTACCGAAGCCACGTCACTGTTTCCTCCTCTTCTCTCCAGACTGGTAAATATTGCCTGAATTCTTCAAAGTCCTCTATCCCACTTTCCTCCCTTTCCTTTGGAGAGCCTGGTACAAGTGAGTGAGTGCTTGAACTATTGTGTGTGTGTGAGTGAGTTTACTTCAATAAAACACATTTTTAGTTATATTTTTAGTCTTTGGCTTAGTAAACATTGGTAGTCTTGTGAGCTTGTAAACATTGGTAGTCAAGAGCTCTCTAAGTTGCCCCTCTCTTGCAAGCTCCCTATTTTGAGCTAATTATTCCCCATTTTTAAAAGGTGGTATTGGCATTGTGGGTGGTCCTCGTGGCACCCATGGTTTGGGGTAACAAGTGCTACTCCCTCTGCTGTTGTTGGAGCTGGTTCCTGGTTTGTGGAGCAGCTGGAAGGAAAGGAAGGATCCAGGAAGAGAAAAGAGGGAGGAGACGGGTAGGAAGAAATGTCATTGCAGCCTCCCTTCTCTCTCTCTCTCTCTCTGTCTTTCTCCCCTTCAGGTGTTCTCACAGGAGTGGACTCTGAAGAGCCAGAAAACCTGGATATTTACCATCCCTTCCCTGTCTTCATCCACCTCCTTCCCTCCCTTTTCCTTTCAACACGAAAATGAAGAGAGCAGCTTGAGTGCTCCAAAGAGACTCTTTCTGTAGCCTTACGCCCTCCCAGTTCAGTGTTGGGAGCTTCCTAAGCCATCTCACTTTCATGAACCGATGTGTGCTCTGGGACCAAGCAGGGGCAGAGGGAGAAGACTAGGTAGTGCGGGCCAGGGCAGGCTGCACACACATCTCAGAGAGTACAACTCTGATGCTAATAATGGGAGGAGGGAGAAGAACCCTGTTTCTGTGCTCCTGGTGGTGGTGTTATCTCCATCTCCTCCTCTTCCTTTTGTACTGTACGTACGATATGTGTGTGTTTTGCTGTGCCATCACTGCTGCTGGCAGGCACCCCTGCCAAGTCTCTTATCACCCTCCTCAGCTCAGTGACATGGACAACAGGTTTTTGTTTCTTTTCAAATTTCTTCCTCCCTTCCAGAGTCTCTGTACATGAAAACTGAAAGGAAAAAAGGGAAACTGAGTGCCCATCACGCGCTATAAAGTTTCATTTTTCCCCTGTGTGTTTGGTGGTACCAAAGACACAACAGAAACTGAGGTTTACCCATTTGTGATTGTGTATGGCAGGGGGTTTGGACTTTATGGCCTTTTTGATCTCTTCCAACTCTTATGATGTAAAGGTGATAATAATGCTATCAATAAAACCCAATGGCACTGGAAATGTGCTTGCATGTAAGAGCTAGAGTATAAGTGCCATTTGGTTGTGAGGTGAAATAGCCACCAATCATAAATGAAAATGGAATAAAAGTTGTCCTGGAAAATGTTTTTGTGGCTTCCACCAAATATATCAAAACATCAAATCTTGCATCTCATTCTAGCAACCTGGCTCATTACTGGACATTTTGGGGTCCATTGATTATGGCTTGATTGGGCTTTAAACCTGTGTGATCTGTTTTACCTTGTTTAATTATTTCATTTTGTTAAATTATCGAATGTGATTTTGTTGTCTGTATCCCATCCTGAGACTCTCAGCATTGTTTGCGAGAATGATATGTTAATAAATAAAAGTAAATGAATATAAAAACTCAAGATCAACAAATCAAACTGGCTTACCGTAGATTCAGGACAGTTAAGAGACAGCATTTCTTCACACAATGCAAAATTAATTTGCAGCATACACTGCCAAAAATGAGTTAATCACCAGTTGCTTAATTTACTTTCCATACAAATTAGATAAAAGTCATGGAGGACAAGGCTAACAACCACTGTTGGTGTGTTAAACGGAGCCTCCATATTCCAAGGCAGTATGCCTCAGAATGCTAGGTGGTGAGGACAAACAATGGCAGGAGGCTATTCCATTCATGGCCTTCTTGTTAACTTTCCAAGGAGAAACCATCTGATTGGCCACTGTGGTAGTGATGTCACTAGTGGGGTGCAGACTGCACCACATGACACTATCAGAGGGGGTGACACCAAAATGACTGTCAATAAATTTTTTGTACAGTTTTTCTGGTAGAAATTTATTATTATTATTTTTTAATCTCTGTAGTTTTTTTTAAAGTTTTTTTTAAAAAATCCCTATAGTTAGATATAACCACAAAAACATTTTTTATAAGCCCAGTTTTAGATTACATATATTGTATCAAAATACCGAGAAGGTTAAAACTCTGTGTTAGTTTACTTTTTGAACCTTCTAATGTGTTCCAGCCAGAGCGGTCATTATTATCCAATTACAACGACACTTCAAATCATGTAGTTTTTTCTGTTGTGGATTTTTTATAGTCACTGATTTTGTCAAATGTTTTGATATTTTGCCAACAATAATTGTGGTGTGCTGTGGTATGGAAGGAGGGAGTGACACAAACCCTAGTGATGCCACTGATTCTTTTCCATTAATTTTCTTGTATCTTACTGCATAAGAGTTTCACAGCTATTAGAAATAACCAGAATGAAAAAGGGAAAACCTGTTTTCAATTTGTAACAAAAGGATTTGTAACATAGGAGTTGGATTAAAATAATGCTGTTTGTGTTACTAATAGCAAATTGATTGTTGTATAACAACTGTAAGAATTCCATTCCAACTTATCAAATGCCTTTGAGATATCAAAGTACAGAGATTCCTGGTGTCTGTTAGACCAGTATGCACAGTTGGAGCAACAAATTAATCTTCTTAATTAATCTTCTGAAATCCATCTATTCCTAGGAAAGTCACATTAATTAAGAGTCACATTGTTAATTAAGAACTTTCAGATAAGCTGAGATTGAAAAAATACATATAGAAAAAATGGAAGAAAGACAGAAATCACCAAAGATAGCCAGTATGTAAGGAGAATCATAGAATCATAGAAATGTAGAGTTGGAAGAGACCACAGGGGCCATCCAGTCCAACCCCCTGCCATGCAGGAACACCCTCAAAGCACTCCCGACAGATGGCCATCAAGCCTCTGCTTAAAAACCTCCAAGGAAGGAGACTCCACTACACTCCGAGGCAGCACATTCCACTGCCGGACAGCCCTGACTGTCAGGAAGTTCTTCCTGAGGTTCAGGTGGAATCTCCTTTCCTGCAGCTTGAATCCATTGCTCCTTGTCCTGGTCTCTGGAGCAGCAGAAAACAAGCCCTCTCCTTCCTCTACATAGCATCCCTTCAAATATTTAAACATGGCTATCATGTCCCCTCTTAGCCTTCTCTTCTGCAGACTAAACATACCCAGCTCTCTAAGTCTATCCTCATAGGGCATGGCTTCCAGGCCTCTCACCATTTTGGTCGCCCTCCTCTGGACTTGCTCCAGCTTGTCAATATCCTTCTTGAATTGGGGTGCCCAGAACTGAGTGGTATTATTATTATTAATTATTATTATTTATTTGTATCCCGCCTCTCCGTATGGATCGAGGCGGCGAACAACTTACAAATAGCATGTATTTCGATACAGTTTTCTATACATGCCCCAAACAAGCTGGGTCCTCATTTTACCGACCTGCGGAAGGATGGAAGGCTGAGTCAACCTTGGAGCCCGGCAGGATCGAACTCACAACCTTGTGGCTTGCAGTACTGGCATTTAACCACTGCGCCACCAGGGTACCAGTACCTCCCTCCATCTAGACACCATACTCCTATTGATGCAGCCGAGAATTGCATTGGCTTTCTTGGCTGCTGCATCACACTGCTGACTCATGTTCAGCTTGTGATCTCTGAAGACTCCTAGATCCCTTTCACACGTACTGCTGTCCAGCCACGTGTCCCCCATCCTATATTTGTGGATTCCATTTTTTCTACCTAAGTGTAGGACCTTACACTTCTCTCTGTTGAATTTCATTTTGTTAGCCTTGGCCCAGCTTTCCAACCTATCCAGGTCATTTTGAATTTTGATCCTGTCCTCTGGATCAAAAGATTAAAAGAAAAGCTAAAAGTCAGAATGAGTTTAGGATTGCTGGAGATTAAAAATAATAAATGTGATCTTAATATTAGGAAGAACTTCTTGACTGTCAGAGCTATTCAACTGTGGGAGATATTGCCTTTGAGCATGGTGATTCTCCTTCTCTGGAAATTGGATGATCACCTTGGGAGTGCTTTTGTTATATATTCCTGCATGGCAGAGAATTGGACTAAAAGACCCTTTTGGTTCCTTCCAACTCTATGATTCTGTGATTTTATAGCTGGCCATAATAGATAAAATCCTACATGAGGCTGGCAGCATACTTGCGAATTCTTTCTCCTTCCACCTCAGTGCAATCAACCTCTTCAATGCTGGAATGTAGGATAAGAAAGTAGATGTTGTCTTCCTCCATATTCAGCAAGTACAAGTACATACACTGCAGACTTGAGAGTACAGCCTTGATTCCATTCTCCTCGCTGTGGAATTGCAGCTAGGCATTGCCCAAACGCTCCCTACTCTATCTGGCCTCAAAGTAGCTTGTGGGGGCATGCTCTGGCATTGAAAAGGTCAGCTGGATTTCCATTTGCCTTGCTTCACACTTCCAGCCCCTGTAGGCTTCATGAGGGAGCTCATGCCCTTTTTGAGGTGCATGTCAGTGTCTGTGTTGTGTTGGTGATCTTTACCCTTTTCTATCTTGCCTTTTCTAGTACCTGGCTACTTAATGGCAGCCAAGAAGGGAATTGAAATGCAGACCAAAGGGCCTCTTTCTCACCACAGGCCTCTTTCTGTTTCTGGAGAGTGAGTCATATGACACACCCTTTTTGTTATCTTTCCCTTGAGGTTGCAAGTTTGAGGTGAACAATATATCTCAGTTCTCTCAGTATGCACTCTGTAGTGAACTGGTCAATGTTAAGCTATTTTTGCTGCTATTGATATTGCGAATTGTTAACTGACCTTTTTGAATTTTTGGTATGACATAAATGAGTTGCAGTTGTTCATTCTGTGAATTGCTTTCAATACAATATCGTGTGGAAATAATGGTGTATAAATTGTTGATGACTAGCTTGGTGTCTAAAGCCATTTTCTGCACTACAGTGTTATAGTGCTATTATTCCACTTTCAACATCCTATGGAATCTTGGGGTTTGCAGTTTAGGGAGAGGCATTTAGAATTCTCAGCCAGAGAGCTGTTTGGCCTCAGTAAATACAAACCCCAGAATTCCATAGGATGTTGAAAGTGAAATAATAACACTGTAATGCAGAAATGGCCTAAATTGACTCAGCAAATGAAGAACTCTTTGAAGCAAACATTCACCTTTATTTAAAACACATTTGTAGAGAACAACTTCAAGAGAAGGAATTTTAACTATTAAACAAAGTATTTCCCTCTTAAAATCTTTAACAGTGAAGCTTTGAATATTTTATCTGCCTAGCAGTGCCCTTTTGCTTTTATCCTACAGCATCAGGCTTTTCTAAGTAATTTTTAATTTAGTGCACACTGTTAACTGAAGACCCTTCACAGACCCAAGTTCACAGAAAACACATTTCCTGTTTAAGACTTAGCTGGGACAAGAGATTGTTACCAGATTCTTCCAAAGAGCTACAAACTTCTTGTCAGCAGAAGCTAGCTATTGTGACCTGCTTACAGTCTGGCCACAATCCTTATCTCCAAGCTATTGAGTTCTGGTCACTGAAAATCACTTTTACAGTGGAAAAGTTGGGAAAGAAAGATCTGGATTGACTGCTAAAACTCCTTTTTTTTTCTTTTCTAGTAGATCCAGAGTCTTCACTCCCAGTTGTTTATCAAAGTCAAAAAGACTCACATCCTCCCCTGCCCCAGAGAGTACCAGAACTGAAACTGAAAATAAAATCTTAGGTTGAATATGGGTTCACATGTGGTCTATTCCTGAATTTTATTTGTGTCTCCCCTCTATGCATTACAACCACTATTTTATCCTTGGCTGTAGTTGTAAGCTTTCAGAATTCTATTAAAAAACTAGCATTATTTACCCAGCGTTGCCCAGGATTTTATTTTCTCATAGGTAATACTTGTTAGAAATACCTTGGTAATGACCTAACCTTATCTTAGGAATCAGATGCAATTGAAATACTCAGGTTTGAGATCCTGTGTCTCTAATTCCCCAATCTGTCTTGTCCAGTACATGTAACTTTTCCCTGTATTCCCCAATCCAATCTGTATTCAGAGTTATTAACGTACATAGTTTAGTTTCCTCAGGGAATACACTGCCCTCCTTCTTGCTGCTAGGCCTTGTCTCCATAGCAACCAGCTTGAGCTCTCTGGCTGAGAATTCTAAAGGCCCCTCTCTGAACAGCCAATCCCAGGATAGAATCTTCACAGCCAGCCAATCATATGAGGTCCTCACCTCACACAGCCAATCATGAGGTCTTCACCTGTCTGACACAGACAAACCCACAAACTCACAGACAAACTTTGACTTTTATATAGTAGATCAAGGATTTCACAAGCCTGAATTCTACCCACACCTGTAATAGAGGATACAAAGAAAGTTGTGATAAAGAAAAGCAACTGTTCATAGGACAAATATATATCGACCACTATAGCAGACTTAATGAAGAAATTTAACAAATTGGAAGCTTTGCATTAAAAAAAATCAGGAATTAAAGGCTACTGATGGTAATAAAATACACAAAGCAGCAGTTTATAGAAAAAAACCTAGAAATTTGTCAATAACATATCTAGATTGTTAGCAAAGAGAGAAAACTGGCAGGAAATTCTATCCCCTTTATTAAGGATGGAAATAGAGAATTGCTCTTCTTGGAGCAGGAGATAAATGAAGCATATGCCCAAGTCTGTGAAAATGTACACAGATATCTCCCATACAGAGCCTACTGAGAGAAGGAAGGAGAAGCAATATGTGTCAAGGAAGAACATCAGGAGTCTCTAGAGCAGTCATCCTCAGGGCCCTGCAACATCTTGCATTTCTTGCTTACAGTTGTTAGGTCTTCCATGTTTGTTTATTAAAGTACACCCTATCTCAGACACAGAACTTGAAAACCTTTTTGCTGGGTGGGAGGTGCTTTCCTTTTGTGTTTAAAACATAAATGTAGTATTTAGAAAACGCCTAGGGCTCTTTCACACTATACCTTTATAGTGCTATTATTCCACTTTAACTGTCATGGTTCCATCCTATGAAATTTTGAGATTGGAAGTTAGGGAGGGGCATTTAGAATTCTCAGCCAGAGAGCTCTTGGGCCTCAGTAAACTACAAACCCAATAATTCCACAGTATGTTGCCATGGCAGTTAAAGTGAAATAATAGCGGTATAACAGTGTAGTATGATAGCATCCCTAATCTTTCCAGGTTAATCTGTATGGTAGGAAGAAATCTGATTTTACTTATAATTTCCTTTTTTAATTTCAAATTTAGTTATCATGATATCATATAGCATTCTTCTGGAAACTGCAAAGCATTTTAGAAGCTTTCAGGAACAAGAACAAAAAAGTCTAGAATGAGCAAAAGTACCTCATATAGGCAAATTAACCTAGGAGCAATAGATTTAAATGCATGAATCTGAAAGCATGTTGTAATGGTTTTCAGCTGAAAACCATTCCAGAAGGAAAGAGAACAGAGATCTCACAAGGTAGAAAAACTGCAAATAACTTCTCCTTGCAATCTCCCTCCCATTCCCTTCTGGGGCTGCCCCTTCCCATTCCCTTGCCTTTTGTTCTGGCATGCAAGCCTTCTTTCTCTGTGCTTGGGCCAGAGGCAAAGGAATGGGAGGTGGAGCTCTGGAGGGAGAAGGAAGGCGTGCAGGTGCCTTCCTCCCATTCCCTTGCCTTTTTGTCTTGGCCTAAGTTCTCAGCACCAGAGCCAAAGGGAAGGGAGTGGGAGGGGGGAGTTTCCAAAGGGAGAAAGGAGGCACATGTACCTTCCCCTCATTCCTTTGCCTTGTGCCTTGGTGCATGTTCTCAGCAGTGGGGCCAGAGGCAAGGGAATGGGAGAGAAAGCTCTGAAGCTGAAAAGGAAGGTGCGCATGTGCCCCTGCTCCCCCACTCCCTTTCCTTTTGCTTGAGTTGCTTGTCTTCCTTCTCTGCACCTGGCACAGTGCAAGGGAATGGGAGGAGAATGAGGGGAAGGCATGCACGGATCTCACGAATAATCAAATTCCTGGAGGTCAAACCCATATTCTTAAGAATGTCTTCATTGTCTAACTGATCATACTGCCAAGAAGTACCAGGTTCTAATACTGTACACTCTGTGTGATGGTATCAAGTCAGCTTTGCTTTCCCTGCTGTGACATCCTAATGCCATGCTAATGACATGTAGTCATTAGCATGGCATTTTAAGGTTTGCTTTCGTATAACACCTTGTAACTCACCATGCAGTTCCATACCAAGTTGATTATTGTTTACTGCCGTGTAATACATGTAGTCCTTTGCTGCTTGATGCCATGTAAAAGGGGCTGGAAGGGAATAAAGGAAAGTGAATGAGAAAACCAGTGCTTTGGGAACAAGGCTATGTTGATATAATGAACTTTGATAAGAAGAAGAACGAAAGCGAGCACCAGGTCATGATGCTGGCAGACAGGGAGCCAGCCTGGGCAAAGGTGTTGTTTTAATTAGCTGGCAAATAAGGGCTTTGTGTGTGCAAATTTGCAGTGTTACTATGTATAAGACACTGTAATTTCAATAGAGCTTTCTGTCTTGATGATGTCCAGGATGTGCACATGTTACTCCACTTTGTTTCTTGAATAAAGCTTTGGAAGCTTCTGAGCCCATTTTCTGAGACTGGAGTTATCATATACATGACATTTTGCCAAGACTTCCACTTTGCACCTGAACTCTGAGATAACCTTACTAGTTGCAAGATGCAGAGCAAAGCTTGCTCCTGCCTAATGTCCCTAAAACAGAGAAACTACTTGATGATGTGATGTTTGGAAGATGTACCAGACTGGTCAGAGGCTACTAAAATGCAGTACTTTCAAGAGGGCCTGAAGCCAGAGACCCTGAAATGGGCTGTTGTGTGAGACAATCTTGATGCCTTGATGGGGTGGATGTTGCTAGCTGGTAAGCTTGAGACCCTGAGGTAAAGTGTGCTAGGCAGAAGCAGGACACCCCCCAAAAACCTATAGCCAAGAGTGACAGCAGCAGAGAACAAGGTGAAGGATTGGCATCCAATGAGCAGGATGGATACATGAGACAAGGGCTGTGTCTGTGATGTGGCCAAGAAGGACACTAAGTTGCTAATTAGCCAGACAAACCTAAAAGCCCCAGCAGGAGTGGACCGAAAGAGAACAAAAGCAAGGTCCCCAGGAACCCATCTACCCTTGTGCTGACAGTGGAGGAGGCACAG
Source organism: Ctenosaura bakeri (assembly GCA_948474755.1). Classification (NCBI taxonomy): domain Eukaryota; kingdom Metazoa; phylum Chordata; class Lepidosauria; order Squamata; family Iguanidae; genus Ctenosaura; species Ctenosaura bakeri. The sequence continues at coordinate 355,463 of CAOLHI010001106.1, read as the reverse complement.
TACAGTGCAGCCCCCCATCAGAGGGAGAGGAGAGCACTGAGACAACTAAGGGGAGTGACAAGGAGCTGGTGAGAAATGAGCCCAGCCTGTTCTGAGCACCAAAAGGCAGGCAGTTTCTCCCAGGCACAATAAGACTGGTGAGTGGGAGCATTAAACCAAGTTTTTTTCCAATCAAGTTGAGATACCTGGTGGGGGGAGTAGCATGGATCTAATGGCCATTGTGGACTTGGGGTGCATACATTGTTTAATGAACACCATAATTGCGGTGGGTATGAGGTTACAGCTAGAGGAATTAACCCCCTGTCAACTTTGTCCAAAGGGGCAATAGTGAAATGAAAAAGGGTTGTTGAGACATCAAACTTCCCCTGTTTTTTGGGATGTTGAGGACCACTGGGAACTGGTACAATTTTGTTGCCCCCCCCCACAGTTAATTATGTGGAGTGCTGAGACTAAACTGACTCTGCTTCCAAAATCCTCAAATGAAGTGGCAGGCTGGAACTATGTTTCCCCTTGGGAGGGTTCTGAGGAAACACATGGGCAAACTGTCACCCAAACAGCTTGAAGTTGGGCTGCGAGAGGCAAAGAACAAACACTGACACTGAGTAGATGAGGAGAGTGAATAATTTCAAATTTCAGATTATCCAAAATTATCATTATCATTTTGGATAATTGCTAGATTCTGAAACAGAAATACTATTCATTGTAATTGTAGCAATTTTTTCTAATAAAGAAACATTTAGTTTATTCCATTTTTAAGATCTCTTTTCATCCTATTCTAAGCCAATTATAATTATTATAAAATAAATCAGCATTTTTCTTTGTTATTGTTATTCCAAGATATTTAACTTTCTTTTCTACTTTAAATTTTGTATCTCTTAATATTTCCGATTCTTCTTGTTTATTGATTTTTTTCATGATCACAACTGTTTTATCCTTATTCACTTGGAAATCTGCAAAGTAACCTAATTCATATAATATCTCCATCAATTTCCCCAAATTTCCTTTAGGATCCTGTAATAAAAATACTAAGTTGTCTGCAATTGCTCTCAGTTTAAATCTTTGTCCTTTAATTTCTATTCCTTTTATGTCTGTATCTTTCCTTATTTGCATATTAAAATTTTGCTACTTAACAACCTTGTCTTGTTTGTTAATTGATCTTTATTGGGTCTAGCCCCCCCCCCCCGTTGATTACTATCTGAGCTGTTTGGTCTTTACATATATTCTTGATCCAATTTTTGTGATCTTCACCTAAAATGATTTTATTTAATGTTTCTAGTAAGAATACCCAATTGACATTATCAAACACTTTCTCACCGTCTACAGATATCATTGCATTTTCTGTGAATTATATTTTTTTGTAATATTCTACAGCATTTAGTAATATTCTGATGTTATCCTTTAACTGACATTTTGGAAGGAATCCACATGGGATCCAGATCACCATGGATCCAGTCTTTTAAAATTCTTTTTAATCTTTCTGCCAAGATTGTGGCAATGTCTAATAATCAGCATTTAATTAAGATATTGATCTAAAATTCTTAATATTGAACTAGTCTTCCTTTTTTGAGGATGAGTGTAATTTTTGCCATTCCCAGTGACAGGGGTCTATTCTGATTTTCTTATATCATTTATCATTAAGAAGTGAAACTGCTAACTCTTCTCTGAGTGTTTTGTAATAAAGAGCTGAGAATGTTTTTGAAGGTCTGGAAAAATTGTTCTAAATTCCACTGATCATACATCTTGCAAGAGAACTCATTAAAAATGTGGTACAGGTGGTATCTTCCTCCTGTGAGAATTGCCCAGGTGTTTGAAAATGCTAGGAATCGATACTGGAAAAATGACAGAGAGATAGGTACCCTTTCCCATCAGTTGTGGGGATGTCTGAAGGTTAAAGGATTCTGGAGATTGATATGTTCCAAAATGCAAGAAAATATTGCACATGAAAATTGATTTAAACCAGAGTTCTTTCTGCTGGTCACGTTCCGGTTGGATAAGAATGTGGAAGGGAAATTAGGAAGGCTGATCTGGCAAATGGTAACAGCAGCAAGAATAATTCTTGCCAGATATTGGAAAAAAAGATTCTATATCAACTGTAACAGAATGGATGGAGAAGTTGGTAGAAGTTGCTGAAATGGACAGACTTACCTGTATGATAGAGGACAAACCATATAGAAAATTTCTTAAGATTTGGCAGCAGTTAATGGAATATCTACAAATTAATTCAGGGTCAGCCCATGATTTAAGAGGGAAAATTGGTTGAAAACTAGACCAGAAGCCATAAGCGGGAATTTTAAGAGTTTGGGAGTTGGTAAAGGTGTTTGCATATAGAGGTTTTTTTGGTAACTATGAGATTAAGAAAATTCTCTTTTGTATATACATTGATTGATTGATTGATTGCATATATATTGCATATATAATTATTGCATATATACTGATTGTCATTTGAATACTGTTTAGTGATTATTGAGTGACTATTTTGTAAATATGGTACATTGAATTCTACATAAGGTTGAAGTTATTAATGTTATATGTGATATTTTCTAAATTTCTAAATTCTAAATTGATATTTTCTGAATTGTCAATTTGGTTATAGAAGAAAATTTCCTGGTTTTTTTATTTATTTGAGAAGAATGAGAATTTCAAAGATGTCTACTTTTTTGTTTGGAGCGTGGCTTGATCATAACGGTAACAATGAGCTGTTTTTACACCAGAGGGTGAGGTCTTTTAATGCTAATTGTTCGTTGTAAATGTAGATTTTCTAGACTCAAAGGTTGGTCTAAAATGTGTATCTGTTAATAGATGAGTCTAAGTAGGTAGGATTACACGCTGTTTAGGAACTGTTTGTTATAGTAATTGTTTTGTGGAAGTGTAATGTGTTTGTCAATTCAATGTGCATTATATGGATGTGTGTTATGTGGAATTTTGTGTTTATATTGTGTCATATTCTTTTCATGTTTTGTTTTAATAAAAATAATTTTTAAAAAAGAGCTGAGAAAGTATCAGGTCCTGGAGCCCTCCCAATCTTCATTTTTTAATGGCTTCTCTTGCTTCACTCATTGTGAATTTTTTATTCAACTTTTTTTTGCGGAGCTGTTTCTGAAGTCATTGGAATCTCCTCATGATCTAAGTACTGGAGTAACTTATAATAATCCTCATTCTTTTTTCTTGAAATAAGCTAGAATAGTATTTGTTTTGTTTCATAATTTCTCATTTTTCTATATTTTCAATATTAAGTTTTCTTCTTTTTTCATTATATGAGAACTGTTTTCCAGACTTGTTAGTATATTCAAAATGCCATTGCTTCATAAATTTTAATTATGATTCTATTTCAGTCATTTGTAATTATAATTATTTTTACAAGACTTTTATTTTATTTTCTAGTGATGTATTTTTGAGGATCACTTTTTAATTCTCCTTCTTTTTTTTCTGAATTTCTTCTGTAATTACTTTTTCTTTCTCCTTTTTCTTACCTACTATATCTTGAGGGATTAAAAAAAAGCTTGTATTCCACATTACTTCCATTGGTACACCTTTGTTCATTTTGTATTTAAAATAATGGTTAAGTGCTTGTTTAGCTTTGGCTACTATCTAATTCTTCTAAGCAGTGTATTCTTTAATTTCCATGAATATTCCTGTTTTTTCTTTATTATGGTCCAAAACCCAATCAATTGGATTGTGGCTCAAAATCATAATATTCAGAATCTTCATATTTTCAATTCTCCTCAACATTCTTTTTGAAACTACAAACATGTTGATTCCAGACCACGATTGATGCCTAAATAAAATGTAAAGTCTTTAGTATTTCCATATTTCTGTCAGCTAGTGTTACATCAGCTAGTGTTAGGTTATCTGATACTCTGAAGAAATTTTAGGCAGTTTGGATTGGTTCTTATACTTTACACTGCAAGGAATATTTCTGTCTAGTCTTGGATCTATTACTTCATTCCAATCATCCATCCATATCATTTCATCATAATCTAGTCTTGTAGATTTCTTCATAAATTCATTAAAGAAGGTATATTTATTTTTAGCTGTTACTATTCCTCTTTTCTTTTAGGTGTTGCATGAAGCAAAGTTGTTTTCTAATTTAAGATTCTGTAAATATTCTTGACCTTGTTCTCTTATTTGAGTTTCTTCTGTACAAATAACATCTAATCTTTGTTTTTCTAAATAATGGGAGATTTGTTTACTCTTAGAAGGGGAATATAAGCCTCAAACATTCAACGAAATAATTTTAAGATTCATTTCTTCAAATTGGTGTTTACGTCAAGTCTTTGTTTCTTTTTGATTTTTGTAATTTTCTGGACTCAATCATGTATCCGTATTGTTCTTTGGTTCAGCCCACTGTCTTTCCAAGAAGTCTTGCTTTTTAAATTTTGTTCATCAGATATCTCCTATGATTTATTTGAAAAGATAATCCTTCAATTTCCCCCAATCTGTATTTTATATTCTTCTTCATGGTCTCTGTGCCTTCATACACTAGGAGCTTTAGTGCCTGCGCGGTAGCGTTCGGAAACTTCTAGAGCTCGTTCGCTTGGCGGGAACCTCTCCCCCACGCCGGTACTGCGCATGCTCCTGCCGCCGAGCAACGGTCTCTCCTCAGTTCTTTCTCGTCTGCCATCGCGTACGGAAGGTTCTTTGGCTTGTTCCTCGCTTTTCTTGCTTGGCTTTGTTGTCTTCACGGTTTTCGGACTATTTTCGGACTGTTTCTGACCTCTCTCTTGGACTTCCCCTCGGATTGGTGATTTTTGGACTTTCTTCTCATTTTCGGCGTGTCGTCTTATGTCCGCGCTGTTCAAAAAGTGCGTGTCCTGTGGGCGCAAAGTTGCCCTCAACGACGGCCATAAGGAGTGTCTCTTTTGCTTGGGTGAGTCCCACAACACTCGGACTTGCCCAATTTGTCAGGATTTTACTTCCCAGACCCTCCGTAACAGGGCCTCAAGGCTGAAATCCTACTGCTGGGAGCAGTCTTTGAAGGCGATTGAGGAGACCTCCTCTTCCAAGATGGCTGACAAGAAGACGACCACGCCATTGACGGTATCGGCGGCTGCTGTACCGTCCACCTCGTCGGTATCGGGCTCGGTACCGGCGAGAACGCCAATATCGGCGTTACCAAGGATCCTGAAGCTGTCGGCGGCTGCCAAGTCAGCGAAAGGATCCTCGACGGTGAGGAAGGCTGAGGTGCCTGCCAAGGAGACGCCTGCTAAGAAGCGCCCTGCTCCGGACGGAGACAAGGGAAAAGAGAAGGAAAAGAAGAAGAAGAGGAAGGAGAAGAAATGCTCCCCGGCTGGGGACGTTCAGCCTCCCACTCCTCCTCCGACTCTTGAGCCTTCCAAAGGGCGAGGCGAGCCCATCGATCTCTCGGACGACGAGATCGAGGACGTTCCCCAACAACGTCCGGACTCACCTGTGGCAGAACCTCCAACCCTGGTGGAAGAGCACCACCGCCCTTCGAGCCGTCGCAGGTCGGCTGACCTGCAGCAGAGAGAGACCTCTGCTTCCCCTGAGCGGCGCTTGACTTCAGCTAGATCTCGGTCCCGCTCTTCGGAGCGCCCACGGTTGGGGTGCCCACTGCGGCGATCTCAAAGTCCACGACAGATGGACCGGCGATGAGACCGCTCTCCATATCAACGCACTAGAGCTGCTCGCTATCTCGAAGGCACTACGAGCGTTCCGCCACGTCGCGGGGCGCACAGTCCTGGTCCTGACGGACAACACCACTGCTGTCTGTTACATCAACAGACAAGGAGGGACTCATTCCACAACCCTGCTCAACATCGCCCTCGATCTGTGGGACTGGTGCATTCACCTGCACACGCATCCCGTGGCTGTTCACCTGGCCGGGCAGGAGAACACCACAGCAGACGCCCTCAGCAGGGACACCTGATCCCATCACGAATGGTCTCTCTCCGGAGAGGTGTTCAGACTGATTCGAGACCGCTGAGGCGAACCGTCGACCGACCTCTTCGTGACCAGGGAAAACGCGAAGTGCCGCCGATTCTGTTCGAGAGTGGGCCACGATCGCGCTTCCATCGGGGACGCCTTCCAGTTTCCGTGGACCAGGGAACTCCTCTATGCGTTCCCGCCGTTCCCGCTGCTCGGCCGGACGATATCGAAGATCCTCGCCGACCGAGCCGACGCGATCCTGGTAGCCCCGTACTGGCCGAGGCAGCACTGGTTCACACCCCTGCTACGAGCTGCACGAGGCGACCTGCTCCGGCTACCACCAACGCCAGGCTTGCTCTCCCACTCCAGCGGCCAAGTCCTCCATCCGGATCTGCCACGCCTGGCCCTCCATGCCTGGAGGATATCGCACTAGACGATCCCGTGCTCGGTACCGTCCTCGTCGCGGCCAGGAAGGAATCCACCCGTTGCAACTACCAATACAAGTGGCGACGCTTCCTGACCTTTGCTAATGAGAGGAGTGAGCCGGTATCGCCTGCAGGACTCTCTACCATCCTGCATTTCCTCCTTCACCTCCGGCAACAGGGCCTGGCGTTTCCATCCCTAAAAGTTTACCTCTCCACGATCGTGGCATACCAGCCGCCACGATCTGTGGCATCGGCCTTCTTCGGGAACGATACCGTTAAGCGGTTCCTGAAGGGACTTCAACACCTTTACCCGCCGGTATTGCTGCCGCTACCGCCATGGTCCCTCTCGTTGGTGCTGTCGCAGTTGACGAAGCCGCCCTTCGAGCCGATGGCGACCTCGGATGACAGACTCTTAACCTTAAAAACCGCCTTCCTGGTAGCGGTGACCTCAGCAAGGCGAGCGGGTGAGATAACAGCTCTTCGATCCGATGAGCCCTTCGTGGGCTTCCACAGAGACAAGGTGGTCCTGAGACCTGACATCTCGTTCCTGCCTAAGGTGGTGTCCAGTTTCCATCTCAACCAGGACATCATCCTGCCTGCTTTCTTCCCGAACCCGACGACACCGCTGGAGCGGTCCCTTCACTCCCTGGATGTACGTCGGGCCCTGGCGTTTTACAACGATAGGACTGCTTCCTTCCGACAGACGCCACATCTCTTCGTTTGTTATGGGCGACGTCGAAGGGCCACAAGGTGTCCACTCAGCGCTTCTCCAAGTGGGTGCTACAGACTATACAGCTGGCGTACGAGCTCACGAGGAAGCCTCCGCCAGCCCTGCTTTGAGCCCACTCCACCAGAGCGGTGGCTACTTCTGCGGCCCTCCTGCGAGGAGTTGACCTGCATGAACTCTGCCGTGTGGCGACCTGGTCCCAACCATCGACCTTCGTTCGCCACTATAGGCTCGACTGCTGGTCGCGCAGAGATGCTCGGTTCGGATGTGAGGTACTGGCTTCCGTGCTGTAGGACCTGACCCGCCATCCAACCGGTAAGCTACACAGTCTCCTAGTGTATGAAGGCACAGAGACCACGAAGAAGAAGAACAGGTTGCTTACCTGTAACTGTGGTTCTTCGAGTGGTCATCTGTGCCATCATACACACCCGCCCTTTCCTCCCCTCTTCTCAGGTCCCTGTAGGTTCTACGGCGGACAGAACTGAGGAGAGACCGTTGCTCGGCGGGAGGAGCATGCGCAGTACCGGCGTGGGGGAGGGGTTCCCGCCAAGCGAACGAGCTCTAGAAGTTTCCGAACGCTACCGCGCAGGCGCTAAAGCTCCTAGTGTATGATGGCACAGATGACCACTCGAAGAACCACAGTTACAGGTAAGCAACCTGTTCTTCTTTTCTTTCAAGTATTCTGTTAGAAATACATAATCTTTCCTCCTCTGTAAAATTTGTTTGAGGATATCCTTACGAATGTTGGTTTCTTTCCCTTCCACTTTGAATTTATTTCTATAATTTTATTGTAATATCAGCTCTAAAGATCTCTTAGGAATATGAAATAGATATAGATTAAGGTCATGTCTAAAAACACTGCTGTGGATGTCATCTCAAAAAGCATTTTATGGAAAGGAGACAAGAGAGAAATAAAAATGAGCAACTTACCGAGATCTTCTAGAAACTGATCAAGAACAATATAGAATCAAGTCAGTTGAAGAACTAAAGTTATAGTTTCCAATAGTTGTCTTACAAATATATACTATAAAATGGATAAAAAAATATAAAATGGATTAAAAAAAACTGTATGAATTTGCAATGACCAAATCTAAATTGTGTTCAAGTGATGAACATTTGATTAGTAACATGTGTGCATTTTTGTTAAAATTAGACATGGAACAAGAATTGGTTAAAGGAGGCATTATGAAGTGGGCAGAAAACATTGGGCATAACATACAATTGGAGCAATAGAAGAAAATGTGATTGGAGGGAATTAAATTTACATTATATTATGATCTTAAAAACAACTATTATAAGATGCAGTTTCATTGGTATTTGACACCAGAAAAATAGGGCAAAATGCACAAAGGGGCTTCTAATAGATGTTGGAAATGTAAGCAATAAGTGACATCTTTGTTGTAAATAAAAGGAAATTCAGAAGACAAAATAGGGTAAGAGAAATAGTCTTATATATTCTGGTTAAAAGATTAAAATAGCATATAGGTTCTTAATATACAAAAGGTTAAAGGAGAACATGACCAAGTTTGACAAGTTAAAATACAAATACAAAATATATCAAAATATCAAAATATAATACAATACCACAATGAAGCTGGATATGATACAAACTGCAGCAACAGTAGATCAGAGCAAATCAGGACGTCAGTGTTCACTGAGAGAATGCTACTCTTATAGAGCCTTTACAACTGCTTCTAATAACAGTAGCAGATGAAGGTCCTCTGTAACACCAATAGACCAATTAACCCCATAATGACTAAAGTTGTCAGTTACAACAATCCCTTCTCAAGATCTTACAATGATGTCATTATAATCAGACTTATTCAACAATTCATGAAAATATATAAATTTCTGTGTTGTCAATGGCTTAGTCAAAATATTTGCTATCATCTCATCAGTGGGACAATATTCAACATCAATCAATCCCTTTTGATACAAGTCTTTTACTAGTTGACATTTTAATCCAATAGATCTACCTCTAGCTTTGGTACTTTACATATTGTAATACAGGCTTGATTATCTTCAAACATTACAATTGGTACAGGTTCATTTATGACAAAGTCCTTTAACAGATGAAAGATTCATTGCAACTCGCTGCACACACTTGCTGCTGATACTGATTCGGCTTCTGCTGAAGATTGGGCCACAATATTCTGTCTTCTGCTAGTCCAGTTGATAAGGTTGTTGCCATAATAAAACAGATATCCACTAGTTGATTTATAATTTGTTTACTCTTCTCCCCAGCTAGCATCCATGTACACCGCTAGTCTAGGGTTCTTACAAGATGATAATTTTAATTTTAAATCCTCTGTCCCTTTCAGATATCTCACCAGTCTCTTTATAGCATGCCAATCATAATAATTTGGTGAACTTGTTTTTCTACTTAAAATATTAACAGTTACTGCAATATCTGGTCTTGTAGTTTTACTGAAAGAAAGTAATTTGCCTATAGCTTCTTGATATTCACCATGATTTTTAATTAACTGTCCATTCTTTTGTTTCAAATAAGCTGGTTCTAATGGTGTACTCACTGCTTTACAGTTTCATACCAACTGACTCTATAAAATCTGTAATCTTACGTTTCTGACTTAGAAGAAAACTACCATTATTGAGTCTTTCAGTTTCCATCCCAAGATAATGTTTTTCTCCAAGCTGTTTAACCTCTATTTCTGTTTTTAATTTATTAGCTATTTGATCTATATCCTCCTTATGTTGACAACATATTAGCAGATCATCTACGTAAGTCATGATGTATTGATATTGTTCATTCTTAAGCTTCAAGTATAAACATGGATCAGCCTTTCCTTGTTTAAACCCTTGTTGATATAAAAGTTCTGTTAATTTATCATACCAACTTTTGGCTGATTGCTTAAATCCATACATGCTTTTATTGAGTTTACGAACAAGCTTCTCTCCTTTTGAAACCCTTCAGGTTGTTTCATATAAATCTCTTCCAAAAGGTTCCCATTAAGAAAAGCTGTTTTGACATCTAGATGTTCCACAAACATATTTGTTGAACTTGCCACACTAAGGAGTGTTCCGAGTGTTGTAAAGTTAACGACTGGCGCAAATGTATCTAGATAATCAATTCCATAGCTCTGGGTAAAACCTTTTGTGACCAGACGTGCCTTATAATTATCCACACTCCCATCTAGATTGTATTTACTTTTATAAACCCATTTATTTCCAATAGCCTCTCAGGAGGTAGCTTAGTAAGGGTCCATAACTGATTTTGCTTTAAGAATTGATATTCCTCCTCCATAGCTTCCATCCACTTTACTCTTTCTAAGGAAGGTAATTTACTAATTTTTTTTCCAACTTTGTAAATTCTCACAAAATCCATATCTTTCTGGAGGTTTACCTTTGTTAATTCTATCTGATTGTCTTACAGCAGTTGTTCCTTCTATTTCTACTTCAGAGTTTTTCTCTATTTCTGTTTCACATGGTCTGGTCCCTATTTCCCCTTCTGTTTTAGTAACATCTCCTGAAGGTGGAACTACTGGTTGATCAGCATCCTCTATAAGTAACCAACTGACCAATTCTCGTGAAATAGTATCTACATGCTCTAGATCAATTGCCATCATAGAATCAACTGTCTCTTGCATTGCATTTCTCTCACATGTACAACATTGCAACATTTAACTTCAAAGGTTTTAGGGTTTAAAACTGTATGCTCTTTTCTTCCAGGTGGATATCCAATAATGACTCCAATTTCAGCTCGAGGATCAAGTTTTCCTCTCCTTTCCTTTGCAATGTCACAATATGCTTAAGCACCAAAGGTTTTTATATGCTTTAAACCTGGTTTCCCACCAAACCATAATTCAAAAGGTGTTTTGCCTGTTACTCCGCTAGGGATTGTATTGTGCAAATAAGTTGCTGTAACTACTGCTTCAGCCCATAAAGATTTAGGTAGTCCAGCTTGCATTAATATAGATCTAGACATCTCTTGTAATGTCCAATTCAACTTTTCAGAACACCCATTTTGTTGAGGGGAATAATATATAGTCACTTTATGCCCTATACTTTCCTGTTCCATAAATCTTTTGAAATCTATATTGCAATATTCTCCACCTCCATCAGTTTGTAACATTAAAGGTCCTTTGCCAAAACAGTTCTTAACTGCAGCTACATAGCTCTTAAACTTCTTAAGAATCTCATCCTTACTTTTAAGTATCTATCTATCTATATAAAAAAAACTATATTTGCTCTTGGATTCTGTAAAAGTAAGAACATATTTATTTTTGCCTGCAGATAATGGCATAGGACTTACTAAATCTGAATAAACTTCTTCCAGAAAATCCTTATCCTGTATACTAGATTGTCTTATATAACTAGGAGCTGTTCCCTTTGCTTTTATACAGATTTCACATTTTTCTTTTGCTTTAACACACTTAATGACATTAATTCACATTCTGTCAATAGTTTTTCAACACTTTGCATATTTCTGTGTCCCAGCTTCACATGCCATGAGTATAAACAGGCTTTATGATCACAAACACCTTGTCTTATTTGACATACAGGTCTTTCCACATTTGTTACAGTGTCATCATTAATATCAATAATATAATGAAACCCGTCCTTTTCATCAACCTTAAGTATGAGACCAGTCCTATTATTGATAATTTTTCCTGAGTCACTCTTAAGTACTACAGTATAGTCATTCTTTACAATTTTTCTAGTACCAATCAAGTTATTCAAAGCTTCAGGAACAAAAGCAACATTTGTCAATATAAGATTTACCACTTCATTTTTAGAAGTGAGGACTCTTAAAGGCACAGTTCCAGTTCCTAGCACATTTAATCTTTGTTGGTTTGCTTGTAATATCTCTGGTCTGTTTTGTGTATCAAGTTCACTAAAGCTTTCCCTAAATCGATGGATATGAATAAAGCTACCAATATGTAGAAGAAAATGTCTTTTATCATTTACCCCTTGATGATCAGATATCTGAAATGTTTGATTATTCTTATGAGGATTTATACTATCGTTCTGAGGATTTATACTGTTGTTAAACCTTTGCTTATACCTTTCATTTGATCTTTCACCATTTGATTTAAAGTTTCCATGACCATTGGGATGTCTTTGTCTACTAAAGGATGTTCTATCTGTGGAAACATTTACTCCTCTGGGCTTTTGATTTTCTACAGTTTTAAACCTACAGTATTTGGCAATATGCCCCACCCTTGAACATATGTAACACTTCTTTTCTTTATAGTCAGGTTTTGTCCTCAACACTGATATTTTCTCAGGTATATTGTCTACTGTCCTTTTAAGTCCAGAATCTATTAAATAAGTGATTGTATAATCTATATCAACTTCTACACTCAAGCATGGCCTTTTGATTTGCAAAAGAAGGTGGTAAACTAATCAATATACAGGTGTGAAACTTAGAGTCAGATATCTCTGCTTGTGCAGATTGAAGCTCTGAAACGAACCTTAACATTTCATCTAAATGCATATCTATGCTCATTCCTTCTTTCATCCTCATACTATATTGTTTCTCTTTCAGAAATACCACGTTTTTATTTGATCTGTTGAAATACTTTTTCTTAAGGGCACTATATAATTCTTCAACTGTTTTGTACTTAATTTCTAAAGGGCTCTCATAGTCTTCTATACAGGAATATATCACCATTAAAGCTTTTGCTTCTTTCATTTTATATTCATGTTGTTCTGACTGATTTTCAGGCATTGTCTTGATCTATAACATTAAAACAATCTTCTACTTGTAGGGAAACTCTCAATCTTGCATCCCACATCTGAAAATTACCCCTATTTAAGTTTGGGATTACAAATAAGCCATTATGCACTCTGTTGGAAAATAGGTGTAGTAACTATAGGTGAATTAGCTGAGGTTACAGACATTTTAAACTTATCTATATGAGGTTTCCTGCTAATATAAACTTCAATTTTAAAACTTTGTCACAAAAAAAAAAAAAAAACTGCTAGATAAGAAATACTTTATTACTGAAAAAATTTCTTGCCATGAAAAATTAATTGCTCAGTTCAATAATTAGGGCCAAAAGGCAAATGCAACACATATTAAAAAAAAAATCATCTGCTTCATTGTGCAAAAACTCCAAAAGAAAAAATAGAAAAAATCCAAACCTCAAAAAAACAAAAACAACCTCCCCACACACACACTTTTGTCTTCTGTTCAAAACAACCACTGGACTAAGAAATAACCATTTAGGCAACCATCCTCTGCCATCAAAGGAAATTCAGAAGACAAAATAAGGTAAAAGAAATAGTCTTTTATATATTCTAATTAAAAGTTTAAAAATAGCATATAGGTTCTTAATAAACAAAAGGTTAAAAGAGAACATGAGCAAGTTTGGCAAGTTAAAATACAAATACAAAATATATCAAAATATAATACAATACCACAATGAAGCTGGATATGATACAAACTGCAGCAACAGCAGATCAGAGCAAATCAGGAAGTGAGTGTTCACTGAGAGAATGCTACTCTTATAAAGCCTTTATAACTGCTTCCAATAACAGTAACAGGCGAAGATCCTCTATAACACCAATAGACCAATTAATCCCATAATGACTAAAGTCGTAAGTCTTGTCCGTTCCAACAATCTTTTTATCACATGTGTGGACATGTGAAAAGGCAAAAAAATAATCTGGAATCAAATACATTCTATGGTGAATAAATATATTGAAAGTGAAGGTTAAACTGAAGCCAGAAATCTTTTTGTTGTAGTAGTAGATCATCTGGAGAAATTATGGCAAGTTATTATGATATATGATCGCTATAGCAAGGTTATTATATGCACAGAAGAATAATAATACAGAAATCCTAGTGAAGGAAGACTGGCTGATAAAATTAATGCACCTAGCTGAAATGGACAAATTGATGGTATTGGTAAGAGAAAAATCAGTAGTGACTTTTATGAAAAACTGGGAAGCTTTAATTTGCTTTTTGCCAGAAAAAAAGAACAATATGTTTAGGATTTGAGGATTAGTATTTTTGGATAAGTAGCAGTTGAAACTTCTGAATGGTATTTATGATTAGAGACGTTTCTCCTATATAAATATATCTACAATCTGCTTTAGGAAAGTTTCCAACCATCTTTTAAAAGATTTCTATTGTTTGTAGTTCATATTTAGTGTTTAGCATGTAGCATGTAATATTTAGGGGTTTTTTATTTTTATCTATTTTTTGTTTATCTTTTTCTTAATTTATTATTGTAATTTTTTTCTTGTTTTTTTTCCATTTTAATTTAAAAAATGCCACAAAAGGAATTCTCTATGTTTGATTTACTGAATGATCTTTGTAGCCAGTGATTTATTGTAACTTTGCAGCCAGCCACTGGCTATAAGTACCACCTATTATAGCACTTGTAGCTTGGTCGGTGTCCTCTAAAAGAAATAAATAATTAATCAATGCCTCTCCTTCTTAACCTTTAATGAACAAGGCATTTCAAGCACAAGTAATCATACAAGTTGGTAATGGAGAAGGGGACAGAGGAGAGATATAGGTCAGTGGCAAAACTCAGTTGAACAGGTTGTAAGAAGAGATCCTTTATTTCAACACAATTTTTCTTAACCTGACAATTTTCTTAACCTGAGGTATCAGACTCCTATTATTCCTAGACAGTAATTGCATTTATTCCTACCAGGAGGAAAAATCAAGGTCAGGGGAAGGCAACTTCAAAAAGATATCTTCTGAAGGAGCCCATAACAAAATGCTGTCATAGTGTCAGTGGTAAAAATCTCTATGCAATTTGCTGTAGATTCTCTGGTCTTTTTCTCTCTAAATTAAGTACACTATATCATCGATATATAAAAATCCCTCTTTAATTCCAAGGTCAGTCCAATACTTCTGCTGCTAATCTTTCCAAAATACTAATTGCTGAATACTACAGCCAACGTATTTTTTCATGCAAGAAACATTATCAGATCCCAATCTTCCACAAAGGTTTCCACTGTTTTTTCTCTTACTCAATATAATTAGTTTCTCCATTTCATCTAAGTCCAATAACTTAACCAGCCAGTCTTCTTTCGATGGTATCTCAATACTCTTTCATTTCTGAGCAATCCTGCTGCAGTTGTTGTATATTGCAATATCTTGCTGTATTTCTTCAAGGGTTGATCTTCTATTAGTCCCAGCAGAAACAGTTCTGGTTTCATTTGGATGTTAATTTCTATTTTTTTTTTTGTAACATAAAATAGATTTAATTCCTGAATTTTTTGGCCTTATCACAAGTCCATCGCATATGGTAAAAAGTTCCTACTTGTTGTTCACACTTCCAACACCTATTTGATATGTCTTTGTGCACTATAGCCAACTTTTCTGGTGTAAAATGTCAATGATACATCATTTTGTAAAAATTCTCTTTAAGATCATAACACAATGTAAATTTGAGTCCCTCTGAGCACATTCTCTGCCATTGTTCCAATGATAATACTATGCACAATATTTTGTTCCCATTTTACCATATGATCTTTCACCACCTCTTCTTCCATTTCTAATTTTAACAAAAGTTTATATTTCTCCCCAATCAAATGTTCCTCATCGGAGCAGAATTGTTTCTCAAATTCATTTTCAGTCAATTCAAAATCATACTTTTAAAAAATCCTTGCAGTTTACCACTTTTTTAAATAAAAGAAAAATTTTAAAATAAACCCTTTGGATATTAATTTTTCAATCAATTTAATTCTATATTGTTCAGTTTCTAAAAGATCTCTGTATATTGCCCCATTTTCCTGTGCAATCATTTCCTTCTCATAGAAAGCTTCTTGTGAAGACACCCACAAAGGTGTGTTAGGATATAACCTTGATTTATTTTTCTTCCACATTCTTAACAAAGCTTGTCTCCCATATTGATTATTAAAACCCATATTCACTTTAATTTTATCATAACACAGGTACCCGTGGCACCCAAACTTCAATACATTCCCCCTCAAGGACCAATATTCTCTTATTTGTCAACATAATCCAGTCTTTCAATCAGATCAAACAGCATGCAGAAAAATGCAGTGTCAAATCTGGCAATCCCAATCCCTCTCTTTGTTTAGCATCTTGTAAAATTTTATATTTAGACTTCCTTTGCCACACAAATTTTGATAAGTCAGTGTGCTATTGTTTAGATACAGTATCAGTCTGGAACAAAAACAGCATCTTTGGTAATATATTCATTTTAATTATAGAGATTGTACGTATTAATGACAATTTGAGTTTTGACTATTTTGCAATTTTTTAACCTCATTCCATGTTTTGATGTAATTGTTCTTCAGTAACATACAACTCATATTTGGTTATAATCTCTAAATACTTCACTTTTTTCTCTATTTTGAAACCCAATTTTTCCATCAAATGCCCTTGGTCTTCCTTTCTCATATTCTTTGTCAACATTGTTGGGTTTTTTGTTTGTTTGTTTGTTTATCTATCTTGAATAGATAATACCCTCACACTCTTTTAATCCTTTTAATGCATCTTTTAGAAAAATTACCAAGTCGTCAACAAATGTTCTTAATTTGTACATTCCTTTTTTATTTATTTATTTTTATCCCTTTTATCCCTTCATCTTGCCTTATCAGAATAAACAACAGAGGTGAAAGTGGACAACCGTGTCTCTTTCCTTCTTGGATATCACCTAATTTACTTAACTCTTCTTTAATCAAAATTCATGTATGTTGTACCTAATCGAGTGCCTTAATCCAAATCAAAATATTCTCTCCAAAGCATATTTTCTCCAACATTCCAAACAAAAAATCACAATTCAGATTGTCAAATACTTTTTCCTCATCCAGAAAAATAAGTGCCAGCTGTTTCTTGTTGTGATTGTCTAAGTATTCCAAAATGTCCAACACACATCTAGTATTGTCTTGTAACTGTCTATTTTATTTTCTATAGAAAAGTTCAATCACAGTCAATTTGATTACCTAACTATCTATTTCAGCAGATATCCTGTTAATATCTCTTGCCTAGATTTTGGATCTGTTACTTTAATTTTCTGGGGGGTCCTGGGAATCCCAGTCACCAAATCAGTTATTTTGAGTTCCGGGGGTCCCGGTCACCAAATCAGGTATTTTTGAGTTCTGGGGGTCCCTCAGAGGACACCTAATCTGACCCCGATTTTAAGAGGATTTCCGAGTTGCACCAAGCATGTGCCCAGCACACGAGAGAGGTAGGGTAACCTAGCGAGACCTTGTACCAAGCTTTTATGGGATCAGGTCGAGTCAAGACCCAGGCAAAATTAATTTATAATTATTTTCTTTATTTAAAACTGTGCACTTATGCAGTCATTCACGCAGACCTAAGAAAAATAAAGGGAGGAAAATTGATAAGGGATTTAAAGAGGAGTATTGGGGGAATACTACACCTGATCCTGAAGTCTGTGAAGCTGAAATAGAACCAGAGGATCAGGAGTGGTGAAGCTCAGCACATGGAGGCTGAGGGGAAGGCTCAGCAAACAGAGCAACAGCAGGACGGGGAGGAAGCTGAGAGCGATCTGAGGAAGCGCTCGAAAACCGGGGGTAGTTATAGGAGGAGATGTGCCTGAAGGGTAGACAGTTCCCGGGGAGAACAATAGGTTCTCAAGTAGAGAGAAAGCCTCCGAAAGGTCAGTACTTGACTTGATGGATTTTAGTCAGGATTGTCAATAGCCCAGGCAATATGTAAATGGGGAGCACTTGACAGTTGTGTAGTCAGGAGTGCTAATCCTGTCAAGCTGATGGTTCGGGGCTGAGGATCTTTTGTGTGCTTGGTGCATACTTAATTGTGTTTTGATGTGTACTTGCCTGGAGGTCTCCTAAAGCGGCACGACGGAAAGTTACTGGCCTGACCAGGATTTTTCTTGTATTTCTCCGCCATTCGGCCGTGCCCGTGTGTGTGCTTGTCCGGGGGCCTCTCAAGCACGTGTTGGGGTATGTTTTTAATAGCCAATTTATATTAAATTGTAAATCCCGGGTGCAGGCTTGTCCATCACAGTAACAGTCATTTGGTTGGTTCCTTATCCCTTCAGCATAGCAGGGAAGCATGATATGGCTCAGCTGGCAAGACAGTTGCCCTCAGTGTCCAGTGCTGGTTGCTTATATACACCTTTAACTCTCTCTTTTTCTATAGATCTTGTCTTAGTATCTCTTCTGTGGTCTTTTTTGCATGACCTTTCAGCCATATATGGAAGTTCTTTTTTTCCCTGTGTTACCAATATACTTTATGGTTCCTGTCTGTTTAATCCCATGGTTCGTTTCCATTTATTCTGTTTGGGAGGAATCGCTTAATTTTTTTTAACAAGCTACCTGGCATATCAAACTATTTGTTTAGAAGGTTGGTTATTCACCTAGAATTTGTATATCAGCATAAATGATACAATTCAATACAGTACAGTACAATACCAGTGTGGTATCCTGTGCAAGATAGGTTTGCCTTTGGATTGCCATCAAGTTGCAAATGACTAGAAGGCACACAACAACAAATAAACAGTACATTGTCAGACTGCCTATAACTGCAGTACAGCATAGTGTAACTTGACTAATAATATAAAAATTGTTAAATTGTGCTGGATTTCCTATAAAAGCTGAGAGTATCTGGCTGACAGCTCAAGCACATTCATTCCCTGTGAAGCTTAGCCCCTGTTCTCTACCTCAGAGGGAAAGCAACTGGGTTGAGCCTTGAGCTCAGGTGAGAAGGTGTGCTTTCTCCAGGTAGCTAGAACATCCTATGGTATATATGCCCTGATTATTGTCTTCTTTAAGGTGACAGTATGACAGAGGGTTCTTGCCTTCTTTTGTCTGAGTGTGATAGATCTTCTTGCCTAAAGCCTCTCCCTGAATTGAGAGTTACATCATGAAGGGGAAAGATTTAACCTTGCAGCTCATTGTGCTGTAATGTTATTTATGTGTGTGAGAGATATTTGTTTATATCTTTATGGGAGGCTTCTATGCATTTTTGGGGGGAGGGCATGGATTTATGTGAGCTGTCATTGTGGCTTGGTTTATTTTCTCATTGATATAGTTGTTCTGTCGTGGATTCACTGTGCTTTAGACTACAGAATCAGTCTTCTTATTCAGTATCTGTGGTCCTATGCATACTTACCTCTGAGTGAGTCACTTTAAACTCAGTAAGACAGGTGCCTTTTAAGGAAAGCACAGGATTTTGTTATGTTTTACAGAATGCTTCCTAAATGCTTAATTCCTTAATCATATGCTAGCCATGCAGATCAACCCAGCTATAGGTTATATAGCACATGTATGAGTGGCAGCTACATATATGTATAATGAGAGCAAGCCTGGTGTAGTGGTTTGAGCATTGTTCTACAACCCCAGAGAAACCCATGTGGTGACCTTGGGTGTGTCACTCTCTCAGCCCCCAGAAAATGCTGTGATAGGTTCACTGTAAGTCAGAAACAACTTGAAGATGTAACAAATAACCTACAACTGAGTTTGTCTGCTTGAGTTATCAGCATACATTTTGGTTTTCCTTTAATTTCTTTTCTTTTTTAAAAAAGGCATTGACTTTTTGGGGTCTGTAATCAACTGTGAATAGGATTGTTTTGTGTAAATGTATTTAGTGACCTTTTGTGACTAGAATAATTTCCAGGGATTTGGTCCTAAATGTGTACATAAGGAATGCAGAGACCTCAGTGAGTGCGCCAGTGTTCACTGAGCACTGAGAAAGTTAGATATTTCAGTGAAAGGGGAAAAAAGTTATTTCCTTTTTAAATAGGGAGACCCTACAGTCAGAAAAGCCTCAGTGTAACAGACAGGTCAATGCAATTGCAGATTCACTCACATACTAAAAAGCGCAGAAATATAAACTAATTTGTGCGCATTTTAACTGAAGGCAGTCTTTTTCATTGCCCTGTCCTATGCATGTTGAGACATACAGAGGAAACATTTTTTCTTTTCTTTTTTCTGACTTTTCATTTCTTGACAACTGACAGTCCTTTGAATACCAATATACTCTTTCCTTTCTTGACAATTTCTAAGGGCTTTGGCTGCTTAAAGAAGAGGACACGGGCTTCTAATTGCTCACTTATGATTGCTCATGTGACCAGTCTAGAAGGCATTGCCCTCACTCTGACAAAGATGCATTTCTTTTCCATGACATAATCATACTCATTTTATAGTTGGCTGGGATTATTCTAAGAAGGGGAGCAGAGGAATATTGAAGCAGCAGCAATTATTTGTTTTTCAATCTACAAGGATTAAAGAGAACCATTTCAGCCCTCCTTGAAAATAAATTGTTCACCTTCTTCTTCATGAGTGATCTGGTGAAACTAACTTTCTGCAACATTTTATTGCTGCACAGGAGGGCTCTAAACCCCTATTAATTTAAAGGTTCTTCCCCACTACAAAATTAAAGCATTTTGATTCTGTTTAACTGCCATGGCTGACTCCCTGAGATTCCTGGATGAAAATTCTAAATGCCTCTCCCTAAATAGTGACTTCCAGGCTTCCATAGGATGGAACCAGGGCAGTTAAAGCAGAATCATAGTGCTGTGTCTGTGCAGTATGAAAGGGCCTCAAATCAAAGCTGGATGTAGGTGGCCCACAGGAAATCTCAGTTCTTTTCTTTTCTTTTTTGCACCCTTCCAAGGTACCCCCCCAAAAAAAAACTATATCATGGAAATTTCACAGTGCAACCGTGTCAGGGAGGAGCCTGTAGTGCAGTGGTTCTCAACCTGGGGGTCGGGACCCCTTTGGGGTTCGAACAACCATTTCACAGGGGTCGCCGCTCCTCAATCCTGAGCAGTGCTTCTGAGACCCCTGCACTGGGAGGAGGGGAGAGGGGGCATGCTGGGCGTTTCCCATCTTTCCCTGCCTGGTGGGAAAGCACTGGAGGAGCCTGAGGTGGAGCCGGAGGTGCGGAGAGCGGGAGGAGAGAGCTGGAGCCTGAATGTTAAGGCGGAGGTGAGGACACCGAGAGGAGAGAGCTGGAGCCGGAGCGTTAAGGCGGAGGTGAGGAGAGGAGACCCCGCGCTGGCGGGAGGGGAGAGGAGCGTGCAGCTGGGCGCAGCCAGGCACTGCTTGGATGCTCGCGCCTGCACCACACACACACACACGCACACATGGAAGGCTTCCCCTTCAGTGTTCCCTTTCCCCTTCATGCCGGCTTGCAGAGTCAGAGTTGCTTACCAGGGCGAGTGAGCAGCTGGACGCTGCTTGGAAGCTCGCACCCACACCACACACACACACACACACACGGAAGGCTTCCCCTTCAGTGTTCCCTTTCCCCTTCATGCCGGCTTGCAGAGTCAGAGTTGCTTGCCAGGGCGAGTGAGCAGCTGGACGCTGCTTGGATGCTCGCACCCACACCACACACACACATACACAGACACACACAGAGGGCTTCCCATTCAGGGTTTATGGTGCTGCAGCGGGACGTCTGGGAGGTAAGACCCTGTCCCCTCACCCTCTTTGCCTCACGCTCATTCATGCCAGCTAACAGAGTTGCTTGCCGGGGCGAGCGAGCAGCTGGGCTCCGCTTTCTTCCCAAAGTGGCGGGGCTGCAACAGCGGTGATCGCCTGGTCGCCCATTCATTCTGGGCACGCCACTCCGTGGGAGTTGGCGATGTGGCTGTCGCCTTTGGTCTGGCAGGCAAAGGGGGAAACTTTCCTGCGGCGGATCTGCCATCTGACGGGGGAGATCGGTCCCTCCGAGACCAAGAACTCGGTCGGGAAAGGAGCAGGGGGCGTCAGCCAAAGGCTTCGGTTTGTGTAGCAAGAGCCCCCGAGGCTCCTTGGTTGGGTTTTTTTTTTTTTGGTTTTTTGACCCGAAAGCGCTGCGCTGATCCGTCCGGCCATTTCCACATTCCAGTGTTATAGCGCTATGATTCCACTTTCACCATCCTATGGAATCCTGGGGTTTGCAGTCCAAACTGTAAATCCCAGGATTCCACAGGATGGTGAAAGTGGAATAATAGCACTATAACAGTCTAGTGCAGAAATAGCCAGGATGACTTTCTCCTCTCGCTGTTGTTGTGCGTGGACCCTTGGCGCTTGCCACACGCACGTGTTGTGTTCTTCGCCCTGACTGTCTTGCATTCCTCGCTTTTTGTATGTTCAGTGTCCACTCTCCCTTTAAGGGAGGGAGGGAGGGAGGGAAACAAAATGCGTCTGCTTATGCCGCCGCCATCTTTCCTTTCTCCCTGTCCTTTCCTCCCTGTGCCTCGTGTAAAATGTGGGCTGTTTCGGCATTGCCTTTGGGAGTGACTGGCTTTTTGAACTGTGGAAACCCAACATTCAGAACTAGAACTACTGCCTTAATTCTGGCATTGATGGACGCTTTCTGTGCTTAAAAAAAGGGGAGAGGGTTACCAATTTTTAGGCATTAGAAGTCTATCCAGAGCAGTGATTTAGGGCAGTGTTTCCAATCTATTTGATGTTGGAAATACCTAACTAACTAACTAACTAATAAATAAATAAGTAAATAATAAATAACGAAAATGACTTTATGGTTGGGGGTCACCACAACATGAGGAACTGTATTAAGGGGTCGCGGCATTAGGAAGATTGAGAACCACTGCTGTAGTGGATCCTAGAGGAGCATGAAATTGGCCTCTGGATCATCTTCTAGGAGTTATCCTTGCTCTAAACATATGGTAGATGTGTCTACTCAAGGCTCTGAAATATAGGCTGTGATTTTAAATTAGGTAGACACCATATGTGAAGCCACGTAATGGCACTACATTTCTGTGTTGGTGGAATTGGATGCTCCTGTGAAGCAGGAGCAGTGCTGCCAAATGAAATGTGCCAAACAGCTACTGGGCAGCAGCAGTATTGGAGGGTTATGCTGGGGGTGACTATCTCAGAGACAGTAGCCCTTGTTAGTAGTGTGCAGAAGGAGATACGGTAAACCCCTTTTGAATGTCTTCTGCCACAAAAAGCCTATGATGAAACAACCCAAAATGAAAGAAGAGATAGTGTCAGAAGATGAAACTCCCATGTGTTATGGGCACTCAGTGAATCACTAGACTACAACAGCCTACAGCTATGAATTTGTGGTTAATGACCTAGGTGAACCCAAGCTGAAAGGACATTCAACTGTTGACATGCTCAGAGGGGAATGGAAAGGCCAAAACTGCACAACACAAACATGGAACGTGAGAAGCATGAATCAGAGAAACTAGACATAGTAAAACAAGAAATGGAATGTATCAACATTGCAGCACTTGGGGTGAGTGAGCTACAGTGGACAGGAATGGGACATTTTGAGTCAGATAATTACGTAATTATATATGTGTATACATACATATATATATATATATATATATATATATATATATAATTATTATATAATTATAATCCAAGAAATCAAAGAGAAATTTAAACCAAGATTGGGGTGCTATATGACTAGCAGTGGAACACACTACATGATGGAGAACAAGTAGATACAGTGAAGAACTACAGTCATCCCTCTGCATTTGCTAGAGGTAGGGGCGCAGGACCATCGCAAAAGTGGAAAAATTGCAAATATCAAAATGTGTATGTGTATCTGTGGGAAGGGGGCTGAGGCATGGTGGGTGGAATGTGCATCCCAAGGTCAAGACCAGGTGAGCAAAAGGAGAGAGAAAGGGGCTGGCTCAGCATGGTGGCCCTATACTTCCTTTCTGTTGCCCATTTTCTTCCTTGGGTGTGTGTGTGGGGCATCAAGAGAGGGTTTGCGGTATTGAAAAATTGGGCTGTGATCCAGCCTTATCTGGCCAGGAAGTGGCTAATGGAGGAAGAGGGGGACCAGAGATGGATTTTTAAAGGGCTGCAGAGCCTGACCAGAGCCACCCAGAGGAAAGGGTCACTCAGGAAAGAAGCACCTGAGGGTGAGGGGGAAGGGGTTGGAGAAACTTGCAAAGAAGTAAAACCCACAGATGTGTAGGGTCAACTGTATATAAATAAGATGAATGGATGAGATATTCATTCAAGCAAAAATCATCCAAAGATGAAGCCACAATTTTAGAAAGTGAAGTGGAAGCTGCACTCAAGAGTACTTGGGAGAAATAAATCACAGAAACAGAAGCATAGCAATACAGCTGAATACAGCTGAATACAGAGACAGAACCTACTCTAATTCTAACTAATTTTCTTTTTTTTATTATAAATTTTATTATTAAAACATAGACAAACATAACAACACATCTTAAAAGAGAAAAAGAAAATAAACTCAAGAAAGAATAAAAAAACAAAAAAAGAAAAGAAAAAAACCCGGTACAAATAAAGACATAATTACACCCACAATACATAAATTCACCTATCAAATTAACAATAATTAATACAAAATTCGCTATTTCATAAACTTCCATCTTTGACCTTTGAGTCAGTTAGTTAATACACTATCTCAATAACAGTTTCTCCACTTCCCTTTCCAGTTACTCATCCCATAACATATTTTCAGCTACTCATTATAACCCCTTCCTCTCTACTCAATACTTTTGAGATATTGTAATACCATTTCCCAATGTCTAGAAAATTTATTCTTATTTTCACCTCTTAATATACCTGTTAGTTTGTCCATTTGAATAGTCTCAATTAATTTCAATTTCCAATCTTCTATTGAAGGAATAACCTTTTCTTTCCATTTACGTGCTATCACCATCCTTGCTGCTGCTGTCATGTAAAATAATTGTTTACCAGCTTTCTGATCAAGGTCGGTCTTCCACATCGATAATAGATATAGTTCAGGAGTCATTTCAAATTTTAACTTCAATATCAGTTCAATCTGATTATGAATCTCTTTCCAAAACTTTTTGATTATTTTACAGGACTACCATGCATGAAAAAAAGATCCTACTTCTTCTTCACATTTCCAACATCTACTTGAATATTTATTAGTCGTTGTTGCTAATCTCTGAGGGGTTAAATACCAGCGAAAATACATCTTGTAAATATTTTCTTTAATGTCCTGGCATAATGTATATTTTAACGTTCGAGTCCATAACTGTTCCCATTGTTCTATCAGTATTGGATGGTTAAGATTTTGGGCCCATTTAATCATGGAAGGTTTCACTACTTCCTCTTCTGTATGCCATTTCAGTAAAATTTTATAAACTTCAGAGACAACTTTGACCTCCTTACCATATAACACTGCATTTAATTCCTCTTCAATTATTTGATAATCATTATTTTTAATATCAAATTTTAATTTTTCGTATATCTGTCTGTAAAGTTGCCAATGACATTTTATTCCTGAATTATTTAATTCTTGTTGAGATTTAATTTTAATATGCTTTTGCTGCGTTGATATCAAGTCTTCATACTTTATCCACTTGTCAAATAGAATATTTTCCCTTTTAAAGAAAGCCTCATGGGGTGAAACCCATTTTGGGATATTCCTGCAGGATCTCCACACATATTTTTCCCATACTTTAAAAAGAGCTTTCCTTAAAAAATGCCTATTAAATTCTTTACTCTTTCTCCCTTTATTAAACCAAATATAGAAATGCCATCCTTGTCCCAATCCATCACTTTCTATTTGTAATAATTTGCTATTTTCTAATTTAATCCAATCCTGGATCCAATTAAGAGCACAGGCATGAAAATACAAAGTCAGATTTGGTACTGCCAAACCTCCTCTATTTTTCTCATCTTGCATAATCTTCATTTTAACCCTAGGTTTCTTCCCTCCCCAGATAAATTTACTAATCTCTTTTTGCCAATCATTAATCACTTTATCATTTTGAATTATTGGGATAGTCTGAAACAGATACAACAGTCTAGGTAACACTGCCATTTTAATTGTTGCTATCTTACCTAACCATGATAATTTTAAATTGGTCCAATTCTTTAGATCCTTAGAAATTTCTTTCCATATTTTAGAGTAGTTATTTTTAAAAAGATCGGAAATTTTGTTAGAAACCACTATACCTAGATATTTTGTTTTAGTTGCTATCGTATTTATGGCCACCTTGGCCTTCTCCCCATCTGACATATTTTTTGTCAAAACCATTGTTTTTTCTTTACTAACTCTTCAACCAGAATGTTTTCCAAAATTATTTAAGATATTTTTCAAAGTATCTAAGGAACCATCCTCATATTCTAATGTAATTGCCAAATCATCGGCAAATGCTCTAATCTTATATTCCTTACCTTGTAACTTGATACCTTTAATTTTGTTATGATCTTTAATTTTTAAGATTAACACTTCTATTACTAAAAGGAACGACAATGGGGATAAAGGACAACCTTGACATGTCCCACTTTGGATTTCAAATTTTTCCATTCTAGAGCCGTTAATGATAATACGTGCATATTGTTTCGAATAAATTGATCTTATCATTCTAACTAATTTTCTAATTCTAACCAAAACATATGGAAACCAAAATAATGGCCCACAGACTGGAAACATTCAATATATGTTCCATTCCTTAAGAAAGAGTACACAAAAGATTGTGCTAACCAAAAGACCGTTACATTAATTCTCCATGCAAGTAGTCATGCTCAAAATCTTACAACAAAGGCTTTTACCATATATGGAGCGTGAAATTCCAAATGTCCCAGGTGGGTTCAGGAAAGGAAGAGACACTAGGGACCATATTGCAAACACATGTTGGAAAAATGGATTCCTCTTAAAGAAAAATATGTGCCACAACACCTAATTGTCCTGATGTATAACCTGCACACAGGACAACAGGCTACAATCATGACAGAATACAGACAATGGAATAGTTTCCAGTTGTCAAGGGGGATCAGGCAAGGCTGTATTACTCTACCTATCTAACTTTTGTGCTGAATGTATCATACATAAAGTAGGATTAGACTTGGAGGAAGGAGGCGTGAGAACTGGAGGAAGAAACAATGATTATTGAAGAAAGCCAAACAAAAAGTGCAAAGGCAGATTTACAGTTGAATCTTAAGAAAAGAACAATAAAGATCATAGTAGATTTACATAACTTTAAGGTTGACAGTGAAGGCAATTTAAGTAATTAAAACATTTTCTATACCTTGGCTCAGTCATTAATCAAACTGGAGACTGTACTCAAAAATCAAAAGAGTAAGCCTTGGAAGGGTAGCTATGAAGGAACTAGACAAGTTCTCGAAATAGGAAGATATTTAATTGAATAGTAAATTTACAATTGTCCATGCCATCATATTTCTGGTTGTATATATGGTTGTGAATGCTAGACAGTGAAGAAAACTGATGGAAGAAAATGAATGCATTTGAAGAAGAAAATGAAAGCATTTGAAATGTGATGCTGATGAAGAATTTTATGGGCACCATGTACTGCTAAAAAGAAAAATAAATGGGTCCAAGAGCAAATCAAGCATAAAGTCTCACTAGAAGCCAAGATGGCTAAACTGAGACTGTTGTACTGTGGACATATCATGAGAATACATAACTCACTAGAAAAGAAAATAATGCTTGGTAAGGTAGAAGACAATAGGAAAAGGAGAAGACCACGCTGCAGATGGACAGACTCAACTAAGGAGTCATGGCTCTGGCCATTTTTGCACTACACTGTTATAGTGCTATTATTCCACTTTCAACATCCTGTGGAATTCTGGGGTTTGTAGTTTACTGAGGCCAAAGAGCTCTCTGGCTGAGAATTCTAAATGCCCCTCCCTAAAGTAATTGTGTTTTATATGTGTTTTTAACTGGTTTAACCATGGTTTTAATAATGTTTCTGTTTACTCCTCTTTTAATTTTTGTAAAATAAGATTTTAATCTAATCATGCTTTAAATTTCTGTAAGCCACTTTGGATCGCTTCCTGGGAGGAAGGAGAGGTATAAATTCAATCAATCAAGTCTATAGCTTCTTTATTGTTGTTGTCATTGTGTGCCGTCATTTCTGACTTGTGGTGGCCCTAAGACGAACCTATCGTGGGATTTTGGGGGTGAGATCATGTGATGCACCCAAGGACACCCAATGGGTTCCCATGGCTGAGCAGGGAATTGAACCTGGTCTCCCGGGTTGTAATCTAATGCTCAGACTACTACACCACGCTGCCTCTCTTTACATGCCTCTTTACATTGCAATATACTCAAAGAAATGTTAAATTTTCTGTTGTTGGGCATCTTGGTGCATTTCTGATTTATGGCAACACTAAGATGACTTTTTCATGGGGTTTTCTTTGCAAGATTTGTTTGGAGAAGATTTGCCATTGCCTTCCTCTGAGGCTGAGGGAATGTGAATTGCTCAGGGTCATCAAGTTGGTTTCCACAGCCACAGTCACATAGGAGTGGGGGGTGATGGGGGCAGTCTGCCTCTGGTCATTATTTTTTTGGGGTGTCAGGGCTTGTAGCCATGCCCCCGCACACCGTGGCCCTGCCATGCGCACCCCCCACCATAGCCCTGCCCCCATGCTGTAGCCCCACCCCCATTTGTCCACACACACACATTCCAAGCTCCACCACTGCACAGCCAACCAGAGGCTCAAAGCCTGATCTCACAGAGTCCTATTACAACACTCAAACCACTGTGCAACACAGGGTCCTCCTAGTTAAATGCTATCGATCATAAAGTTACAAAATATTTACTATTGGATTTTTTAAAACTAATATAACTCTTTTGAATTATTGTACATCTTCTGGGAAAAAACAGGTACTTGATAAAAATAATATTACTAAAATGATGAACTCTGAGCTCATATTTTTCTTTCTCCCCCCCCCCAGCAGTTTCCTCTATTTTTATATAATTTATAGTGGAATTTTTGTAAGCTGCATGAAATTACTGAAATTACTGTATATCTACAAAAAGGCAATACCTTTATTGGGCAAGCAAAATGCACAAAACACATCATACAAGGTATTGAAACTCCAATAATGGTATTATTCTTTTGTGGATTTTTTGTTTTATTTTATTTTGCTGTATGGCCAACACAGCTGTCCCTGAATATATTTACTGAATATCTTTTTTCATATATGATTTGTTTCTTTCATCGCAGGAAATTAAAATGCATGACTGATAGTGAAACTCTTGCACCTGATTGGCCTTATTTTAAAACAATTGATAGAATACTATCTAAAGTATCAGAGCACAACGATGTGAAAATGCATGACAGTCAGCAACCAGGTCCTTCAACGTCACAGACTGAAGCATCACAGTCACCATCTGCCAAGTCTACACCCCTCTATTTGCCATATAACCAGTTCACATATGAAGGGAGAGAAGAATTTTTCGATGATGAGCATTCGGAGAGCTCCTCCAGCTTACTCTCATATAAGTTAAGGTAACGTTATGTTTTACTGTACTAGTTTATTCTAGCGCATGTATTTGCCCCTGTATATACTATATAACTGCAGAAGTCTCCTTCCTGAAGAACCAAGTAATTTAGGGACTTCAGAGGCTCCTTTCTATTTTCTTCAGCTGCGAATGATCTAAGTTAAAGTGCAATTATCAGTATAATTTTATGAGCTTCCAGAATGGTTTCCATTTACAGACTTTCTACCTGGCTATATCAAAGAGAGAGGTGAAACAGAGTTCCCCTTCTTTCAGCTGGCTAGGATGAAATGGTATTTGACTCTATCAAGAAATATCTCAGACTTATTTCTTTACTGCTTATTTTCCTCCTCCTTTGCTGTCTCTTCCATTTTTTATTGTGCCCATTAAATTATGTCTATACCAAGAGATGAGGTTGAGGATATTGGATAAGATTTTAAATTGTGAAGAAGAGTTATAATATCCACTGATGTAATAACATAATTCTGTTGAATTAATAGAAAAGAAAAAGGAATGAAAAAATAAAATGATTTTATGGTGGTAGGATGTATACTTTTAATTTAGAAGTCTAGGTTTTGTTTTGTTTTTTGTTTTGTTTTTAAACTCATGTATAAATGAGTTATACTGATTGTTGCTTTGTAAGCTTAATTGTTATGTAGCTTATCTGATCAAACTTTAGATTACATGGATGACTAATAATAGTATTACTAATATGTTTTGTTATTATTACTGTATATTCTATGACTGTATATTTGTATACTAATGTTTGATATTCATTAAATATGTATTTAGCTAGATAAATAATTTATGATGTTATAGGAATAGCAACACGTAGTTATTACGATGTATAATGTGATAACAGATGGTTAGGTGTTTGTGTTACCCTGTTTAATGGGGATCCCAGGAAGGGACACCTATATGCGCTCTCAATTAACTAAGTTTGGGGGAATTAGCTAGAGCACAAGTTAGCAATGCGAGAGGCAGGGCAATGCAGCGGAATCTTTTACCCAATGTCTACGGGGTCAGGCCAAGCCAAGGAGCACACCAAGTTTAAGAATAATTGAGATTTTTATTAAATACAGACAAACAGTGTATGCAACACACACACTTGAATAACTATAGAAAATAAAGGTTGGAGTGGTATAGAGGGATTTTGAGAGGGATTGTTGAATTGGGTGATATGACACCTGTCCTGAAGCCCGGAGAGGTCACTGCGAAGGTCCAAAATTGTGCAGTCTCAGCTACTGGAACTGAGGAGAAGGCTCTCCAAGGAAAGCGGCAGCAAGGCGGGATGGAATTCAGGAGTGATTCGAGGAAGGTCTTGGAATCGGGGTTTTTTATAGGGAGAAATGTAACTGCAGGCTATTCCGTACTTGGGGAAAACAATGAGTTTCGGGCACGAGACAAAGCTTTGGAAAGGTCAAAATTTAACATGATTAAGTTAGGTCTGAATTGACAAAGAGGCAGACAGAATGCAAATGCTTAGTGCTTGTCATTTGAGTATTCGGCTTGCCAAGTTGCCTGCTCGGGGCAGGAAGTCCTTTGTAAACAGCTTGCATACATAATGAGGGTGTTTGCAGAGAGGTCTCCTAAAGCGGTGATCTGGCTATTTCTGGCCTGCCTGTATTGTCTTGGGATATTGCAGCATTTAGTGGCCGAGCCTAGTTCTCTGCTTGTCCGGGTGCCCCACAAACACGTGGAGAGGGGTGATGGAAGAGAACCAAATTATTGATATCAAAATGATATCTAACATCCCCAAATCTGGGCTAGCAAATGCAGTAACATTTGACTGATTGATTATTAGGAGCTGCTTGCAACAAGGGTGGGAATCAACTTTTGATTTTCTTTTTTGTAGGTTTGTAGTTTCGTAGTGTTATATATTTCTTATTTTTAATGTATTCTTTATATTGTGTAGTGTTTTTTTTCTTATAGTATGGTTTGTATTGTTTGTTGTTGTTAGTTTACGTTTTATCTTACATTCTTTGTATAATTTTTTAAATAATATTTTAAAAAAGATGCTAAACAATTAATGTCTAGGAATTACCTTGAATGCAGTTGCAGGAAGACAGCCCTGTTATTTATCACATCAGTGTAGCAAAGGCCAAGAGTTCTAACTGTAAGTGTCAAGGCACACAGGACTAGATGGGGATCCTAGTCGCATGCGTGAGAGAGAAGATGCTGGCTCCATATAAGAAGATGGGGGGATGGAGGGGATCAAGGTGATTATAGGTTTGAGAAAGTGGAGCGTTAGCAGAAGAGCTATCCTGATGAAGGTCAGAAAACTGATGATTATGTCATGTTCCAGCCCTCCTACAATCTGGCATTATTAGCCAGCCCTTGGGTAGTAGTGTGCTTTTTGTGAATGTCAAGTCACTTTGTAATAAGATTTCATTCATCCGTGATTTGATTGTAGACCAGGCAGCCAACTTGGAATGTTCATGTGTGAACAGGGAAGTATTCATTTCTTGCAGCCATATCTGCCTTGGTATTTGCCGCCCAACCCACGAAATAACGAGATCGCAGACAGAGCTTGGGTTGAACTAGGGCAATTTATTAATATGCCTAATTAACATAAAGGGGTGAACTTAAACATGAACTTAAACTTGATCTTAAACTTGACCGTGAACTTGAACTTGCATTTTATGACCTGAAGAGATAGGGGGGGTCAACAGCATCTTCGGACTAGGGTCAAGAGGCAGCTCCCGACCATCTCCCCTAGCCCGTTGGGCGAAATACCAAGCCCCAAAGCCAACCGCTGAAGTTGCATGATGACTTTTGGCCAGCCCTTGTCTGGAAGGTGAGCCCCAAGGCCCCACCCCCCGCTGCATAGCAAGTGGGGTGATCCCAGGGCCCTCCTCAAGGATAGGATTTATCCTACACCCCAAAAGGGGTGCCATAGGTACACGCCGAACCTAAAGACCCCCCATGCCGGCCACGGATAAGGGCAAGCGTCTGCTTAGTCCTTATCCCCCCACCCCCTTAGAATCTAGTCCAGCCCCCTTTTGCAAATCCTGTAGAAAATCTCGTCGCCCTCTGGTGACAAGTGTACGCCATCATGTCAATACAGCTCTGTTTTATAAAAAATATCAGTGCAAGGGATGCAATAACCCCAAGCCCTGTCTCAAGGCAAAGCGAATCACCCTGTTCGCCCATCTGCGGGCGCTTCTCTGTGTCGAGGGTCAGCGCCCCCTCCCCATATTCGGCTTTGAACCGATGTAGACCAAACAATACTAGCGTGAGGCCACGTATCTTGGATAGGCCGCATAACCTGACAGGCCTGTATACCAAGGCCTTTCCTTTCAGCAGTCCAAGGTCATTACCAGCCAGGTGAATGACCAGTACATCCAGGGGAGGCCCGCTGCACTCCCTGAGCAACATAGGTAGCAAGCCATGCCACTGTGGCCACTCTTGCCAAGCCAGCGTATGGATGCCCAATCACCCAATCCCAGGTTCGGGCCCATATAACCCTTGCGAGCATACTGCTTTGCCCAGAAGATGAAGCTGTAGCCACCGATCAACTCGCTTCCACCTTTCCAAAGCAGGTCAATCTGAAAGGAACCAGAATGTTAATGCAGGTCAATTGGCCTGACATAGTGTCGGAACGCCAAGGACTCCCACCTACCAATCCTCCTATGCCATCCTTGCTCATGCTCATCATTGCTGCAGTGGAGGCTGCCCCTATGCACAATGAGCGTGTGCCAAACTTAACGCCGTGCGGGCTCAATTGTAGCAGGGCCTTCTTAGTAATGGTTCAGAATTGACACTTAGTGAGCCCCGCATGCATCCCTCGGCTGGCATATGCTCTAAACGCCCTGGCTGAGCACCAGGTCGCATCAGAACAGTCCCGTAAAGTCACAACAGCACCCCACTTGGCCTGATCTGTCTTTGATCCTCTCATAAGCAAACATAAATGTCACTCGCCCCATGTCAGGTCCCGAAATTCCACGGTCCTGCCATACCTATCCCCCCTTTACTCTGAGCAACCAACTTGCTTACTCTTCCTGCCCCAAAATTACAGTGAGGGCCGCTGCATGGAACAAAAGAGCCTCATATGCTGAGGAACACCAGACTGCCCATGCGCCGTCCAAACCCCTTAGGCTGCAAATCACTAGTGGGATCCGGTAAGCCTCAAGCCCTGGGCAAAGGACAAGGCGAACACTCGAAATCATGAGCACGTAAACTGCAAAATGCAGTCTACCGGGACCAGCCACGCATCCTTTAACCACTGGACTTACGAAAACTGCTGAATTCCCAAGCCGCCCTGCTGTAAGCGCTGGGCGCGATATGACCAACCCATCATCCCCGTTACTTTACCGACCGAACTTCCACAGGTCGGAGGGCCTTGGTTCTTGCAGGGCTGCCGCGTCTGTTGCCAGCTCTATGAAGCGTTCCACGTGCCCAGACGTGAACAGCTACCTGGAAAAAACTCCATAAACGTAAGATCAAATGTAAGGCCCACTTCAGCCCAGCACTGGGTCATCCTTGAGCACCACCTGCAGTGTTGTGTTTGTCAGGAAAGCCCTCCTGCAGAGGAGACCAGATATCCACAAACTTGAGCTTAAATAAAATGGCCCAGGGACATTGATGAGTCAAGGTATTTATTTCTGAGTACAGTAACTCAATAAAGTTCACAATACCTTCCACCCAAAATGTGCCCCCCAGGCTACCATGATCATGTTTGTTTCATAGTGTAACTAGGGAAATTTTTGTATAAAAATGTTGTGCTTATTAGCGATGGTAAAGTACTGGTTATACATGGCGGTACAAGTGAGGAAAATGAAAGGCTGCGAATTGGCTAATTAAAGTCAATCCGAATTTAGTTGTGTTGTATTAAGCAGACTCTAACTATATGATGAACTTCTGCGTAGTCCATTTATCTAGGTACCCATCTTGCCTGTTCATGCAAATAAATTTGTTCGGAAACCTTTAATTTGGATAAGGCATCAATTGTGTGCGTGTGTTATTGTTTCCTGCATTCACCACCTCCTAGTTATCCCCTCAGTGAGCTTGCCACCATACGTCTCTGTTGTCAATAGGTGACTGGATTAGGTAGCTTTGATAGGAGCTGATAGCTACTGAAATAAAATTGTTTTCCTGCAATTCAATATGATTCCCGATGCCAGAAAAACTGAGGAGTGGGGGTATGAATGAAAAGCATACTACCCCGAGCTAATGAACTAGCAGCTGTTCTCATCTGACGTCCCTCACTCCATTCCTGCTTAACCTTCTTAGCCAGAGAATCTTAAACCCCGGATTCAGACAGTGGTATGAGAGACTCACAAACGCTTTCCTGTAAAATTAATACATTGTAGTTAATTCAATCACACCATTGAGAAAGGGATGGCATGTCCATCGGCTAGCCGGCTGGTTGGTTAATCTTTACCACATGAGGTGCTGGGAAGGAACCACTAGGAAAGGCCAGTGGATTAGGTGAAAGGCTTGAATGTGAATTTCAGAACCTGTTATTTCTGCAACGGAAGAGGTGAGACACAACATTAGACTTTCATGATTGAAGCAAAACGGCCATCCCGAACATGTGTGTGTATACCTAATTCCTTGTAAAACGGCCCCGCCATAACCATGGTGCAATTAGAAGCTAAGCCAGTGCGCAGGTAAACCTCAGGTTCCATATATATATGTTTTTTGTTTTGTTTTGCTTGTTATGTTTCGTTTTGTCCTAGGTAGCCTTGTGCAGTTCACTGTCTGAAGCTTTCTATCAACGATGTAATCTGTTACAGGGCTGTCGCCGGAGTTACTGCGTGCTTATGAAGTATGTGGACTAATATGAAGTGCTTTAAAATGAAGCCTATTAGTCGTAACAGTGTTAATAAACTAAAATGTATGCCACTAGCAAGCGGGCATTGAACCAATTATTACAGCCCTCATCTTTGGTCCTTGCACACAAGCATAAGGCCATTATGACCCCTACCGAGGTGACAACCCTATCATCAACAGGGAGATATGCCTTTTCTAGTATCAGAAGAATTATCCAATTCGAAAGTAAAGTGGGCAAAGTATCCTGCAAGCATCTCACAAGAAAGTATAATTTCCTTAGGGGTGCACTGGATGCACTCTGCCAAGTCTGTCATAGAAGGATGCTCACTCGGCACCCACGTGGCTGCCGCCTTCCCAAAGGGGCGCTGGCTGTATGCACTTGGATGCTCCAGAGGCTTGCCTGGAAAGATTCCTGTCGCCGGACAAAGCCCCCCCCCCAGTGGAAGCTGCCCAGCTAAGATAACAGACTATCTCGACCTCAATGTGTCAATCAGTCACTGCTCCCAGTGAGCCAGGCAGGCACTCGCCCCTGTCTCGCAAAGGCAGTCCCCCCACCACAAGGAAAGTAAAGAAATGTGGCTGGGAGGCGAAAATTAATTGTATTTATTCATTTAAAGTACTTAGTGGATGGCAACCATCTGTTGAAATATCCGTTGCTGTTATGTGCCCTCAAGTCAACTCCAACCTATGGTGACCATTTACTAGTTTTTTGTTTTT
The DNA here is from genome assembly GCA_948474755.1 of Ctenosaura bakeri. Lineage (NCBI taxonomy): Eukaryota > Metazoa > Chordata > Lepidosauria > Squamata > Iguanidae > Ctenosaura > Ctenosaura bakeri. Next base: position 319,827 of record CAOLHI010001106.1, on the reverse strand, counting down.
TTTTTAGCAATATTTATTCTGAGGAATTTTGCTACTGAGTTTTTGTGGCTGATAAAGGATTCAGATCCTGGTCTTCCAGAGTCCTAGTTCAGTATGCAGTCCACTATAGCATGATGGATGTCATTAAAATATTAAATGCTTTAAAATACAACAATACAAAAACATAACTATCATCCTTCTGCGGGAGCAGCATAAATTTCTATACCAACATAAACAGTGACTTATCATTCAGTTTCTGATTCAAGGGAAGTAACCAATAGCATGCAGGCCATAGTATTTGAAAGAGTAACTTAAGCAAGAGGAAAATTCACTAACTGAAGGGGCTTAACCATCAGAAGCTACACCAAGGCATGCATATATAGTATTGTAGCCTAATATTAACAGGAAACATAACATAACATAGTGCAGAAGGATAAAAGCAAGAATTAATGGGGAAAAACATGTGCAAGTTCAAAGCCAATGACTTCTTTGAAAATCTGGCCTTCAGGGGGAAAAAAGGCCTCCCCCACTTAACAGCCGTTCACGCTATTGGTGCCACCCGCTACCCCTGCTGGACCCGATCGAGCGACCTTACCTGCCGCCGCCCGTACAAGAGACTCCCGTGCGCAGCGTGTCCCCCACAAGAGTCGGGAGAAGGTCACGGCTGAGCAGCGGTGCAGGAATCGGGGCTACGGAGCCAGGCCCAGCCGCCCAGCCTCCTCGGCTGCTGAGAAGGGCCGCCGCCGCTGAGAGCGGGGAGGCCACGCAGGAATCGGGGCTGCGGAGCATGGTCCCAGCAGGCCAGCTCCACGGCCAGACAAGCGCGGGGAGGCCGAGAAGGAATCACCAGGCCCGCCTCCCCACCCGCCGAGGAGGGCGCCGCTGCCAAGAGTGGGGAGGCTGCGGGGAACCCGCAGGCCAGCCTCCCCGCCCGCCGAGCAGGGCCACTGCTGCCGCAAGCGGAGAGGCTGCGCAGGAATCGGGGCCGCGGAGCATGGCCCCGCAGCCCCCGCCTGCCGAGACGGGCCACCGCCGCCGAGAGCGGGGAGGCCGCGGGGGAATCAGCAGGCCGGCCCAGCTACCCGCCGAGCTGGGCCGCCGCGAGCGGGGAGGCCCCGCGGGAATCGGGGCAGGCCAGCCCCCCGCCCGCCGAGATGGCCGCCGCCGCCGAGAGCGGGGAGGCCGCGGGGGAATGAGCAGGCCGGCCCAGCTACCCGCCGAGCTGGGCCGCCGCGAGCGGGGAGGCCCCGCGGGAATCGGGGCAGGCCAGCCCCCCGCCCGCCGAGATAGGCCGCCGCCGCCGAGAGCGGGGAGGCCGCGGGGGAATGAGCAGACCACCCGCCTACCCGCCGAGCTGGGCCGCCGCGAGCGGGGAGGCCGCGCGGGAATGGGGCAGGCCAGCCCCCGCCCGCCGAGATAGGCCGCCGCCGCCGAGAGCGGGGAGGCCGCGGGGGAATGAGCAGACCAGCCCACCTACCCGCCGAGCTGGGCCGCCGCGAGCGGGGAGGCCCCGCGGGAATCGGGGCAGGCCAGCCCCCCGCCCGCCGAGATAGGCTGCCGCCGCCGCGAGCGGGGAGGCCGCGGGGGAATGAGCAGGCCAGACCACCTACCCGCCGAGCTGGGCCGCCACGAGCGGGGAGGTCCGCGCGGGAATCGGGGCAGGCCAGCCCCCCGCCCGCCGAGATAGGCCGCCGCCGCCGAGAGCGGGGAGGCCGCGGGGAATGAACAGGCCACCCACCTCCCGCCGAGCCTGGCCGCCGCGAGCGGGGAGGCCGCGCGGGAATCGGGGCAGGCCAGCCCCCGCCCGCCGAGAAGGCCGCCGCCGCCGAGAGCGGGGAGGCCGCGGGAATAATCAGCAGGCCAGCCTGCTTACCCAAATCGAATTGGGGCAGGCCAGCCACCCGCCCGCCGGGAAGGACCGCCACCGCCGCGAGTCCCGGCGAAGGAGGAGGGGAGGAACAGGCCTCTAAAGGCGCCACGTGGCACCCTCACAACCAAAACAAACATCCTCCTCCTCCTCGCCTGGATCTGAAGCGAGCCGAGAGGAGGGGCGGCCTTAATATGCTCTGCCCCGCCCCTTCCATCGGCCCCCGCAAACGATCTCGTCTCGCGGGAGGGCGGCAAAGGCCGTCCCCGCCACCCGTGCTACTCGGGCGGTGTGGGACGAATTGTTTCAGTATCAGGGAGCCTTGAGAGTCAGATCTATGGTACATTCATCTATATCTCCTGTTCTCATGAGTGGTAAACTAGTGTGTTTGCTTCTTGCATTGGGCCCTTGGGCTGACTAGGGATTCCGCCAGCGCACTGTTCATTGCACTACTCAAGCCCAGGCATCTCCCTGACTATACTGATGAAGGTAGACATGGAAGTGGTATTAACAATCACAAGGTTGTTGGGACTGGGGAATATAAACATTCATGATGAGGGAGTCTTCTCTGGGGTTGTTCAGGATTTTATTACTATAATAACCATTGAGCTGTCCCAAAGTATCACCAGAAAAATGTATATAGCAGGCCATGCTGTAGATGTGATTTCTTGACTAGGCAAGAAGAGGATGATCTGAAGCAAATGGATGGGAGAGAATTTGAACTGGTTTCTTTAGCATAATTAAATTACCTCCTTTTAAGATGTTGAATTTCTCCTCTCTCAGGGTAGTGGAGCCATTCAGATTGGAGACAATTTCCATGTGCTGGGGGGTGGGTAACTGATTTCCAGTTCATAGTACTGGCATTCCTATTCAAGCCCTGTTATCTGTGGAAGGTAGAGATGATTTAGGCAGTTGTCATAATTGCTACTGATCACCCTCTCTTTTAGCAGACCTCAAAACCTTCATGCTGTGTTCTAGAGTGGAGAGTAGTGAAAAAGACTAGCAGAAGGCTTGAGCACAGGTGGAAAAAATCTCTTGGCATATGGAGTCAAACAATGTATTCTTTAGGCCTATTACAAATTTGCCTGAAACAGCTGGGGAAGCTGACCGCTGTGGCTTCTTTTCAAATCATTTTGAAGATGAAGTTACCTGAATCCTCTGGGATTTGGAATCCATGTTCATAGCATTGAGTGTTGACTTGTCCAGTTTTGTTGGATAATTTTCAGTTAGTGAGCCCAAATCATGTGCACACTGTGATGTTTGTACAGCTACATGTGTATTGGATTCTTGCCCTGCATGGCTCAATAAAAGTAGTTAGCTAGCTGGGCCAAGCAGGTGATGAGGATAGTCCAAGGCTGCCTTAAAGAAGTGGTGGCAAGACCACTTCTAAAGAAACCTTTTATAGAGGAGGAAAAGGTGATAACTTTATGCCCTTCCTGGGGAAGGTCTTTGAGTAGATTATTGCTGCCACCTCCAGCTTCATCTCTGTCTTGGAAGAAATGAATTTCAATGTAAGGTGCTGCCTTTTAGACAGGAACAATGAAACCCACAAGTATAGGATGGATGAGATCTGTTGTGAAAACAGTACATGTGAAAAGGATCTAGGATCTTAAGGATCTTAATAGACCACAAACTAAACGTGTGATGCAGCAACCAAAAGAAGCTAATGCAATTCTGGTGTGCTTTGGTCAGACCTCATCTGGGCACTGCAGTCCAAGAAGTATATCAACAAGCTGGAATGTGTCCAGAAAAGGGTGGCCAAGATAATCCAAGGTCTGGAAACAAAGTCTTATGAGGAATGACTGAGGGGGCTAGGTGTGTTTAGCTTGGAGAAGAGAAGGCTGAGAAGTGACAGCTGTCTTTAAGTATCTGAAGGAATGTCATGTAGAAGACGGAGCAAGTTTGTTTTATGCTGCTTAAGAGAATAGAATGTAATCCAATAAATTCAAATCACAAGGAAAGAGATTCCATCTAAACATTAGGAAAAAACATTTTTATTGAAAGAGTGGTTCAACAATGGAATATATTGGCTCTGTGGTTAGTGGACTCTTCATCTTTGAAGGTCTTTAAAGAGAGGTTGAATGGGCATCTTTCAGGGCTGCTTTAGTTGTGTCTTCCTGTATGACAGGGGTCAGACTAGATGGCCTTTGTGGTACCTTCCAGCACTGTGATTCTGCAGTTATAGTTCTATAATTCTCCTTGCGTTTGCCTGAAGGTAAAAAAACTCTTACTGTTAATCAGGACTCCTGGACCTCTGATTGCACTGACAGTTGGCGCTGAGGGTTGCAAGACTCTGTTGCAGATCTTTGTGGGATTTTGGTGGAGGGTAGGCCCAGTATGCATATTGGGCTTGGGGACAATCTCATCCCCAGGTTTAAAGGCCCAGTATGCATATTGGGCTTGGGGACAATCTCATCCCCAGCTTTAATGGCCACTTGTTGGAAGAACACATGAGTAGGAATTTGAGAAACCTTGGAATCTGAAAAGAGTAATGAAGAGGTCATTGTTTTTAATGGGCTTACACTCTGAAAAGAGCTGGCTCAGAGTTTTCATTGAGGAATATCACTGGCAATAATTTCTTTTGATACTGATGTTCAATAATAAAGTTCTTGTCTTCCTGGGACATCTCTGTCTGGTGGCAAGAGAGTCTGTAGTAGTGTTAAATTATGGTCTCAATTCTAGTATGTTAAAGTAAAGAGGGGTAATCATGTCTACTCACCTGAATAGATAATCAGTACTGCAAGTGCTTGTTTTTGTATGCCTTCAAGTTGTTCTCTGACTTACAGCAACCCTAGGGTGAACCTATCATGGGGTTTTCTTGGCAAGATTTTTTAAGAGCAGGTTTGCATTTTCACTTTCCTCTAAGGCTACGAGAGTGTGACTTGCTCAAAATCTTCCAATGGGTTTTCATGGCTCAGTGAGGATTTGAACCCTGGTCTGCAGAGTCCTAGTTCAACAATCAAAACTGCTATACCATGTTGGCTTTGTGCTTACTGGTTGATTAATGTTGAGTGTGATGGGTGGAGGGGGAGGAAGAGGAGCACATGGTTCAGTTTAGATGTTCCCCTGCACCTCCGCCAATGCTGCCTGCACCAGTGGTACAGATTTACCTACACATGGCTTCTTGTTGTGTGCCTTCAAGTTGCTTCCAACTTATGGTGACCCTAAGGTGAACCTATCATGTGATTTTATGGGGCTGAGAATATGTAACATGCCCAAGATCACCTAGTGGGTTTCCTTGGTTGATCAGGGAATCAAACACTGGTCTCCAGATCATCGTCCAACACTCAAACAAGTATATCAGGCTGGTTATCATGGCTATTTTCTTCCAGTTTTATTCCTCTAGCATTATTTTTGCCTCCTGGGGGACCCAGAAATATAAATCTGTTTCTGTTCAAAGACTGTCCTTCTCTGCGTTGTCACTAACATTTTAACCTCTCTGGGAAACTACACATTTTTTCACTCTTACTTTACTGTTTCCAGCTTTGTGTTGTTAGCTACAGGCAGGATGACAATTGGCTTTCCACATTATTGTTTAATTTATTTCTCTATGTACATTATATTATTTTCTGTCCACACTTGTTGACAGAGGAAGACAGGATATTGATGTGTTAAGCTGCCTAGTTATGTGTCCCTTCTGAAAAATGTGCAGTGTGCAAGTGCATTCTTGGTTTTGTCCCCAGCTCTACTCTGGAAGTACACGGCTCCACAAGTTCAAAATTCTCAGCATAGTGGCATCCTCCACTAAATATGTTCTACATCTTAATTCAAAATAGCTGCCTAGTTATGTGTCCCTTCTGAAAAATGTGCAGTGTGCAAGTGCATTCTTGGTTTTGTCCCCAGCTCTACTCTGGAAGTACACGGCTCCACAAGTTCAAAATTTTCAGCATAGTGGCATCCTCCACTAAATATGTTCTACATCTTAATTCAAAATGAATTTCTTCCTCTAAAAGCATCAGCACCCCACCTTATTTTGCTATCTTATACCACCACCAGCCACCTCCTGCAAACAGCTGCACTGATCTTCTCCCTTTCTCTTTGTGGAAATCTAAATCCTAGCTTGTTTTTATTTTAACCAAAATCAAAAATGTGCTGCACCATCTAGCACAAAGTAAGTCAGGCTGGGCTGGATTTACAGCTTCCTGTTGTTACTCCAGCTATGGCACTATTGGTGAGGACCCCAGATATCATTTTGATATCAAACAATTTGGCCTTTGCTTGACCTTTCTCCAGCCACTTCACTCCACATGTTTGCGAGGTTCTCCGGACAAGCATGGACAGGGTGCGGCCGCTAATGGTTTTACATTCCAGACCCTATTGAGGCCAGCAACTCAAGCCTCGCTCGTAGCTTCAGGGAACTTCCAACTGCAAACCTTACAATAGCTGCACGGCTCTCAGCTGAACCAGTCCTTTTAGACAGGACATTTACATACTGGCTAAACTACTGTCGTCAAGCGTTAAGCTCATCATGCAAACTTGACCTTTTCTGAATCCTTTGTCCAGCTCTAAACTCCCTTTGTTCTCACCTGGCATGCCATGGCCGGTAGGCACAAACTCCCCTATAAAAACCCCTCATTTCCAAACGGTCTTCGGACTACTTTGGACTGCCATCCGGCCTTGCTGCCGGTTGTCTAAGGAAACTCCCCTCAGCGAGCTCCACTGAGCTTTCTTCCCCGGAACCCCGCTTCTCTCCAGGACTACGAGACCAGGTGTCGTATTGCCTTTCCCGAAAAGCTCTCCGTTCCTATTTCTCAGCTAGTTAGTTTATGTCTTGTCTTGCGTGTTTCTTGTCTTTAATAAAATATTGTTTGTTACTTTGAAAACCTTGTCTAGCCGCTCTCTGACCCGCCGTTGTATACATAGGGTAAAAGATCCTTGCTAAAGTTACCCTGCCTCTCATTTAGCCAAGATAGTGCTCCAGCTAAATTCCCCCAACTTGTGTTTTTATTTGGCAATTTGGTAGCCCCTCCCGGGACCCCCCAACATACAGGGTAACACTGTGGACTTTTTACCTCTTGTGCCCAATTTGGGTAGGAGTCCAAAAGTGTATTTCCCAAGACTGGTTTCATTTCCTCACACAAAGTACAGCCTCCCTATTCCCAAATCTAGTACTAGTTAGAGAGGATGCCTGCCTTAAAGAATCTACAAATCCATGTTATGATAGGGGTCCAAAATTCATGGTTCTCTCCTTCTACTTTATTTTCTCTGAGCCAGCCCTGAAACAGGAATGTATTTCAGTGTGTGAGTGGGAGGAGGGACAAGCAGCCAATCTTTAGCTATAAAAATAGCAGCAGCTTTCTGGACTCCTTTCCTTACACAGTGATGTTGTAGAGGAACAAAAAAGAATCATAATTTCCATGACATATTAAAGACCAACACATTTGTTTTAGGGTTAGCTTCCATGGACCATAGCCACTTCAGCTGCCCTTTCTGTATCCTCCTTACATGCCTAGGAGCCACCCTTTTTGCCTCCCACCTCCTACCTTGCCATCTTTTCTGCAGTAAAGGGGCTATGATTGGCATCAGCAATTGGCATCCAAATTAAAAGGAATGGCATAGGTAATAATGTAACTTTTATTTGATGAGGAACATAATTTTTCATTGTTTAAAATATCCTTGCTGATGCAAGTTCTAGTGTAAATATAGTCTACTATTCCACACTGCAGGTGACAGTGGCTGGGAGAAAGCTGCATCAGCAGTTACAGTGTGATAAACTCAATTTCAGTATGACCAGTGCTAGCCCCTTAAGAGATAACAACTAAAAGCACACACGGACACCATGTAATATGTGCCAGGCCTAAGTTCATTGGCCATATGTTTAGCTATAACAGAGTAGTTAAGCAACAGTACAGGACATCAGTAAAATATTTTTCTTTATACGTGTATGTTCCTGACTGTAAGGTGACACTGCAGATTTCTAAAAATTCATAATGAACCAATATTTATCTGTACGCTGCAAAAAGACATGATCACCACCACCACTCCACCACCATAATACTGCCTTTCTCCCAAAATAAGGACTTGAGGTAGCTAGTTTTAGTTTCATGCCAAAATCAAAAATAATACATAACAGTTATGTACGGGCTTCCCCTGCTTATCTGATAGGTTAGGGACTGAAGTACACCAGTAAGTGGAAACTGTTGAAAAGTGGAACCCGTCTACTGTAAGGAACATGAAGGACTTACCAAGGATCTGTTGGGACTGTTATCACGGTTATGATATGTCTGGTGAGAGCACTAGATATCCTTTTGATATCAAATAATTCGGTCTTTGCTTGACCTTTCTCTGCCACCCTACTCCACGTGTTTGCAGAGGTCCTCCAGACAAGCATGTCTGGGGCGCGGCTGTTAATGGGTAAACATTCCAAACCTTTTTCAGGCAGGCAACTGAAGCCTCTCCGTTGCTTCAGGGAAAAACCTCCCTGCAAACCAGCTCTGCTTGGCGCATATACACACAAAGCCGCACGGCCAAGAGCCAAGCCATTCCTTTATATCGGGCCATCAACGTACTGGCCACGCTATTGTCATTAAGAGCTAAGCTAATTATGCAAAACTCGACCTTTTCCAACTCTTTTGTCCAGCTCCAAATTCCCTTTGTTCTCACCAAGCATAGCATCGCTTGTGGGTAAAATCCACCCTATAAAAGGTCTCCACTTTCGGGACCACCTCGAACTACTTTGGACTTCCATCCCACCTTGCTGCCGGTTGTCTAAGAAAACTCCCCTCAGCGAGCCATGCTGAGCTTTCTCTCCCGAAACCCTGCTTCTCTCCAGGACTTTGAGACCAGGTGTCGTATTACCTTTCCCGAAAAGCTCTCCGTTTCTATTTATCAGTTAGTTAGTGTATGTCTTGTCTTTTGTGTTTCTTGCCTTTAATAAAATATTGTTTGTTACTTCAAAGACCTTGTCTAGCCGCTCTCTGACCTGACGCTGTATACATAGGGTTAAAGATCCTAGCTAAAGTTACCCTGCCTCTCGTTTAGCTGAGAGAGTGCTCGAGTTAAATTCCCCCAATTTGTGTTTTTATTTGGTAAGCTGGGTGCCCCTCCCGGGACCCCCAACATACAGGGTAACAGGACCAAACGCACTGCTTGTAGAGTCTCTCAGCTGGAAAGAAATCTCCCAAGCGATGTGATAATTTATGTTGTCAGAAAACAAATTATGGGATCAAGTTCTACAACAACACTACATGAGCAAGATGAAAATGAAAGATTAGCCCATTGTAATTTTTAAGGATATTTTAGTTCAGATCCTGAGGAAAAGATGAGATTATGCTTTTTTGACAAATGAATTCAAACAAGACATTCTGTTTCAGTGGGCCAATCTTGAAGGCGTAGCGTTCAAATACAGGCAGAGAAAATTCAACCTCAATTCTATTGACAAGGTAAAAGAATTCCTACAGAAATTTAGAAATGATTTTGCATTTGAAACTGCTGAGTTGAGAAGAAGAGAGGATGATTGAAATGGTCAGGGACTGAGGAGTAGTGCCGGAGAAGAGGAGAAAATCTGCCCAAGCTCAGGCAAAACTGGACATGGACTCTATTGATATTCAAGCTTAACAATGGATCTGAAGTTACTATCTTAGAATATAAGGGGGATAAATTTCTCTGCTAAAAGAAAGAAATTGTTTTATTATTTGGGAAAACAAAATTAGATTTAATACATTTACAAGAAGCACATTAGAAAACATTAAATTTAAAATTAAGCATTAGAAAATATTACATTTAACAAAATCTGAAGTTAGGAGAAGAAAATTTTATCATCTATGGAAAAGAAAAAAAGAAGAGTAGTGATATATGGAAACTAAAGACGGAACCCTGAAAATGTTTATGATTATTTAAATAGTTGTATAATAGAAGTAGAAATTCAAATACAGGGTTATAAAGTCCTAGTGATTGGGTTATGTGCTCCCACAGAAAATAAAGATCCTTCCCCCCCCCCGAAAGTATTAGGGGGAAAAAAAGCTTTTTTTCTTATGAAGACAGATTTTTTAAAAATATATTTTTATTAATATTTCAACAAAATAAAAAATAAGTACAGAAAAGAAATTTACGCGCAGTCTAGTATCATAACCAATGTATACATTTTCCTTCCTTGTAACCTATTTCAGAGCAAATAAATATTCTTGCATTATGACAACCGTGTCCCCTATTCCTTGTACCGTATTTTCTGGCGTATAAGACGACCTTTTAACCCCTGAAAAACTTTGCAAAAGTCGGGGGTCGTCTTATACACCGGGTATGGCGGGGAGGCACTGTCGCCGCAGAGCTTCCCGCGGCCCCCCCGCTCGGGGAGAGGCGCGGTGGCTGCCGAGCTTCCCGCGGCCCATGGTGCTTCCCCCCCCGCCCGGGGAGAGGCACCGTTGCCGCCGAGTTTCCCACGGCCCGCAGTGCTTCCGCCCCCGCCGGGGGAAAGGCCCCGTCACCACAGAGGACTCCACCCATGCAGATGGGCCCGTTAGCGGCACCGGGGCCGGCCCGGGGCTCGCCCTGGCGGTCGGGACGCCTGCAGGCTCGCCAGGGAGGGCAGGCCCTGGATCCAGTCTGGGGTCTCCACCCACCCGCGGCTCCGACTCCGAGGAGGCTGCCGCCCCTCCTCCCACCTTTGGTATGGAACTGGCTTGCTCATTCAGCACAGCTGACATTTGCAAGCAAGTGGAAGACAGATGAAAACTATCAGTTGAAATGGCAGACTGGGGTGGGGGTAGGTAACAGAGTCAGTGCAGATGATACAGTCCTAAACAGAATCTGTAGCACAAACTCTTGCATTAGCTGATACTTCTTCCTTGTGATGTCCTTCCTCCACTTCTGGCCTCACTTGGATATAGCATTGCTAAATCAACCATGGGGAAGATGCCGTCTAGAGGTTGCCATAGTTATTGATTCTGTCCCATCCTTACAAGATAAATAGTTAATGGTTGGCTAGTTAGGCCAATATGCTGGCAATAGTAGCCCAGATGTGATCATAAGACGCCACCACACTAGATTTTGGGAGGCCAGTTTATAGAGATTTTATGAGGCTTTCATCACATGGGCAGAATACTAGTTCAGCACTACCATGCTGGAGTTTATGCAAATACTGTGATAATTGATTTCAGTGGATTTATAATAGCTGTGTATTCAGTAACACAGTACAAATCAAATAGATGTCAGACAAGTCAGGCTGAGAGCTGTGCCCAGAAAAACACGCCTCTTTCACCCGTCTGGCCCGCCCTTCTATCCTATTACTTTACCTCCTTCACATGTGCCAGATCTGAGAGGCAGAGAAGGAGGTAAAGTAATAGGATACAGATTACCATATTGAAATCAAATCTGATGTTTTTTTAATTTTTATTTGGTGTGCGTTGGAAGAGGGGTAGTCTTACACGGTGAGTATATCCCAAACTCTATGTTTTAACTGGAAAAGTTGGGGGTCGTCTTATACTCCCAGTCGTCTTATACACCAGAAAATACGGGTATGTTTTTTAGCCGTGTTATTCACAGAGTAAAATTTATCAGATCATTTATCTATCATAATATTACTGCTTCGACTTTGTAAACTTCACTGAAACTTTGCGTACACTTAGATTACTTATACAACGTATATAGATTATGTACATAAATCATTTTTATCCATTACCTTATGCGATCATGATAGCTTCATCTATTTAAGGTAGCTTCATACCAATCTGTCTCTTTTAATCCGACCTTATTACACCTTACAGTATTATTCAAGCTTTCACCTTAAGTTAAGCATTTCTCCAATTTTGGTGAAACAGATTTACCAGGGCCCACTCTCTCTCTATTTTCTCTTCTGTATGTCCCCTTAGTCTTCGTGTCAAATTATCTGTTAACTTTATTTCCTGCAGTTTAAGGATCCAGACCTCAATATCTGATGTTTCTTGTTTTTTCCACAGTCTGGCATACTCTATCCTCGCTAGGGTTATCATAGCAATATCCTGGTATATTTCTTCTTGATGATCGGGTCTATCATATGTAGCATATTTAATAAATACATTTCCGGTGTCTTTGTGAACTGAATTTGAAGAATTTCTTCTATTTTTTTTTTTAATGTTGTTCCAATATTTTCTTGCTTTTTCGCAAATCCACCAAATATGATATGTTGTACCCATTTCTATTTGACATTTCCAGCATTTACCGGATCCTGCCCTATAAATCTTTTGGAGCCTGAGAGGGGTCATATACCATCTATGGAAGCTCTTCAAGTAATTTTCCTTGAAATTTTGAGCAGCTGTAAATTTGTGGGTTAGCTTCCAGCTCTCTTGAAGAAAGATTTTTTTTTTAAGGGCACTGGAATGGCATGAAAGACTTGAGTTATGACAGCAAGACAGATTACCTAAGGGCTTTTTTAACTTGATAGAGAATTTCGAACCTGTATTTATAGACATCTATATGGTGAGGCACAGGATTACACTTTTTCTCAGAGAGATATTGATATTTTTCAAGAACTGATATGCTTTTAATGTCTAAATCTTTAATTCCTATGGCTAAAGACATGGAGACTTTACCTAAGGTTTTCTCAAACCATAACCCAATACTGCTACAAATGAAGAAGGCCGCAAGAGAATTCAATTGAGGATTGAATGATTCTTTGCTAAAGGATGAAGTGATAATGGATAAAGTCAAAAAGACTTTATTTTTAAAGATAATTTAAACAGGGACTAACAAAATGAATTTCAACAGAGAGAAATGTAAGGTCCTGCGCATAGGCTAAATAAATAAATAAATAAATAAATAAATAAATAAAAATGGAACGCACAAATATAGGATGGGGGACATGTGGCTGGATAACAGTACGTGTGAAAGGGATCGAGGAGTCTTGGTAAATCACAAGCTGAACATGAGTCAGCAGTGTGATGCGGCAGCCAAGAAAGCCAATTAAATTCTTGGTTGTGTCAATAGGAGTATGGTGTCTAGATCATGGGAGGTAATGATACCACTCTATTCTGCTTTGGTTAGACCTCAACTGGAATACTGTGTCCAGTTCTCGGCACCTAGTTTCAAGAAGGATATCGACAAGCTGGAGCTTGTCCAGAGGAGAGCGACCAAAATGGTGAAGGGTCTGAAAGTCATGTCCTGTGTGGGGCAGCTTAGGGAGCTGGATACGTTTAGTCTACAGAAGAGAAGGTTAAGAGGGGACATGATAGCCATGTTTAAATATTTGAAAGGATATCATGTTGAGGAGGGAGCAGGCTTGTTTTCCGCTGCTCCAGAGACTAGGACAAGGAGCAATGGATTCAAGCTGCAGGAAAGGAGATTCCACCTGAACCTCAGGAAGAACTTCCTGATGGTCAGAACTGTCCAGCAGTGGAATATGTTGCCTCGGAGCGTGGTAGAGTCTCTTTCTTTGGAGGTTTTTAAGCAGAGGCTAGAGGGCCATCTGTTCGTAGTGCTTTGATGTGTGTTCCTACATGGCAGGGCATTGGACTGGATAGCCCCTGTGGTCTCTTCCAACTCTATGATTTTATGATGCTATGACTGTTATGAGGGTTTACACACACACACACACACACACACACACACAAGCTATCAGAATAAAGAAAAAAGGACAGCATATGGAACAGGAAATTTTAGAGAAAATTAAAAAGAAAGAACTTGAGAGCTCCATATAAAATATTGTTAGTGAAGGAGATAAAGATTTTACAAAAACAACTTTCCTTTAGTGCTACTCAAGAGATTGTGAAAAAGATTAGATTTGCTAGACAAAAGCACTTTGAATTTGCTAATAATGCAGATGAATGGCTGGCATACAATTAGCAGAAAGGAAGACAGAAGAAATAGTTCTTAAAGATGAGGGATTGTAAGAATATGACAACAGACTCAGACAGAATAAAAAGGATTTCCCCCCATTTTTCAACACTTTATAAAGAACAAAAGATATCAATGAATAAGATTATAAAATATTTGACATTACAGAAATTACCGTGATCATGATAGACCAGAGGAGGATTCTAAATGAAACTGTGATTGTGCCAGAGGCCATTTCTGCATGAGACTGCAATAGTGCTATTATTCCACTTTCAACATCCTATGGAATCCTGGGGTTTGCAGTTTTCCTGAGGTTTGCAGTTTTAGGGAGGATCCTCAAAACTGCAAACCGCAGGGTTCCATAGGATGTTGAAACTGGAATAATACCACTGTAACAGTCTAGTGCAGAAATGGCTAGAGATAGTGGAAGCTTTCAAAGAGATTAAAGTTGGAAAAGCTCCTGGGCCGGATGGATTTGCAGTAATTTGTTACAAAACTTCAAAAGACCAATTATCTTTACCTTTACAGCAAGTAATGAATTCAGTTCTGTTTATACGCGAGATACTGCATACAGCAAATATAACTTTGATTCCAAAAGAAGAAAAAGATAAAACAGACCATAAAAACTATAGACCAATTTCACTTTTGAGTAATGACTATAAGATTTTTACACAGATTTTGGAGAAAAGAATGAAGAAGGTGCTAAATGAAATAATACACGAAGATCAGTGTTGCTTTCTATCCAAGACACAACTGAGAGAAAATATAAGATTTGTTATAGATATTTTAGAATATTTAGATGCTTAAAATGAATAACAAGTTGCATTGGTAGTTTTTGTTTTGTTTTGTTTTTTTTGCAGAGGGAGTGTTGATGCAGAAAAGGCTTTCAATAATGTAAGGGTTTTTTTTTTGTGATGGAGCTCCTAAAGAAGATGGACTTTGGACAGAGCTTTATTACTTCAATTTAAGCAAGATATTCAGCTCAGAAGGCACAATTTTTTAAATAAATGGAGATATTACTAAATCATGTGACATTCAGAGAGGGACAAGACAAGGTTGTCCTTTGTCACCTTTGCTATTTATATTGACTTCATATAAGACAAGAAGAGAAACTCAAATGATTAGTGATGAAAACTCCAATACTTTTAAGTTGACAGCCTTTGCAGATGATTTAGTGATTTTTTTTACATGTACTATCAGAATCTGTGCACTTTACTTCAAACTTTAAATGATTTGGTGAGTATAGCAGGCTTTAAAGTGAATAGAGACAAGCCGGTTATGCTGACTAAAAATATGATGAAGGGAGATCAAAAACTATTAATGGAGAGGGTGGATTTAAAGTAGTAATAATGGCGAGATACATGGAATTTAATTTCAGAAATTAAAAAATGAAAAAAAAATGAAAAAAATCACAGTTATTCAAGAATAACTGTCTGAAAGCATGGAGTGATATAAAACAGAGATGGACAAAGTAGAAACATTCACTTTTTGGTTAATTTCAACTGAAAAAATGAATGTACTTCTTAAGATGTTGTTTTTATTTCAAATACCAGTAATGACAAATGATGTGTCTTTTAAACAATGGCACTAAGATATTTTCAAATTTGTTTGGCGAAGAAAGAAACCAAGTGTCAGATTAAAGATTTTGCAAGATGCCAAACAAAGAGGAGGACTTGGTCTACCAGATTTGAAGTTGTATTTTTATTTTTCATGCCTGCTTTGGTTTAAAGGAGAGGCTTCTTTGGTTAGAAGGATTTGGTTTAAAATTCAGGTTTTGTGCCTTTGTAGGAGCTCCAAGGCCGTATATTTTCAGTTCTATTTTTAACCATCTGCTAAGAGGCTGGAAGTTGTACTTGCCTTACCCCTATGTAGTTTTGTGTAGTTATAGTTCATGTAGTTTAGTTTAGTTTAGTTATAGATGTAGTTTTAGATGTGTTTTTTTATGTGTGTGTGGTTTTTGTATATCCTTATGTGTTGTTTTACATATGTAACATGTATTTGTTTAATCAAAAATATTATATAAAAAAAATAGGCCTCTCAGCTGGCTTGGCACCTTTCTTCTCCTCTGAGTTTGCTTGGAGGCATCATGTGTGTGGTCCCAAGCGAGCCATCTTAGACAAGACCAACTGATGGAAGCCTGCTGTTTCGATGCTTGCAATACAGACAAGTTCCATTAATTTGACCAGGGGATCTGCTCTTTCCATAGGCAAGATTTGGGACCACACATGCTTGCAAGTGGTCCCAAGCAAGCCTCCATAGGCAAGAAGAACTGGCAGAAGAATGGACCACACATGGAATTAATGGAACTTGACTTTAATTTGGGAGCTTTGAAAGAGTGAGTTGTCAGATAAAAAGGGTGTCAAAAGGTGAGGGCTCCCTGTATTGCAATATTTCTCTCAAGTAACTCTGCACCCAACCAAACTCCAAAATCACATCTTATGTAAATACTTAATACAATTATTGTTATTCTTATTGTTGCTTATTAATTTATATCTTGCCAGCTCAGGAGTATTCCAGGTCTGAGATATCAGCGTCAAAACTTCTGACCTAGGTTCGCTCCCTTGTTATGTGACAGTAGGCAGGCTGTGGTGTTGATACAATGGTGATATTATAAGGGGCAGCCTCAGGGACCATAATTTAAAATGATACATCAGTTACAGTAGCACAGAGTATGCTATTCAATTAAAAAACAAACGCCATATCTAAGTAATGAGTAAACACATACACACAAGCACCTTGCCACATGCCCCTGTGGTATATCCCTTGCTTATTCTTGCACTCTGCTGCTTACAGAGCTCACTGTCACTTCCTTCATGCCTGTAGTTCCCAAGCAGACTTCTTTCTTGCAGAAAGATTGTCACAAGAGTGCCACCACATTTTGCCCCACATTTCACTTCTGAAAGCAAGCAAGCAAGCAAGCAAACTTGGCATCTATGCCAAATGATGGTCCAAGAGGGCACTGGGTGGGATGTCTAGAGTCCAGGTAAAGCCTGGCTATTCAGGGAATACAAAAACCCTGTCTAAGGCATACTTTTGCCACAACAGCTTAACATGGCTACTGATCTGGAAACTACATATAATATTGTTTGCATACTAGCAGATTAGACTCGGAACATTGGGTGGTGAAAGTGTGTGAACAATTCTGTGTGAAGATTAAAAAAAATCTTATGTTATACACAAAGAAATATGCTATGAAAAAAATGTTGATGGGCCGGGTGTGTGAAGTGGGCATCTAAGCACGTCCATGCGTATATATACCCTGATTTCAGAAAAGGGAGAATTGCAGCCCCATAGGACTAAAAAATGGAGCAGTGTCTTAACATAGTTTTGAGTTTGAAACATGGCACTCATTCCAGAGACAGATGGCCTTGTGGCATTTCACTCTGTAGGTTTCTAATGGGAAAGGAGTTTAGAATACCTAACAGAAGATCGGGAGAAAAGTTTGAGGCATAATAAATTCCTCTTTTGAAGGACTTATTTTTAGATCTTGCCTTTCCAGTACAAAACAGTTGTGATGCTAATTGTGTTCCTTATTCCACTCCAAGTTACCACTAGATGTTACACCTTACCAAAAGAAGCTGTATAAGACAGGTCTTCTGAAAACAGCATCCAAAAAAAGCAAATTTAATGCTGAAATATTTGCATTTCAGAACAGAAGAGAGACCTGTAAAGAAAAGGAAAATGCAAAGCTGTAGCTTTCAAAAGAAGAAACTAAAGTTAATGGAAGCCATGCTGGAGGAACAAAAGAAATTGAGCAGGGCAATGGAAGAGACCTGCAGAGAAGTGCGAAGAATTCTGGATCAACAGAACATCATCCAGGTTCAGAGTCTGCAGCTGCAAGAGAGAATGATGAATCTGTTGGAGAAAATGATCTCCAAAGCCAATGTGTAATTAAATCATCCTGAAGAAACAGTATTTATCTATTTTACAGAAATATTACATCACTAGGTTTTCCAGTTCCTTCCAGTTAAATTAAAACTGTATTGTAAATATACGTAAATGAAGAATCTAATCAATGTAGGATGTGAGCCATCTAGACAATTGGGTATTTGTTGATGAAATAAAATCTAGGCTTTCTTTGTGGATTTATTTTCTAGGTTCTGGGCAGCTGAAAAATCAATTGTGTTGGTGTGCTTGGAGTCAAGGACAAGCATGTGATTAGTATGGGATTTAGTCTGGGAAGAAAATTTCTCACCCTAGCTACTAGGACAAGCAGATTTAAAAATGCACATTTTGAAGATCACACATATTTAAATGCATATTTTCATGTGGATTAAATGAAGAAGCAGCAACAGCTTGAATGAATATTGAAATGGGACAGAAAGATTTACAAGTTAACAAACATCTGGATCATAAATACACTGATTCATCCATCCCAATACAGTACCTGTTATACGATTTAGTGCAAGGACATTTGAACAAAATAAGAGATACCTTATAAGAAGGATTATCTTCAGGTTTTATTGGGTTTAAGAAGGAGCATATTGGCTTTACACAATCTTAAATAAATCAGTACAGTTAACCAGAATCCTAAAATGCAGAGTAATTATGGAAATAAAAGTTCCTAAATAAACCAGACAATTTGTTACCAACCATCCCCACCCAATCCAATTTGTTTAGTAAAAAGTATCTTTCCCTATTATTTGCTGGGTCAGTGCCATAAATTCCAGTGATGGTGGCAGAATTTAGAAGTTGCCTGCCTGTTCAGACGTTTTATAGCTCTGTAGTTTGAGATACCCGAGAACTCTGGTATGTCAGACTGAAAGACAGGAAGAGAAGGAAAAGGGAGTCCAGGTTTACTTTTAACCTGCCAGTCTTCTCTGGCAATCAGAAGAAAGGGAAAAAAGGAGGTTTTGTTAACACTGGAAAATATCCTCAGCCACTCACTTCGGTTATCGTAGTCAACAAGCTTTTTTTCTTTTCCTTTTTCCTTTCCTTTTTTTTTTTTTTTGCAAGCTTTAATATGTACCCAAGCTAGGGAATATAAGATATGACATGTTAATTTTCTGCATCTGTGTAGGTACAGTCTGTGTTTCTCTAGTACGTCTCAACATGGAGCCAATTTAGGGAGTCTGTAACTGCTCATGCTTCAGATTGCATGTGATTATGCCTTAAGAATCGTTTTATAGTTTCAGTTAAGTTGCTTTGTTGCAATATATGGTTACACTGAACTGTGCGCTAGGCTACATGCCAAAATCATAGATCAGCATGGGCTCAGTGATTGTTATTAATTGTGTCAAATCTTACAATGACCCTATGAACAAGAGACCGCCAAGACAGCCTTACTTAAATCTTGTAAACTCAGGGCTGTGGATTTCTTGATTGAGTCTATCTGCTGTAATGCACTCTGTTCCTACTGTCTTCCAAGAGAAGGGGAGGGCTCGGAAGGGAATAGAAGAGGGAGCATGGGATGAGTTATTTGTGGTTTTTCCACTTTCATGAGGGTTCTGCACCCTGAGGCCTCACAAAAGTGGAGGGTCCACTGTAGTTTCTTTCTCTTCAGCTTGAAACAGCTCTATTGGCATGCCATCTGTCCTTGGTGATTTATTTCTCCTAAGTGACTTGAGAGCCTTTTCCACTTCAGTTTCTAAAAACTGTGAGTTCATTTTCTAATGGTTCTTCCTTGAAAGAATCTCTTTTCCTCTCTTGTAAATAATTCTTCAGCACATTACTCCATTGTCTTTTTATTTTGTCTTGATCATACAGTGTGATCCCTTGTTGCTAATATAGCATCCCCCTTTGATTTTTCTGACCTTTTGGAAGAAGTCTCTTGTTTCTAACATTTTTATTATCTTCTTCTGTTTCTTTGCATTGATTATTGTAATAGTTCTCTTTGTTTCTACACAGAGGTCACTGGACAGTTGTCTTCAGAATTCTGACCCCTTTTCTGTCACCCTTTATTTGTGCTTCTCATCTCTCACCCAATAAGGTTTTCCTTTCTTTTTTGACTGTGGACAGTGTCTTTTTGGATTCTTCCCTGTCTCCCTGGTTTTGGTCTAGCGCTTTTGTGGGTTCTGCTCAGTTAAGCATAAGAATACAATTCTGTTGTTTATGTGGGCTTTACATTTTCTTTCTTCTGCTTCCAGTTATGTAGTCTACTTGAATGCCCATCTGGTGATGTCCACATATACAATCATGTCTAGTTGTCTGAAGAATGTGTTTGCATTGAACAAATTGTTGGCCTCGCAGAGTTCAGTAAGTCGCTCTCCTGCTTCATTTCTTGATCCTGTGCCAAATTCTCTGACAGTTTCCAGTTCTGCTTTGTTTCTTTCTTCCATGTTCAGTTTTCTACAGTTATGAACATGTCGTGTTCGGGTTTGTGAGAGACCTGATACCCTATGCATATTTTACATTATGAATTACTGAATGGCTCCAATAGGAATTGCAGTTCAGATCATCAAGAGGACACAAGTTACTAACTCCAGGCATTGTTCGTTTCACTCAAAGCTGACATGGAGAGAGTGAATGTTCCCATTATTATATGTCAGTGGGACCAGCAAAAAAATGTTGCACTATATCCTAATCTAATAAGAGAATTGCTCATTTTCAGCAGTGCAGCCTGTAGTAGAGCCTTGCAACTATTCAAAGCTCATGGGGTGGGGTGGGGGTGGGTGGTTTTATGAGGTGGAAGGAGAAAGCTCCAGCGATATCAGTCAGAATTAGATGACAAAATTTACCTGGACCCTTTTCTTAAGTCTCTCAAACTAAACCTCATCTGCAGTCAACACAGTGATATGCTAAATAGCCCCATAACAATAGATGAGGTAAAGGCAGCCATACAAAACTTGATGTCTGGCAAATCACCTGGGACAGATGGCTTCTCAGCTAAATGCTTTAACGTACTAAGGGATACCCTAATACTCCAGCTTCAGTCACTTTTCAATAATATGTTGTCCGGTCGTGAAATCCCTGCTATTGGCTTGAGGTAAGAATTGTTACAATACCAGTAGCTGGTGTATGGACTGTACACATATCTCTGCCAATAGACATATGTCACTATTGAACCAAGATTTCACATTTCTGATGTTGATCCTGGCTAAAAGATTAAATGTATTTATAACCCAGATCAGTTGGGATTCATGGCCCCAAAATACATTGCAGTGCAGTAGAAGAACATTCCATATCATACACTATGGCAATGATAAAAGATCTCAGCTGCTTTGATGTCTCTTGATGCCCTTAAAGCTTTTGACCAGATGGAATGGCTGTACTTAATTTCGCTACTAAAGAAATTGAATTTTGGCTTTCCCTTTGTCAAAGTCATACAGAAGATTTATCAGAGTTCAGACACTGTCATCAGAATCAAAGGTGGCATTGCAGTCCTGCTATGGGCATCGGATGGCAGCAGTCTGCAGGTCATGCTTTCTCATGACATTGTTACAGTGCCACTGCATCCCCATGTGTTTTGATTATGGGATATTCACTTAATGGATTAAATCCATTAAGTGCCTGCAATCACGTGATGCTCCCTTACTTACCTGCCATGCAGAGGGGCAGGAAGCATGATGGTGGCACTTCCTTCCCCAAGGCAGCATGGGAAAGAGCCTGGCTGTGCTGTGGAAGGCAGACGCACATCGCTCATGCTGCCTTCCAGAGGGAACTGGTCAGGTGTGGAGGGGAGTGTTCCTGTCACGTTCCATTCCTGGCAATGGTGCAGCTGGGATTGCAATGGGATGACACGGGAAAGTGTTGTCATGCAGAAATGGAGTATGTGATTGGCTTATTTGCTGACAACATCCTGCTGTACATAACTAACCCTGTAGAGTCAGTTCCAGAACTTAATGACTTTCTTTCTTACTTTCATCAATTCACAAGTTGATTAATCCAAGATTAATCAAAATAAGTCAAAATTTTTATTTTTTAAATATGTTACCACAGATGCAGAACAGCATCCAAACACTCTCAGAAGCAACCCTCTGCCCCTCAGGCTTCAAGTATCTAAGGTTGCTGTCACTAAAAATATACGTCAATTTGAATGCAGAAACTCCATTGACAAATGGGTTTTGGGGAAACACAAAATTTGGCACAAACTCCCATTTTCCCTTCTAGTTAAAATTTCTGTCATAAAAATGTTCATTCTCCCTAAGCTCCTATATTTGTTCCAAACTATCCCCATGTACTTAAATAACAATTGGTTCACCAACCGGCAATTAATATTAAAACACTTTCTCTTTGGCCATAGAAAACTATATTTTCCCAGAAGAACAATGTTCTCACTTCCCAGTAAGAGAGGATTGGGGAACCTGTATTTAGTTCTCTATTATCAAGACTTCCACTTCCAACAGGTACATATTACATACGAGGATGACACTTTAGTGTGGAGCAATATGGAAAAAGTCAATATATCAACCCACTCATTCAACACACCACTTCCTCCCTACAAAAAAATAAAAACCCATAAAAATCCAAAATGCCAAGCTAAAAGCAACCCATCAAAATTTGAACTGTTGGCCGGGAGTCTCCCACTACCGCCACACATCTCCTCTGGGCCATTCCATGTGCTGAATCTTACAAGGTCACCTGCACGTTCTCTGAGGAGTGACACTGTTGTTCCTGTTTTTTTTCCTTATCATCACTGAGAGTTTTGAATTGATTGTGTAGCTCTAAACTCACAGTATGATCCTTGGTCTTTCTACATCTGTATGTCACATTCCTCCAAATGTCTACCTCCTGTGTTTCGGAACTGATCTCTTCCTCAGAGATATCCTCTGTGTGTTCCTCATCTAACACAGTTTGTTCTACTCTGTCCAAGAAAATCTCATGCTCCATAATATGCTGAAGGTCTCTGTTTTCTGGACTTTCTCTTCCAAAATTTGATCTTGCTGCAGGTGTAGTTACCCACATTGTCTGGCAAGACCACAAGCATACCCAGTTGTTGCAGCTGACTGTAGCAGTTCCTTTGTCATCCATACTCAACAGTCTTAAGTAGGTGCTGAAACAGGGCTCCATCTCAGAATTCCACCATTAAACACCCATGTGAAATGTCTTAGAGGATACTACCATCTCTGCCATGCCCAGCTAAGCCACACTATGGCCATCCTGCTGTGTTTCCTTCAATGTTCTGTTTCCTTTGATGTTTGGATGATGGGAGGGGGAGTCAGGTTGGAGCATGGGAACCAAGGTCATTTCAACAGACTGGTACAGGCTAGGGTGTGAGAATGGAACACGAGCAGGAAAGAGCTGAGAAAGAGTGGGAGGTGTTCAAAAAAGTGAAGTTGTCTGTGCATCCCCAGTTCTGGGAAGAATGTTGTCTGCGTGCTGAACTAATTTTTAATAAAAGCTTTTTGATCTATCCATGGAGACTGCTTATTTGGTTAGGATAAGACCAGACAGTATAGTTTGCCTTGCTTGTGAGCTCCTGTTTGCCTAGACTCTGAATGGACTGCAGTGTAGTCCAGATTCCTTTTCAAATCAAACTCAGCCAATATTAAGGAGCATTCATCAAAATTGTCCATAGATGGTGCTGGTCTCTTTTAAAACTTCACAAAATATATCCTAACACAGCCCCTATTTGTTGGAGAAACTGTGGGGCTCATGGCTCTCTATTGCACCTCTGGCTTGACTGCCCAAAAATAGCTTCCTTCTGGGCACAAGTACTTAAGGAGATAGAAAGCATTACCCACCAGCAGGTTGAAAACAGTGGTCTTTTGTTTCTTATTAGATAAAAACAAGACACTGAAGCACAAAAACTTAACTTGTATATTATTGACAGTGAGGCTTGCTATCGTCAAGTGCTGGAAGACACTAGAAAGCTCAATATTAGAGTATGGTCTAATCATATCTGGACCATTGCTTTAAATTAAAAACATTTGGGTAAACTAAAAATCATTGATGGACTGGATAAAAATAATTGTTTTATGGAGACATGGTTTATTTACTTAGACTGCACAAAGGCCAAGGTGCATAGCAGAGGTCCATCTGCAGAGCACAAAAGATGTTGACCAGAATGAGGCTAACCACCTAAAACCACCCGAGGCACAAGGACCATTGCCAGTGACATGCAGATGCATTGCTTTGACTAGGGCAAATTCTGCACTAGCCTGTTCTATTATTCCACTTTCAACATCCTATGGAGTCCTAGGGTTTGCAGGTTAGGGAGGGGCCTTTGAGGCCCTTCCCTAAACTGTAAACCTCAGGATTCCATAGGATGTTGAAAGTGGGATAA
This sequence comes from Ctenosaura bakeri, assembly GCA_948474755.1. NCBI lineage: Eukaryota > Metazoa > Chordata > Lepidosauria > Squamata > Iguanidae > Ctenosaura > Ctenosaura bakeri. Next base: position 296,071 of record CAOLHI010001106.1, on the reverse strand, counting down.
TAGCACTATAACAGGCTAGTGTGGAAATGTCCTAGGCTTGTATACTAAGTTTGCAAAGGAAGGAAAGCAGTGGATTACTGTCAGACTGACACCACACCCTACAAGAAACTAAACCAAGCTGCCTTTCCTACTGAACCCACCATAACTCAATTCCTCTATTCCCATTATTCCTTGTTATTGTTTGTTATTTTATTTTTCTTCTTCTTTTAATTTATGTTAAACCAGTTTTATCTTTCTACTGTAACATGAGCCTTGCATTTAAAGACCTCTTCAATAAAGGTACAGGGGAAAGAAAAGAAATAAATCAGAGTGCCGCAAAAAAATCTGATTGTCTTAATGCATAACCCATATTCTGGACAAGGAGGCATTGTCAGGCCACAATATGGAAAAGCAATATTTTCCCATGAACAAACATTACTGTTGAATATTAAGAAGACAAAAATATAACCACAAATTATTTATGTTACTTTAAAGCGGTTAACAAGGGCACTGAAATAATTAAAGATTTCTTATACCTTGGTCAAGCCACTAATAGAAATTGAGAGTATAGTCAAGATATCAGAAGAACTCTGAGGCCATTTCCACACTACACTGTTCTAGTGCTATTACTCCACTTTCAACATCCTGTGGAATTCTGGGGTTTGTAGTTTAGGGAGGCCAAATAGCTCTCTGGCTGAGAATTCCAAATGCCCCCCCAAACTACAAACCCCAGAATCCCACAGGATGGTGAAAGTAGAGTAATAGCATTAGAACAGTGTAGTGTGGAAATGGCCCAAGATTTGGAAAGAGTCATGAAGGACCCACACAAGATCGTCAAACGCTAAGATATATAATTACCAGAGTCAGAATCATCCAGCCATAGTATTTCTAATTTCTGTGTGTTTGTGAAAGCTGCACAATGGAAAAAAGCTGACACAAAAAAATCAACTCATTTGAAATGTGGTGCTGGAGAAGTATTCTGTGGATACCATGAGCTGCTAAAAAGACAAATGAATGGATCTTAGAGCAAATCAAGCAAAGCCAAGATAACTAAACTGAGACTGTAATACTTTGCATCATGGGACAACGTGACTCATTGGAAAAGACATTAGTGCTTGCTAAAGTGGAAGGCAGTAGGAAAGGAGGGAGATGGCGCTAGAAGTGGATTGATTCAATCAAGGAGGCCATGGCCTGGAGTTGTAAGACTAATTAGAACAGTTGGTGACTAGAGATCTTGGTGGTCTCTTATTCACAGGGTTGTCATAAATCTGGATTTGACTGGAAATAATAACAAAAATTGTGTTCAGCCATTAATTTAGTTGAGGAATGACAGAGATCCACTTCTTAATGCTACAGAATATTCTGGCAGGAATTAGAAAATTCCTCTCAGGCTTTCAGTGGAGATTCAAAGCTGAGTTAGTACTACTTACCTTATAAAGGCAGCAGTAGTGGCAGCAGTGCTGTAATGTGTTTGGGAAGAGCAACACCCTCTCCCAGTGATGTTGCAAAATTATTTTCTCCGGAGAGGGGAAGACAGAGAAGAATTGGGAGTGGAGAAGAGTTTGGGCATTGGCCATTACAAGAAAGCTTTCTGTGGAAAATAGTTTTCATTGGTCTTGACAAAAACACCACCCAGTTCATTTTGGTTAGAAAGTATGTTGCAAGCCAGTGTAGTGTAAGCCAGTGTGCTATAGTGGTTTGAGTGCTCAGTCGTGGGATTGCCATCGGTGATCTCGGGCAAGCCATACTTTCTCAACCTCAGGCGAAGGCAATGGCAAACCCTTTCTGAACAAATTTTGTCAAGAAAATCCTATGCAAAGGTTCCGTTGGGGTTGCCATAAGTCAAAAATGACTTGAAGGCAACAACAAACAAAAGTAGTGAAACTTCCAAAAAGCAAATTAATTTAAAATATAATATTTTGCACAGATGAAACCATTTTGTAAACTAAATAACAGTGACTAGGAAGAAAATGAATATTGTGAAAATCATCCTACTATAATGATCTGGCCTGTTAGTAAAGCCTAACATACCATGATTTCTCTGCAAGCCTGTGAAGAAAACTGTCCACTTGAAATTCCTTCAAATATACATGAAGTGCTAGTGTTGGGGTTTTGCAGGATTCTATCATACTCCCCCTGCCTTTGGATGTCTCAACTATATTTCTAGATGCTTGATTGCAATGGTAAAAATGTTGAATTTAGGGAAAAAATCATTGAGAGCAGAATTCTTATGAGTGGGGGATGACTTCATTTGCACCCCCAACTGCCTGAACCATTTCCCACTCCCCAAAGAGATCCTCTTCTCTCCCCTCTCTCAAGGTGGCCTCAGCAATTTACCTACCTTCGTATAAGGCTTGAGTTGGCAGGCTTTCTGCCTAGGCATCAGTAGGAGCCTTCCAGATACCTTGATTACAAGTGTGCTCTGTGAACAGTGAAGCAGAACCATAACTGAATCCTCTCCAACAGATGGCTATCAAGCCTTTGCTTTAAAATTTCCAGTGAAAGTGAGCGCATCACCTTTCATGGTAACCCATTCTACTGTTAAAGAAAAGTCTCAGTGCTTAGGCAAAAGCTGATTTCTTGCCATTTGAACCCACAAGTTTTGATCCAACTCTTCAAAGGATCAGAAAACAAAATTGCTGTATCTTCCTTTGTGACAACTTTGTAAATATTTGAAGATGGTTTTCATATCATATCTCTGTTTTCTCTTCTCCAGGCTAAACTTGCTGAACCTTCTCAGCCATTTCATCATAGGACTTGGATTTCCAGACCCTTACTTTACCATCTATTTTACTCTTCTTTAGACATGTTCCAGTTTTCCCATGTCTTTCTTACAGTGGGGCCCAGTGCTGCAGGTGAAATCTCTTGAGAGCGAGATAGAATGATACCATTACTTCCTTTGGTTTGAACACTATACTTTTGTTGATGCAAGCCAGATTTTTTTGCCACAATAATACATATTTAATAGTAGTTAACTAAGACCTTAGATCTTTTTCACATATGTTACCCATCCTACATTTGTCAATATAATTTTTGTGTATATGTGTGTGTCAATGCAGAACTTGACAGTGATCCCACTTGCAATACATTTTGTTTCAGCCCTGTTTTATAGTTTATCAGATCATGTGGAATCCTGTTTCTGTAGCACTGGCCACTTTGGTATCATCAGCAGATATGATGAACATCTCCTCCAGTCTTTCTTCCAAGTCATTTGATGAATGCTCAGAACAGAAGCCTATGCCACTCCATTTGTCACTTTTCTCCAGAATTATGTAGACCCATTGGGGAGCAATGTTTGGGTTAGATCTGTTAAACTGTAACAAATCCACCTAGTGTTGTCTAGCCATATTTTTTCAACTTATCACAAGAATATTATGGGGGACTTTGACAAAACCTTGTTTCATTTCACTAGAAAGCAATCATTCACTGAAGATGAATAATGGGAGATTCTGGACAGAAAAGGAAATATTTTGCCAAATAACACAGTTATGAAACTGACTTTCGCAAGATGCAGTGATCATCACCAGCTTGGACAACTTTAATAGGGGTCAGTCAAATTCACAGAGAATAAACCTATCAGTGGCTATGAGTTATGTTGGACATATACTCCCCGCCATTGCCAGAGGCAGTATTTCTCTGTGTGGTACATGCTTGGAGCATGAAGGGGCTGCTTGTCTCATCTTGTGGTTGTGTTCTTCCCAAATGCAGCTGGATCAGGAATGTAATGAGACAATATTCCGGGGGGAGGGAGGGGCAGAAAAAACAAAAGGAAGACAAAAGGTTTGGGGCATCTGTTACTATAAAAGATTTATGTGGGAAAAATATATTTTCATAGGTAATAACAAAATAACCTCAATTAATGCATTTTCATTAGGAACTATGTTGTAAAGCTTACCCAAAAAAATAAATAAATTTAAAATGCATGTGCAAAATATTTGTATAAACCAAGTAACAGTGACTAAGAAATAAATGAATATTGTATAAGTTATCCTTTTATAATGATTTGAACTGTTATTAAAGTCTAATACCATATGATTTCTCTGCAAACTTGTGAAGAAACTGTTCACTTGAAAATCCTTTAAGTATGTTACTTTCAAAAGCCAGGATTACTCAATTTGTTATTCTGTGATGAAGCACTGAATATCCATATGGTGTCAGCACATACAGTTAAAGTTTAGCGGTCTGGTTTTACCTAGCAGAAATACCTGAAGTTATTCCCATACCCTAAGGTGCAGAGGATTCTTAAGAGAAAGACTGTTCTCTACCTAGGAAAATTTTGGCCTTAAAAAGACAGAAACAGAACTACAGTCACCCCTCCACATTTGCTAGGGTTAGGGGCACAGGATCCCCGTGAAAGTGGAAAAACTGTGAATAACTCTAAGACCTCCCAAACCATATTTAACACACACACACACACACACAAAGTATGATCACCATATTCAACCCACCTTTGAGGCATCAGGGTTCCTTCACAAGACAGAAGTGGCTGGCTGGTGGGGCTTACTGCCACCTCTACTGCTGCCTCACACCATTTTTAATAGGGACTTACAGGCCTCGTTTGCAGTTTCTCAGTCTCACAAGGCTTGCAATCCCTATGAAAAATGGCATATGGAGGCAGGCAGCAGAGGTGACAGCAAACAATCCGTGAATAAGCAAATCCACAAAAGTGAAACCTGCAAATGTGGAGGGCTGACTGTATATTTTGAAGGAAGGGACTATGTTAACAAGTGATGGAGAAAAACTAGTACAATTTTACTTCTATTTGTTTCAAGTACAAAGAGCGGGGATGCAACTCAGCAAACATCATCTGGGCTACGTGATTTCTTTAACATCTCTGTAGGATGAAGAAGCCTGTGAAACTTTAAATTGTTGCTGTTGTGTGAACCTGCCATGAGGTTTTGTGGGCCGGGGGTATGTGGTGCACCCAATGTCATCCAGTGGGTTTCCAAGGCTGAGCAGAGAATTGAAACCTGGTTTCCAGGGTCATAGTCCAACGCTCAAGCCATGACACCACACTGGCTATCAAAACTTTAAATACCTGCGTGATATATTTCATACCTCTAGTTGCCCAAATAAAGATATCAGCGTAAAGTTATTGAGATCTTATTAAATGGCTGCCCCTTTATCAAAACTCCTTTTTTAGTAGTAGTAGTAGTAGTAGTAGTAATAATAATAATAATAATAATAATAATAATAATAATAATAATAATAATATAAAGCTTTTTCAGTATGCAAGGTGCTTTACATAGTCGTCTATTGTTCAGATGAACTTAAACTGCAAAACTATGATGTGGTGATAAAGGGAGAAATCCATACTTAGTGAACAACTGTATGCAGTCTTTCCTCCACATTTGCAAGGACTAGGTGTGCAGAACCCACATAAAAATGGAAAAACTGCCTATATTTCAAGATTCCACAAACCATATATAACACACACTAAAAAGGACAGTATAGTCTATAGATTCAGCCTACCGCTGATTCAAATGTACAGCATACAATGCATTTGAATACATGAGGAGAGCATGGCAGCCACCCAGTTCTGCCTTCAAGATGGAAGGGTTCCTTTGCAAAGGCAAAAGTGGGTGGCTGGCAGAGCTTGCTGCTACCCCTGCTGTTGCCCTATGCTGTTTTTGCAAGCCTTGCCTTGCATTTACAGTCTCAGTCTCTTTCAGTCTTGTAGGGCTTGTGGAGAGACTGCAAATGTGAAGTGAGGGCAGCAGCAGAGGCAGTGGGAAATAATCATGAATAATTAAATCAATGATTGTTAAACCTGGGGATGTGGAGGGCTGACTGGAATATATGCAGAATGAGTAATGTGAAGTTAATAAAAAAAAATAGTTACAGTTAAAAGTTGACCTGTTCTTTACCTTTATTTTTTTTAAAAAAATTAATATCTTAAAGCATCACTTTTTGTAAGGAGAAGCTTGACAACATATCACAATGGTTCTTAACTGACCCCCAGGAATCCATGATGCCCTCACAGCGGGTCTGTGAAAGGCTTGAAGGCTGCTCAGCCATCTTCTCCACCACAACAGAGGGGTAACATGACTGAACCAAGGCAAAAGGAGGCAGGCAGGATGATTGTCCAACTGCACTTGCACATTATCTGTTACATGGCTGCTCCATTGCAGGGAGGATCCTGGCAGACTCAGCAGGTGAGTGACATGGGGGTGGTAGCCAACCAGTCAGTGTTTGATCTTCTTCTTTCTCTTCTTCTTCTCTCTCTCTCTCTTTTCTCTCTCCTTCCCCTACTTTCCAGCAGAGAGCAGTCCAGTGTACTATCAGAAATACTCAACTCCCTCTTTTTTGCCGTCTTCCCCAGGAGGAGAGGAGCCTTAAATGGGCAAAGGAGGAAGGGAGGGAAAAAACAAAACAAGGGCTAGAGAAAAGGGATTGCTGCTGCAGCAGATGCCACCCCTGGTAAGACACTGGCAGTTGGAGTGAGGGATCACCACTGGCAAACTAAGCTGCCACTTGATTCAGCCAAAAGCACGTGCAGTTACGATTCTAGCAGAAAGGCTCAAAAATATATTAAAAGAATGGATCCACACAGACCAAAGCAGCTTTCTCCCCGGAAGGGCAATAAAAGATAATATGAGGACGGTGCTTAATGTAATGGAATATTATCATAAAAACAACGATAAAAAACTAGCTTTAATCTTTTTAGATGAGGAGAAAGCCTTCGACAATGTTAGCTGGAAATTCATTATAGAGACCCTGAAAAAGATAAATATAGGTGAAAATTTATTAATTGGATTAATATGATTTATAGAGAACAATCAGCTAAATTAATAATAAACAGAGATGTAACAGCTAAATTGAACATTAAGAAAGGGACAAGGCAGGGGTGCCCCTTGTCTCCATTGATCTTCTTGATGATTATCGAAATATTGAATATTCAAATAAGGAACGATAAGGAAATAAGCAATAGCAATAGCAATAGCATTTATTTCTATACCGCTTATCAACTGAGTGTTATCTAAGCAGTTTACAATGTATTTTGGCTAATTGCCCCCAACAAGCTGGGTACTCATTTTACTGACCTACGGAAGGATGGAAGGCTGAGTCAACCTTGGAGCCCGGCAGGATCGAACTCACAACCTTGTGGTTGCAGTACTAGCATTTAACCACTGCGCCACCAGATAAAAGGACATGAATTTAAACTAAAGGCTTTTGCGGATGACTTGCTTATTTTGCTAGACAATCCAATCCAAAGTGTAAACCATCTTAAAAGATTATTGGAAGAATACAGGAAGATTTCGGGGGTAAGATAAATCCTGAAAAAACAGGGATAATAACGAAAAATATGACCAGACAGGAAGAGAGAGAGATTTAGAAAAAGAATTTCAATATAAAATAGTGGAAAAAATAAAATATTTGGGCATAACTTTATCTAATAACAATACGGATGTGTATAGGAACAACTATGGGAAAGTCTGGTGAACAATCAAATGTGATTTAGAAAGATGGACAAAACTTGACTTATCAATCATGGGTAGGATAGCAGTAATAAAGATGAACATTCTGCCAAGAATGATCTTCTTGTTCCAAAACTTACCCATAATTGTGAATGATATCCCATTTAACCAATGGAGGAAAGATTTGTCCAAATTTGTTTGGAACGCTAAAAAGCCCCATATTAAATGGTGTATTCTTAAAGACCTTAAAGAAAGAGGTGGATTGGGGATGCCAGATTTAAAATTGTATTACCATGCCGCCTGTCTTGAGTGGATAACAACTTGGATGAGGTTAGACAAGGAAAGGATATTAACATTAGAAGGGCCAGATTTGCCTTTCAGGTGGCACTCATATTTGTGGTATGAGAAGGCTAAATCCAACAGAGAGTTCAATAATCATTTTATTAGAAAGTCTCTATTACAAATCTGGAGGATATATAAGAATAAATTATACCCAAAATTACCGCTATGGGTATCGCCCCATGAGGCTTTTTATAGGAGAGAAAAACCTAAATTATTCGACTGGATAAGGTATAAAGACGTATTAAATTGTCAAAAGGATAGGATTACATTAAAAACCAAAGAAGAATTAATTGAAGGCGGACTCTCTACCCATTGGTATCTACAAAGACAATTGGGAGAAAAATTTAAGATGGACCAAAAAATAATAGGCATACAATCAGAAGAAGCTGACTTCGATAAACTGTTGAGGCCAAGAACTGAACACTTTATATCAAAGGTATACAAAATTATACTGAACCTAGAACTAGAGAGTGAGACTATCAAGGAAAATATGATTCAATGGGCACAAAACATAGGTCACCCAATAGAAGCTGAGAGTTGGGAAAACTCTTGGAAGATACCTTATACGATATTGAAGAGTGTACCATTAAAGGAGAATTACTATAAGATCCTATACAGGTGGTACTACACCCCAGCCCAATTAGCGAAAATGTCCAAGACAAATAAAAATGAATGTTGGAAATGTAAATCAAAAGGACTCTGCATCACCTTTGGTGACCTGCTCTAAAGCAAGAAAGTTTTAGGTACAGATACATAGTAACACAACAAAAATTATGCAATTAACATTTCCCATGAAACCTGAGATATATTTACTGAATATATATCAAGAGTTAAAAACACTGAAAAATAGACCACAACGCAAACTATTGACATATTTGATCGCAGCGGCAAGAATGGTATATGCAGGCAAATGGAAACAAGAAGATATACCAGAGTTGGAAGATTGGCTAATTAAAATATATGATATAATTGAAATGGAGAAATTGACTAGGATTATGCACAAAAATACATTGGACCAATTCTATAAGGATTGGGAGCCAATTATTAAAATGCTCAAAGCCAAGTGGGGAGATCTAGCAATAAAAGATATTGTAGAATGATTATAATAACAAAAATCTAGCGGACAAACAATATTTTAGGTATTATAAAGTTGTGACATTTCAAAGTAATCTAAAATAACATTTGTATACATGGTGTTCTGGGCTTAGTAATAAAAACTAGGGATTGTTAAATAATACTTAAGAATACAGAGCTTATAGCAGGAAAACATAATTTTACTGATAGTTAGAAAGTACGATCTAGGGAATATCCAAATTGCAAAAGGAAGGTGAATAAGGGAAGTAGGTCTTTTCTTTTTCTTTTTCCTTTTTATTTTTTCTTGTTTATTTTTTATTTACTATTTTTTATTTTTTAAGCAAGGACTAGGTGATGAGCTATATGGGTATTTCGAGAATATTTACATGATACGCCAGACAAACAGAATGAGCGCCAGGTGGGAATTGATTGTGAATACGAACCGAAAGACTGCGCTAGCTTAAGATAGACAAAATTTTTAGATAGCTAAATAAAGTATATAGTTAGACATAACGAAATGGGACAATTGGATAAGAAAATTTTGGTTTTGTTGTGATATTCGATTGTTATTTGGCTTTGTTTATGGAATTTTTTCTTTTTGTAACCATTGAAATCCATGCAAGTAAGCATATTGTAACACCAGTTATGGTAAAAAACATTTTTTATTTGTGAATAAAAGAGATTTAAACACAAAAGCATGTGCAGTTATGAATGGAAAAGGCCTAGTGTCTTTCGTAGAGGGGTTGCTTTTGCCTTCAACCACCAGTTTTGTTGGGTTTTGCTTTTCTTCCTTTTCCCCTCCTTCCCTACTTTGATTGTCTCAGGTGTTTCTCCTTCTGAAGAGGACAAAAAAAAAGAAAGAAAGAAAGAAAGAAAGAGGGGCGTTTGAGCATTTCTGATAGCATATTGGACTGTTCTCTGTTGGAAAGGAGAGGGGAGAGAGAAGGAGAAGAGCAAATGCTGACTGGTTGGCTGGTCCTCTGTGTTTCTGTTCAAGCCACTCCTACCTGAAACTGGCGGGAAGAAGCAGGAGAAAAGTCTTCATTCTCTTTCCAGGGCCTCTGTGTGAATTTACTTATTTCTCCCTTCTCTCCCACTTTGAAGACCCCCCCCATGAACAATTTTAAATAAATCTTGGATGTACTTTAGGGTTTTAAATCTCAACTTAAGTCTCAAGGGTCTGTGACAACAAAATATATTTAAAGGGGATCTGTGGTAAAGGAAAGGTTAGGAACAGAACTGGAGACCTGTGGCTGCCCCCAGTGATGCTGTGGTGGTGGACCCTGATGTTGTCATTAAGCATCAACACAAATGCTCTCATTTACGGATCATATTTTTCTGGTTGGAAATTAAGTCAGATAATCTAATTAATGGTGAACTCAGTGTGGTTATGTTAGATGTGACTCAGGAGAGAGAAAATCTGGAAGCCCTGGAGAATACAGCCAGAATTCATTAAGGACATTACGGATGCTTAAGCTGGTTTGTGAGGATGCCTAAAGATCCTAAAATCAGCAGATCCTGTCTGATCTTAGAAGCTAAGCAGGATCAACCCTGCTTAACAATTGAATGGGAAACCACCAATGAATACACGCTGCTGTAGGCTAATAATAATAATAAATTTTTTCTCACTTGCCTCTCCCTAAGGCTCGATGTGGAGTACAACATAAGTTAAAATACAATTAAAAACACATTATAGATTAAAATACACTAAAACACATAAAACTACAGCCATCCTTCCACATTTGCTAGGTTAGGGGCATAGAACTCCCATGAAAGTGAAAAAACAGTCTAACTCTAGGCCCTCCCAAGCCATATTTAACACACACAAAAAAATATGATCATCATATTCAACCCACCGTGGATTCCTTTGAGGCATCAGGGTTCCTTCACAAGGCAGAAGTGGGGGGCTGGTGGGACTTACAGCCATTCCCATTGCTGCCCCACACCATTTTTTATAGGGACTTACAAGTCTTGTTTGCAGTTTCTCAATCTCACGAGGCTTTCAGTCCCTATTAAGAATGGCATAGGGAGGCAGCAGAGGTGACAGCAAATAATACATGAATAATCAAATCTGCAAAAGTGAAACCCCCAAATGTGGAGGGCTGACAGTATTTTAAATACATCAGTTTAAAATTCATAATTAAAAATTGACAGGGTAGGGTTACCAGAAAAGATAGGTCTTTAGACCTTTTTAAAATTCAGACAGTGTATTTTGCTGTCATATCTGTTCTGGCAGGTCATTCCACAGTCTAAGGGAAGTTGAGAAAAATGTCCTCCTGTTGATTGTTGCCAGTTTAGTCTTGGCTGGTTTAAGTAAATGGCCCCCAAAGGACCTGAGTGTACGAGGGAGATTGTATGGCAGGAGGCGATCCTGCAGGGACCAAACCATGTAGGGCTTTAAAGGTAATAACCAACACTTTCTACTTTGCCTGGAAATTAATTGGTAGCCAAGAAGTGATTTTAATATTGGTGTCCTAGCCCACTCCTTGGTGTACCTGTAACCAATCTGGCTGCTATATTTTGGACCAGTTGGAGTTTCCAAACTTGGTACAGAGGTAGCCCAATTCACCCTTAAGGTTACCAGTGTGTGCACTACCATCTTTAGGTCTTCCAATTCTAGGAAGGGAGGCAGTTGGTGTATCAGGCAAAGCACTCCTGACTATTGCATCTATCTGAGCTGACATTTGGAGAGACAGATTTTGGAGCACCTCCAAGCTGTGAACACAGTCTTTTGGGGGAGTGTGGCCCTGTCCAGAACTGGTGGACAAACCTCCAACCCCAGTTTAGGACCCTTAATAGTAAGCACCTCTGCCTTGTCTGGATTCAGTTTTGTTTTTCTTCATCTAACCCATTACCTCCTCCAAGCATGCAAAACCACCTTGGAGTATTCCTTGCCTAAGAAAACTCTATGAAATTCATGGGGTCACCATAAGTCAACAGGTAACTTGAAGGAGTGTTTATGCGTATATACACAAACACACACAAACCTACACATTCACTGGCTTAGAGAATATGTAAGGACTGTAAAAAACCCCATGGTAATTGCTTACCAGGGACCAGCTGCTGTGAGCAACAGGGGTTTAGTCCTCTATTGATCAAGAAGGAGCTGCACAAGCAATCTCCTGCACAAAGGGGGAATAAAACAGGGATACTGCTTCTTGCTGTTGCACTGAGATGGCTCATGGGAAGAAGTGGAAACATCAGTCAGCTGCTTCCCGACTGACAGGGAAACAGAACTTGATGCTTGCAATGGCTGCTCCCCAATGAGGATTGGGGGCAAGGCTCGGCTGGGAGACACTACTTAGATTGTTATGTAACTAAGCAGATGATACAGTATCACATCCTAGAATTCTACATGTTTACTGAGTACATGGTGTGATGGAAGCTACTATCCAACAGGATGAGAAGGCAAAGTTACAAGCCAGGATAATAAGCAGACCATCACAGCATCTGCTTCAGAAATGCACGTGTGTGCGTGCGTTCGCACGCGCGCGCACACACACCAAAACCCACAGTCAAGGCTAAGGATATAATAAGAGTTCACAGTACACACCGTCAGAAAGTATCCCAAAGGACTTCTAGTCCAGTCCCTTAAATGATGATGCAGAAAATCCACAACAAAGTTATGCCTCATTCTCATAGAAAAGTACGTTATAAACTCCAAGTGTTGCCTTTTATCCCTTGTTTGTTCAGGACAGTAGGCACAGACTAGAATTCTTTTGTCTTCCAAAGTGATACATTGAAAACAATTCACACCTAGAGCTCTTATAGTTTCTGTTTTAGTATTTCCTTAGTAACTGTGCCTGTCCCTTTCTATTTGAACTGTATTTCTAAATGGTCAAATGAAGCTTTAAGTTGCTGCAAGGCTAGAAATTTGGAGACTGAAGAAAAATTTCATGGTGGGGAAAAAGAGTCTTATTCATCCCATCACTATATCCCTGAACTGGACTGTGTGAGTCTTTGATCTGATCCAGCATAGCTCCACTTTTTTGTTTTGTTTTTTAAAATACAAAATACAGCAATAAGAAAATATCTAGTCAAGTATACTCAGTCTGATTTTATGAATTGCATGCTGTTACAGCCCTAGAAGACAGCCTCAAAATAAAACTCAGTGAAACTGTATTTGTGTGTGCGTGTGTGCGTGCGTGTGTTTTGAGAGGTGTTCTCTATTTTGAATTAGCCCAGACAACAGCCTTTGATTCTGACGATGGTTGACTGATGATACGCATATACAATTTGTCAACATTCAGTTTGGGTGATAGTTGAATCAGAATGGCCAGAAATGGCCATTCAAAACTGTTAAAGATCTTAAAACTTAGGTACCCATTTGGAATGTTGTTGTTGTGTGCCTTCAAATTGTTTCCAATCTATGGTGACCATAAGGTGAACATATCACTGCGTTTTGTGGGGCTGAGAGTGTGTGACATGCCTAGTGGGTTTCCTTGGCTGAGCAGTGAACTGAACCCTGGTCTCCAGGATCATAGTCCAGCATTCAAACACTACGCTGGTTCTCTAATTGGAATACTACTGTTTCACAATGTTCCACTGCTACCATGGTGCATTATGTTGAGTATAAGCATTTTGCTGACAACATTTCCTTTAAAATTACAGGCAAATATATTTCTGTGTACCCAGTGTATGACTGAGCATGTAGAGTCATTGTGAGCTGAACAAACCATGTTTAGAAGTCAAAGGCATAACGGTGTTAGTCTGGATGAGCATGCAAAGGGATCTTTTAGCACCTTTGAGGCTGAGAGAAGGAGGTTGGTAGCATACACTTTTGTAATTAAATCTACTTCACTCCATGCATTTAATGAAATAGACTCCCCACAGCTCTGTTTTTGCAGCTGTTCATGTAAACAATCTATTGTTGAATTAACAGAAAAATACAGATGAATGAAAAAAATAGCATGCTGCCTTTTAATAAGAACACCTCTAGAATTATAAACAGTGATTCTGACATTACTTCATAATGTTAGCAAAACATAAAATATGTAATCACTGTAAGGCACTACACAGTCTGTTTTTGAGTCGGATTTATCTTAGCATTTATCCAGTTCACATATTTGATGACTTTCGTATAAACTCCAGGTTTTCCAGCTTTGCTGCAGCCATCACCCCAACTGATAATACCATACAGGTAAGAAATCCCATCCTTTCCGCAGGCAAGTGGTCCTCCAGAATCTCCCTGTTTCAAAGAAAAGAAACAAACTGAAACTTAACAGAAAGGTTATTTTACTTCATACTTTCAATCAAATTTTGAAATATTTGTTGGTCACTTATATCCTGGGTAGGAGAGATTATGCAAGGTGGAAACTCAGCCATCTTCCATAGGATGGAGACTCTCCCTGTGTTGCTCCACCTGAAGATGTTGATCAGAAATAAGTGGAAAGGGACACCAGAATTACCCGTAAATTGACACCATGACATCTTCAGATATAAAAAGTACTGGAAGTCCATGTTATAAGGAGTGATATGGATCAAGAAGGCCTTTGTTTCCTGGGATTAGAGAAGCTAGAAGGTAGCTGTGGTGGATGCAGAGAGAATGCCTTGACCTTTGTAATGGGTTAGACCTCCCTGTACAAAAGTCACAGCTATGAGAGAGAACTCTGATTTTAAATTGGCTCAAACAAAGGAGATTTTCACAATGGGTTTTTCAAACGACAGTCTCTGGGCTCACTCTAAGCTGAACAAAGTTGTATAAGAGACTTGGGATACCTCCTCTAAGTCACTAGAAACTTGTAAATAAAACAGAAGCCATGATTAATCAAGTCAATTTACCAGTATATTTTGTTTGCATGGGAGTAAAGTGTTGTTTCTTGTTTTCCTTTATGATGATGCTTTTAACTGCTTTTAATTCTATTGTTAATTTAATTCTGTTGTTAATTTTTGTATGATATGAATTTTAAAGTTCTGACAGGTTTTTAGGAACTTATTGTATGCTGTGCTTTTTTATTTTTATCTACTGTAATTTGTACAGTATTTTAATAAAAGTAAAAGAAAAATTATGTAAGCTATGAATAAAGAACTTTCTGTACAAAAATAGTTTGGTTTTCTTTGGTTAAGAAACTACAAATGTACAGTATAATATTTGTGTGTATATATGTGTGTGTGTGTGTGTGTGTGTATATATATATTTGTTAGATTAGATCTGCTGTACTCAACCAAGTTCTTTACGTTCTGTTCACAGCAGTTCCTTACAAATCCCTCTACCTGTTCTTTCCCCATGGCTCTGCTTATCATTAGTTGCCCTGCTATCTGCCCCTTAGCTCCAGTGGGCACCAGCTGTCACTGTTCTGATTGCACTGCCAGGTTTGGCCCTGAACCCACACAACCCTTATGAGAATGACATGTAAGCTATATAATGCATATCTTTGTAGCATGCATCCCAGATAGCACTTCAGCTTTTCTGAAATATGTTTGTAAAAGAGGTAAAGGCTTCATTGTCAATACTTTCTTGACTGATAAAAGGCTATGACGAGATACACTTTGCTACTTTCCCTGAAATGGAAGAGTATTGAAGACGTACAAGCTTTCAATACAACACAGTTGTTCCTGTATTTTATTGAAATAGCAACATCACTTTCTTAAAGCAACAAAACATCCTTGAGTTCCTCCATCACCGTGGCTTATCTCCAGCCACCTTCCAAGAGACTGTTAACAATATGGCCATTTCCACACAAGACTGTTATAATATGATACTATGATTCCACTTTCAACATCCTATGGAATCTTGGGGTTTGCAGTTTAGGGAGGAGCCAGCAGGCCCCTCCCTAAACTGCAAACCACAGGATTCCATAAGATGTTAAAAGTGGAATCATAGCACTATAACAGTCTCATGCAGAAATGGTCTATGACTGCTGTTTATACCTTATGTTGGACTTTCATAATTCATAACTCATTTCACAATTGACATTTTTACTAGCTTATGCTACATACAAGCAAACTACTATGTATCCCTCAAAACATATCTGAAAACAGTAACAATTAAAAAAAAAATTCTCAGACTCTTCATATATTCTCAATGATCCAAAAACTGATTTTTGCTTCAGGTCTAACATAACATCAACTAGTATTTGAGAAGATTTGAGAAAAGGCAAATTACATCAAATTAGGATGAATTAAAATATATTACTATAATGTTTTATTGCAAGTTCACTCATTCCACTGTCCATTCCACTCATATCAGAAAGCAAAAATCCAGTAATATTACCTGGCAGGCATCTGATTTGCCATCAAGGAAACCAGCACAGAACATATTTTCACTAATTTCAGTTCCATAAACATCATAATTTTGACACTTGTAATCAGGGATTATTGGGACTGAGGCTTCTTGAAGTATATGAGAATAGTTGGATGAATCTGTTGAAACAAAGCATGTAATAAACAATTCACTGAAGCTATGTCAGGGTGGGTTTACTTGTAAAGTATTTACCAAACAGTATTGTTACTGCCCCTCAACCCCCCAGAGTTGATATGGTTTAATTGGTAAAATATGGTCTGATTGGCAAAATATATTAATTGACATTGATATAAAATGGACCCTGAGGTGACTGTAAGGCCAAGCTGGGCAGAGGAAAAACACTGCCTGAACATGTGCACTGTAAAGGTAGGTCAGAGATCCCCTCTAGGAGTAGCCAAGTCATTGTCCGGAAGTCACCAAGTAAACCCAAGGAAAATAGGCTTGAACTGAGCTGTAATGATCCTGCTATCAGACAATAGTGATGGGAAGTTCTCACCAAACCACTGATTGTTTCACCTTTTCTCCGCATGAACCTGGACATTTCCCTCACTGTCCCCACACTTGTCCACTATTACAGAGCTATCATGGTAGCCATTAGCTCTTTGTCACCTAATGCAAAGATCATAAATGCAGTTCAGACGTCATTGTCCATTTGTTCTGCAACCTCCATTGTTTACTCCGCTGGAGAGTCATTAACATTCTTGCCCTCCAGGCAGATTTTGAGTATTAAAAAAACTAGTTTTGAGCAGTCAGGTGCAGTGTCTCATTTGTTGAACACTACACTGTTGTTCTCTTTCCCAAACTAGTACTGTCCTTAGATGCAAGTCTAAGCCACATCACCGCTTTCCTTGCTGCTCTCCGGAGAGGTAAGTATCACTCCAAACCCTGAAATTATCAATCTTTCCTCTCTTTTCCTTTGGTTAGCCTTGTGCTAGTATATGAGTGCTTGGATCTTGTGTGTGCATGATTGAATTCTGTTCAATAAAACACACTTTAGTTTATTTTGAAATCTCTGACTGGCTCTTTCCTGCAGAAACCCAGTGTTCAAATATTTAACAGCACACAGATCCCATTGACTTTTGACCATTCATAGGGCCATGCTAGAGTAAGTGATGCAGAAATGGGGTACAGGACCATCAATCAAAGTTCTTCTCCAAGTCAGCATATCCTAATCCAGTGATAATCTTATGCTTCCTTGGAAGACCTCAGAGGAAAAAGCCTGCACTCTCTCTCAACAGTATTTCTGAATTTCTATTAGAGATTTCATTTCCTAATCAAACAACTTGTGTGATTTAAAAAGTCAGTGCCACTTGTATACCAGGAAGTTGAAGTAGGTGCCTCGGATGAAAAGCTGCAAATTTGCTGTTCCCCCTGCACAGGAATGGCCCTTGCTGTTTCAGAAGGCTGCAACCTGCCTCAGCCTTCCTTGTTTTCAGAGGCAAGAGCTGTCAAAGGGTTCTTTCTCAAATATAGACCTGCCCATCTGAGGCAAATCATCCTGGCCCCCATACTCCAAATGGGACTCTTCCAGATATAGCAAGACAGGCAGAGCCTCCCTCTCCTGTGGAATTTCACTCTTGCATCCAGTATCCTGGGAAGTTTGTTTGTTTGTTTAATTCACTCCCAGTGTCAAACAGGAGTGGGGTCAGCCACAGAGGACCGCTTTGTTGGGACCAACATTGTTGCAGCCGGGGGAGGTGTCTGCTAATCATTTCATATTCTTTATTGTGGCTGGCAGAGGTTCCTATCTGCCGGTGCCTCCAACAATGGGGAGTCAGGTTCTTGTGATGAAAAGAATGATGTGGCTGTCATCACAATGTGGACTGGGCACCACAAGCTTCTCTGGCTCTATTTACAGTTGCATGCTGCTGTCTCCTGAAATGGAAGCAATGTTAATGTGAGGGAGCAGTTTCTGTCACTATGTTGGAGAGGGCACTATTTTACTTCCTGCCTCAGGCAGCAGGAGAGCTTGAGCCAATCCTGCTTCTTTTGTTTTCAGTGGTGATCCATTTATCCATTCTTTTAAGATTTTGTAAGATTTTAAAACATAAGTTAAATTCAGTAGGTAGTCCCAATAACTGCAGCCTCCCTTAAGTTAGTGTGAAAAGGGTGATGTTTAGCCTTGAATGGGTCACTAGTTGAGACTACCAGTTGGATTTAATGCCCTTTTTGCACGCCATTTCTAAAGCGAGAGGGCCCCTTGAGCGTTGCGTAAATGGAAGGAGCGGTCTGCATGATGCACTCCGATTTATGCAATGCTCAAGGGCCTGACGCGGGCTGCGCATGCACCTTTTCATTTACGGCTTAAAGCCAGAAATGGTGTGTGGTCATGCAATGCTCCCGGGGCCCGCGCACACTTACCTGGCATACGGTACGTCGGGAGCCGGGCCGGGTTGCGCTTCCTGCCTCAGCGCTAGCCTGCAATTCCCAGGTTGCGCTGTGGTAGGAAGGGGCGGGGCCTTCGCGTGGCACTCGCGTGACCAGGAAGCTGCTGCAGAACTCAAGCAGCAGGGAAGTGGTAGTGTTCCTGCTGAGGCTTTTCACGTGAGATGCCCTGACCAGCCGCGTGAACGGGTAATGTGCAAAAAGGGTGTAAGCTCATGTCTCCCAACGTCTTTGCCTTACCAGGCATTTTACTGACTAGGAAGACATTTTACTTGGCATTCTAGGCATTTTATCTGATTCCTTTGTTAGTTCTTCACAGCATTTTCCTTCTCTAACTTTCTATGCCAATTTGTCTTTCTTTTCCATATTTTCTTTTCCAATTTATTAATTACTGGGTTTTTTTTACAGTAGTACTCCAAACAAAACACAGTATCGTGGAAGTCTGCCGTGTTGTCACACAGAGTATCTTTTGTATTTTGTTGCAAAATTCTGGCACTCCTTTTCTTTTCTTTTTTAAAATTACACTACTATTGTTTCTGGCTTTCAATCATCCTCATCAGCAAGAACTGAATATGAAACAAAACAAATGTCTTCCTTTCACAAGATACTGTGGCCAATATCACAAGGTATTTGTGGGGGGGAAATTCTTGCACTTTAAAATGAAATCCACTTAGTGTTACCCTGTATTCTGGAGGTCCCGGGAGGGACGCCCAAATAACTAAACAAAAACACAAGATGGGGAAATTAACTTGAGCACTCTCTTACGCTAACAAGAGGCAGGGTTACTTTAGCTGGGATCTTTAACCCTATGTCTACAGCATCAGGTCAGAAGAGCAGTCAGACAGGGTTTTAAAATAGTAAAAATAATGGTTTTATTAAAGGACAAACAACAGAAAAGACACCACAAGCACACAGCTAACTAGAAATTGGAAGTAAGAGTTTTCAGGGGGAATGAGTGATACGACACCTTTTCTCGAGTTCTCGAGAAAATGGGGAGTTGCAGAGAAGAAAGCTCAGCGCAGTTTGCTGAGGGGGCGACTTGCTGGACAAACCGACAGTAAGGCAGGATAGCAGTCCAGAGTGTTCCGAGGAAGGCTCAGAATTGGGGACCTTTTATAGGGTGGATTGTGCCTACAAGCCATGCCATGCTCAGTGAGAACAAAGGAAATTTGGAGCTGGACAAAAGCGTTGGAAAAGGTCAGGTTTTACATGATTAGCTTAGCGCAGGATAACAATAGTGTAGCCAGTATGCAAATGGCTCAGCATAAAGAAAGTGCCAGCTCTTGGCCAAGCGTCTTTGTGTAAAGTCGCACTTAAGCAAGGTGTGTCTGCAAGAAGTTGGTCCCTGAAGCAACAGAGAGGCATTAATCTGCCTGCCTAAATGGGGATTGGAATGTCCAACCATTAACAGCCGCGCCTGTTTATGTGCTTGTCCGGTGGCCCTTGCAAACATGTGGAGCAGGGTGGCAGAGAAAGGTCAAATGAAGGCCAAATAAGTTTGATATCAAGAGATATCTGGTGCTATCACCGGGCGTGTCAGAACCGTGGTAACATTAGGATCAGCTTATAAAAGTTAAAGCAAAACCTGTCATGCATAGTTCTGGAATTCTTATCGACTAACTTTTATACTGTTTTTGCTGTATTTGGTTTTAATCTTATATTGTGAGCTGTTTTTGGTCCCATATTGGGAGAAAGTTGGAATAAAAATAAAACAAACAAACAATATAAATACAATATTGACAAAAGTGATAGGGCTCCACCTTCAGCAAAGTAGATCCAAACTGGAGAGAGAATTGGATAACTGAGGGGTCATGTGCCTATTACCTTTCCCATAGCAGAAGTTTCACTGGAGATGGAATTTATTCTACCCGTAAATCAGTAATAGAAAGACACGGTGTAATGCACATCGCTCATTATGATTGCTTTAATGTCCAGTTAGACTATATGGTTATGTCTCTTATTAGGTTCATTGCCACATATAACAAAAATCAACATCTAACTTACTTTCATGCAAGTGTCCCCATCCAGCAATTTGGCATTTGTAATCAGCTGGGAATGATACTCCGTTTTCTGGGAGGCAGATTGGTTGAACAAACTGGGACTTCACTGCACAACGCTGATTGGACTTCTTCAGTTTAATTAAAGCTGATTGCAAGAGAGAGAGAGAAAGAGAAGTGGAGCTATATCGTGGCTATGGAAAGCGCAGTCTGCAGAACATATGCAGTTCCTAGTCTCCTCTTTTGTGGCTCTTGATTTGGGGCCAATTTTTATCTAAAAATCATACAGAATTCCCCCAAAATGTACAAACATGTGCAAAACATTCCTCCCTATGATCACTGAGCACCTCTAAATAGGCAATTTTCTTCATAATCCATCTCAAAATGGCAACTGGAAGTGATACAATGTCAATCTTTGTTGCCATTTTGAGAGGGACTCTTGACAAAACAAAACATAGTTGACAGGTAAGCGCGGAGGGAGGTGGGAGGAATCCACAACCGTGTGTTATTTTTGGAAGAAACCCAAACATGATTTAATCAGCAATTGCAACAGGATGGCCATTGGATGGCCACAGGATTGCAAT
This sequence comes from Ctenosaura bakeri, assembly GCA_948474755.1. Classification (NCBI taxonomy): domain Eukaryota; kingdom Metazoa; phylum Chordata; class Lepidosauria; order Squamata; family Iguanidae; genus Ctenosaura; species Ctenosaura bakeri. The sequence continues at coordinate 275,049 of CAOLHI010001106.1, read as the reverse complement.
GACATCATGCAGAACCATTGCCGTGATCCTGTGGCTATCCTGTAGCCATTGCGGGTTGGAAGTGGTGTGCGAAAAAGTCGCTGGTCATTTTCAGATTCGAATATATAATAATCATTTATATCTTCCTCAAATACATGTTCATCATTTTCTGAACTTAAGTACAGTTCCAACAGTCAGAGAATTTGCTCTTATCTGTGTATTTGAGCTCATTTTTCTTTTGCACACATTTCATTAGTTGGCACTTCTTTTTGCTGTTGGAGACCAATAAATCACGTGCTGCTTTAGCTAATGGTATATTCACCATGCAGTGTATGACTAGCTGCTTGATTTCACCTCTAACTTAATTGCTTAGCCCTTTTGTTGTTGGGTACGTGTGACATAATAGACTGTGTCCCAAATGAATGGTTGCAGTTTGACCATTTGGGATGGACATTTGCAATTTGTCCTCTACAACAGCCAAGACAGAATCTATCCAGATAAGCAAGAGCAATGAAAGAATCCTTAGGAAAATCAGAAAGATGTCTGTTTCTTGTGCAATATTGCAGGCTAGATATGCAAAGTTGCCTGAGCAATCATGCTATTGTGATAATCAGTTCTTGATTTCAACTGTGAAACTGTCATTTTCAAGAACAACATCTTGCAGTGTTACACTATCTGGCATAATGTTTATCTGAGATAACTAATGAATCTTGCAGTCCTTGATTTTTGTTGCTATACGTCTTAAAGTCAATTCCAACTTATGGTAACCCTATCATAGAGTATTCTTGGCAAGGTGTATTCTGAAGAAGTTTGCCATTGCCTTCTTCTGAGGCTTAGAACGTGTGACTTGCCAAGGTCACCCAGGGGGTTCCTTGCCTGAGCAGGGATTTGCTCTTGTTCTTTGCACTTGTGCTCTATATCCTTATCAGCTGTTCTTGACAGCCCACTGTGAATGATACAATGACCTGAAAAGGGGGGTTGATCTTCATACTGCTTTAAGGTATTATCAGCAACCTTAGATTAGAATAAAAACCTGTTACAAATTAATTAGGAATTTTGATTAATTCATTAATAATAATATAGGTTCATAATCCATAGAACTAGTGTGATGTAGTGGTTTGAGTGTTGGGCTATGATTTCAGGAGACCAAGATTTGAGTTCCTACTTATCCATGGAAACCCATTGGGTGACCCTGGGCAAGTCACACTCTCTCAGCCTCAAAGGAAGGCAAAGACAAATCCCCTCTGAATCAATCTTGCCAAGAAAACCCCTTAGTCAGAAATGACTTGAAGGCATACAAAAACAAAGGCCCTTTCCACACCGAGCTAATAAAATGACGCAGAGTGACCTCCGATGGAGGTCTTCTGCACCGTGGACTGGACTGGGGCGGACTACTTTTTGTAGTTCCGCACCTCAGTCCGGTTCGGAGTGACCAGAACTGGTCACGCAGCGTGCGTGTTTTTAAAAAGCACAGAGTGCACGACTCCGTGTCGTTCCATCGCTGCGCTCCAGTGCAGATTTGTAGACGCACACTAGTGCATGCCTGCAGATCTGCCAGGGGCGCAGGCTTTAGGCTGGCGAGCTTCTCCGGTTGGTGGAGAGCCTCCACCAACCGGAAGCCACCATTTTGGACGCCGGAGCAGTGCGGAACGACGAGCTCACACTGCTCCTCATCCCGACGGATTCGCCCAGATGCTGAACATGAAGCAGGGACCCCATATATAATTATAAAATGTGGTTAAGTCTATAGAATGTTTGGAAAAGATTATCCTGAAAAATGTCTGCTCTAATGCCTCGATATGCTCATAATTATAGCAGAAGAATTAACAGAAATATAGAAGCGGCTCAGAAGTAGGTGAAATGTCAAGGTGCGGAATGCTAGCTGTGTCAGAAGCAGATAAGCACAGTTCCTGTATTATTAAGAAGAAGGGTCAGTGTAGCTTTCTAAAATGTCAACAAAGGGAGGAGAAATGTGCTGTGTTGCGAGACTTGGGCGGACTGAGGAAAACGAAACTTATATGCTGTGTCTATAAAATAACTGTGTAACCTTACTTCAGGTCTCTTGGTTTTTCTGGGGTGACCCAGCCTGAGCCTGCGCATTAAATAAACTTTTCTCTTTTTCCAACTCTGTGGTCTCCTATCTCTGAAGTCTGCAACAAAGAAATCTGGTGAGTCCCGTTTTTGTGCGGTTCCTTTCCCATGTGCGGAAAGGGCCAAAAACAAACAAGGTTTATATCATGGTCTAAATAATATTAGATGAAACAACTAAATTGGTTGCACAGATGTGCAAGTTGTACTTCATGTTGGAAATGAAATGAAGTTAATGAATGCCAAAGTCTTCAAAAGACTCTGCTGTTAAATCTCTGATCACTAAATCTCCTCCATTTTTCACCAATTTTGTCATTTTAGAATGGTGACAGGGTAAATCTATAAGATACAGTACTCTCTGCCACATGTCTTTCTACTTCTTCTAACATTTTGGAGTGAGGAAATGAACAGAATTTTGCAGCCTGTTTGGTGATGAACATTGGCAGGGGGAGATTTTTGTACTGAACTCAGGGAATAATTCTGATCTCTGCACCAGAGGTGGAAACAATGTTCATAGAATTTCCCAACAGTCAGTAAACTCCATCAAGAAGAAGAATACACCAGTGAAAATTTGTGCCATATTCTGGTATTTGAATATCTTGAAGTATTGTGGATGCATTATTCTTCAGAGAAAAACATGTGGGCTTTTTTTTGCACAAACACACACAAAAAAAATGTGCACAAAAAACAAGGCTTTGCAGACACTCCCAAAATATTTTCTCTGCAAGTGAGTGAGACACCTGGGGGTAAAGATACCCACAAAAAAATCAGCAACTATTTGAAAGTAATTGCTTGAAAGTATGGTAAAATATCAATAAAGATTTAACTAGATGGTGAACATAAGCTTATCTTTGATGGGTAAAATATCAGCAATTAAAATGAATGTCCTACCTAGAATAATGTATCTATATAATGTATCAAACAATCTTGATTATATTTTCAAACATGATATCTACAAAGTAGCAGAAAAAATTATCCAGATTTTTATGGTCAGACAAAAAACCCCAAGGATTAAATGGAAACTGTTAAGAGAGGCAAGAGCAAGAGGAAGATCAGGGGTTCCACATTTAAAACTGTATTTTAAGGCCTGGTTAAAACAATGGATTACAAGAAAAGACAACAAAAGAGATCTGGATTTAGAAGGGCATGAATTAAAAATGGGATGGCATAGATACTTATGGTATGGGAAAATTAAAATAAATGAGGAGTTTAAAAATCATATTATAAGAAGATTATTCTTAAGAATCTGGGAAAAATATAAGGGGAACTTTGCCCCAAAATTCCTGGAGGGTTATCTCCACAAGAATCTCTCACATGCAACAGTTGAGAGTTAATAAATGGAAAACATAGAGATTTGTTTTTAAAAAAGAAGCAGGTAGCTGGAAAATTAAAGAGATACAACAACGGGAGCGGGGAGGATTTAAGATGTTATGGTTAAACTACTAGGAATTCAGAAAGAGAAAGTGAAAGATGACTTAAAGAAATTTCAATATGAGGGGGAAGTTTTGAATTTGAAAAATTACTATGCTCAGTTATAACCATCTAATGTATAAATCATTGTATTAACATTGTATTAATATTGTTAATATTTAGTATGAAGAAGAGCAGATAAAAGAATATGTGAACAATTGGGCAAAGAACTTTGACTATAACATACAAATGTGGCAATGGAAAGATATCTGGATTAAAGGAATTAAGTTTACCTTTTCTTACAACCTTAAGGAAAACATTTACAAAATGATATTCAAATAGTATTTGACCCCAGATATATTGGCAAAAATGCATAAAGGCAGAGGTAATATCTTTTGGAAATGCAAAAAACGGACTGGATCATTCTTCCACATATGGTAGAATTGTAAAATATGAAGGAAATATTGGCTTAAAATTAGTGAATGAATGCCAAAGATTTTGAGATTCAAACTAGCTCTGACAGCTGAATTATACTTATTAAATATGATAGATGGTTATATGGTGATAGCTGTGAGATTGCTTTTATGCAACATATTGGAAGTCAAATAAAATACTGACCCATGTAGAATGGATGGAAAAAAATGGACTTGGTACACTTAGAAAAATTAACTGATTTAGTAAAGAAGAATCAAATAGAGATATTTCTAATAACATGGAAACCAAGATGAAGGGGATATTAGCATTGTAGGCTTGGATGTAGAAGAAGTTAAGCAAAAATTTTAAAAATGTATTATAATGTATCAAAATTTATTAGAACAAATAAAAGATAGTACTTAGGTCTAAAGAAGAGACTATATTTATGAATCAGACTACAGTCTGAGAAAGGTGTGAAGTTTTTTTCTAGAAGGAGGGAAAGGAAAGCAAGGAGTGTGTTGGGTTTTTGTTTTGTTTTTAGGTTTATGTACATGTTAACACTCATGAAAATAAAAATTATTTTAACTGGATGACAGATGCAGGAGCCACTCGACTGGGCTCCCCCAGCATTGTCCCCCTGACACTAGGGAGAGCAGGCAGATCTGCACCTTCCGAGCTGGGCACGCCTGCATTCCACCTGCATTCCCTGAGTCCCTTAAGGGGACTCTCAAATAGACTAACTTCAGCCTCAGATCTAGAACTCATGCCACTGCCCATAAGTTGTGACAGTTAACAACCAAATAATCCTACTATTCTTGGTCTAATGAATAGTATACAAAATGGGCCACATTGACTGCATCACAAATTAAATGCTGCTTTTAATTTTGTGAAAGGATACACTTCAAATTATGTGGGGATAATTGATTTTCCTGGCTTGTTGCTCTTATTTCTTGTGGTATATCTGAGGAGAAAGACTGGAAAGAAAATCTCAAACCTGCCTTCTTTTGACTCACCAAAAACCTGATTCTTAGCTTTGCCTAAAACACATAGAGAATGGCTTTGAAAATCATCTCTAAAACCTTGGTCTGTTTGCTAAGGACACACAAATCGTAAACATGCTTCTGAGGAATCCCATGAGATTCTTTTAGCATAAGACTTTTATCTCATGCCCAGTCAAGCACTCAGATGCTGATGTGAGGGTTCACATTTGCCATTTTGGGTCCGGGGTGGGTGGGTCATTCCCCTAGATGCCCCTACTACAACTAGACTCTGTGCTCTGACTTGCAGCTGTATGCATCTGATCTCACTTGATAGCTCTGTTTAAATTTACCTTATATGCAATAGCCCAGAAAACCTCTTTGCTATGACTTCATCACATGATATTGTTGAAATGTTTATGGGCTGGATGTATATGGGTGGAGTGAATCACCAGACTCTTTTCCAATGAGCTCCTGGCTAGGACTTGTTACAAAGGGTACCATATTTAAATACCTTGGGGAAATTATTAGTATTTCCTGCTTTGGAGTAGAATGGTGTGAAAAACTCCAGTGCAAGGACAACTAGAGCATGGTAACCACGGCTGCACCGTTGTCACACGGTGCTTGACAGGACCCTCAGCCATGCTGCAGGCAGGAACATGTTGTGCCTCCTCATTCTGTCTAAAGTTAAGTCTGGCCCTGTGTACCCGACTTGCACTGTGAATAAATTATCTTTAGATTTGTGCATAAATTATCTATCCCCTGCCACTTATTCCTTATAATATATATGGAAATGAAATATTCCCTCTCCAAACAAAAACATTTTTAAAAATGACCATATCCATACGTGGACATGGCACATCTTTGGTAAGGTGCTGTATATTCTATATCCAATAAATCCAATTTCAGTTAGAATTGAATTAGAAATAAGAAAAGTGCTCACCAATATCATTTTCAGTAGGGTTGAACACTGTGTAATCAGGATACATGAAATACTTCTCTATATCAAATTCTTGAGTGACATCTGTTGTTTTATTTAAGAAATGTTGTCCCAAAACAACTCGAATTGTTGATCTCAGTGGGCTGAGGGAAAAAGAAAATCAGAATGGTTTTATATCCTCATTAACGCTCACCTAGTAGCCAATGACAGCAAAGAATTCCCTACAGGTTTGTGCATATGTGTGTACAATTCCCTCCACTTGAGTGAACAGGCAGTTGACAGAAGGATAGAGAAATCTTGCCTGGCTTCCATACTGGCCTTAGAAGAAAAGCTTTAGTTTCTCTGTGCCCACTGCAGACGTTGAGCAAAGGAGAAGCAAGTTGCATGTTCTCTCTTTTGCCATCCCACTTGACTTTCCTCTTGCCTATGGAAATAGTGAAACCTCTTGCTCTACAGTGGGGAGAGAGGAAACCTATGATGGATCCACGGGCCAATTTTCTGTCCCTCAGACTCTCTGAAACTCCTGTGGACTGCCAAAAATGCCAGCAAGCAAATGAAACCCCTGGAAGTAGGAGGAAGTCCATTTTGGTTTAGGAAAAAAGGCGGAGGAGGTATTTTAAATAGTTTTTGTGGAAAATAGAGGTGCAACCTGTTTATGAAAGATGAATTGCCATCCCTGAAGGTTTCCTGGAAAGGCAATTAACCTCTCTGCTTTTTTTCCAGAAAAGGGCAATCTAGAGGGGTCAAGGGCTGCAAAAAAATAAAACAAAAACAAAACAACCTTGGGGAGAGTGTACTTTGCCCACGCCTACTCTATAGCTACTATGGCAAAATGTGGTGCCCTGCCAAAGGGAGAACATACTATTTTCCTTTGATCAGCCCCCTAAATTTCTGCACTCCATTTTCTAACCTAGCCTACTTTTTTATTTATAAGAGAGCAGTGGCAAGGAATACTTTTGCATAAATTCATTGAGTGTACCAGATTTCCTGAGGGACAAAACCCACAATTTTGAGGCAATAAAGTAAATTTCATATGACATTGAACGTAGCTTTACCTGTTAGAGAAACAATGGGCAGCTGTCACCACCCAACAAGAACGAATAAGGCTTCCAGCGCAGAAATCAGTTCCAACATATATGGCGGCCAGCCATGGATGAGATCCTGGCAAAGCAGAAGATCCACCTACAATCCTAGGTCTTAGGAAACTTCGTTTCTTATGTCTCCTCCCACATGAAGCCTTGACAGCAGCAAATTCCTCAATTGTGTCTGGTAGTGGTGGTGGTGGTGGAGGTGGCCGTCTTCTCCGGCTCTCTAGGTGAGAAAGAGCCACATTTAGTCTCTGACCCATTTTTTTTTCTCCTTGTTAACTGTGTTTACTCTGCCGATGCAGCCCTCAGTGTCTCCCCTGCTAATTCTTTGCTGGCAGAGAGTGGGGGTTGGGAGTGGCAGAGAAGCATCCAGCTATTTCCCCACAACTGGACTCACAGCAATGGCATACTCCTCAGGGAACTCTGAAGTACTCTGGGAGGTCCCAGAGGATTCCTTTCATTGTGTGTCAAGCTACAGGAAAATGGATGTTTCTCTGCCTTTATCCATGGTCTCCACTGGCCTGGAAACTGCCTTTTTCTTTTCTTTTTTTCTTGTCTTGTCTTGTTTTGCCTTTTCCTTTCTTCGTCTTCTTCATCTTCTTCGTCTCCTCCTCCTCCTCCTCCTCCTCCTCTTCCTCTTCCTCCTCTTCTGCTGCTTCTTCTGCTGCTTCTTCTGCTACTTTGCAGTGAGGGGAGGGATATAGCAGAGAAACGGTGGGATTTGGAGGCATTTTGGCCATTGTATGGTTGATACAGAGTTCTGATTTCTGCAGTGACCAAAATAGTGAGTTTTAATGGTATAGGTTGAGGAGGAGGAAATAACACAGTATAGTTTGAAGTCAGTTTCCATGTTTGGTTTCATCTGATGGCATTATACTATATTGGTGTACCAAGAGTGGAGTGATGGGAGCAAACTGTCCTGGGAACAGACAATAAGGGGGTGCATTATCTGCAGGCAATTTGAAATCAGACAATGTGTCCTTTTCTTATGTCAAAGCATTCTGCCCCAGATCCATTCAAGTGTGCTTGTGCCAGGGATTGTCACGTGCCTCAATGAAAGCAACACTCACCACTGCCATGCTCTTCCTACTGTTGCCATGGTGGTGGCTGCTGCTGTGCAAAGACCAGGACTGGCCTTGCCCATGAGAGTGTTATGACCCCATGCACCCCCCTCAAAATTGATATGGTTTAATTAGCAAATATTAATTGGCACTACATTAATTGACATTGATATAAAATGGAACCTGAGGGATTGGAAGGTCAAAATGGAAAGAGGAAAATTACTGACTGTAAGCATGAGATTGCAAGTCAGATCAGCCACACCCCCTCCTAGGCAAAACTGAAGTCACTGTCAGGCAGATTATAGGGCAAACCTGCAGACAATAGGCTTATGCTAATGCTGAATATCTCCGTGCAGAGAAGGGAAGTTCCCACCAAACTATGATTGTTCTCACCCTCATCCCTCACACTTGGATGTTTCCCTGCTTTGTCTTCCTGACCTCTTCACAATACAGAGCTATTACAACAGCCATTACCCCTTTGTCACCTAAACATTGAGAACATTAACATCGTCTGAACTTCATTGTTTGTGTTGCAACTCCCATTGTCCACTTGGCTGGGAGAGTCGTTCACACTCATAGCCACATGGTAGTTTTGGGGTATAAAATCCCTCAGTTTTCAGCAGGCTCTCACAATCTCTCAATTTGCTGAATGCCATGCTGTCACCTTGATTCTCAAACAAGAACTGTCCTTAGGTGTCTATCTAAGTCACATTGCTACTTTTCTTTGCTCCTCTCTGGATCGCTGATTATCACCTGAACCCTAAAAGTCCTCTATCCCCAACTTTCCTCTCTTTACCTTTGGTTAGTCCTTGCGTGAGTGCATGAGTGCTTGGATCTGTGTGTGTGTGTGTGAATCTTCTTAATAAAACACATTTTAGTTTACATTTTGGATTCTCTGGCTGGTTCTTTCCTGTGTGATCCCATAAACAGTGGTAGTAAGATCTTGTTAAATTACCCTCCTCTCACAGGCTTCCTAATTTTGAGCTAATTAATTCCCCTCTGTCATGTGGAGGTACTGGCATCACAGGTGAACCCCTGAGTCACCTATGTTTTCGGGTAACAAGAGGCTCCGAGAAAGGAGGTGGACAAAGGCTTCCAGAAAGTGATGGGTTGCGCTTCACAGCAGTTGACAGGAATCATTTTTGCTAAGAGTTTTACAAGCTTGATCAGGAGGAATTTAAACTGAATTATGCTGGGGAGGCAGATAGTATCGTGGATTTAATAGCCTAAGTATTATAGGGAGAACTGGGTGAATAGTAAAGGAACCCAAGAGTTGGAGAGGAAAAACCCTTACATAAGCAGTTAGGAGGAAGGACCTGTGGTCTTACATGTCTCTCAGCAATACATACAGCATGGGAAATAAACAAGATGAACTTGAACTCTTAACACAGCAAAGCAAGTATGATATAATAGGCATCACTGAAACCTGGTAGGATGAGGCTTATAATTGGAATATAGTGACAGAAGGACATGACCTCTTTCAGTGAAATAGAACAAACAGGAAAGGAGGAAGAGTAGCACTATATGTCAATGATGTTTACACCTGTGAAGAGATCCATGATTTTAATCCTGGAAGCTAGGATAAGAGTACCTGGATAAAAATTAAGGAGGACAGAAACATTGGGGAGGGTCTACTACAGACCCCCGAGCGGGATTTAGGACTTGGGTGATGCCTTCCTGGAACTATGGCCAAACATTCAGGACAAGAGACGTAATAATAATGGGAGATTTCAACTATTCTGATATTTGTCAAAAGGTCCAACAAATTCCTCACTTGTCTTCCAAATAATTTCATGGTCCAAAAGGTGGAAGAGGCAATAAGGGGATCAGCTATTTTTGATGTGATCCTAAACAACAATGACAATGTGGTTAATGGAGTGGAAGTGGAGGGATGCTTAGAAAGTAGTGACCATGTTCTCCTGGAGGTTATTTTATAGCAGAAATGGGCAGTCAAGAATAGTCAGATATTAGTGCTAGACTTTTAAAAAGCTGATTTCAGTAAACTTAGGGAAATACTGATACTATACCATGGTCAGGAATAGCAAAAGTGAAAGGAGGTCTGGGAGGAGGGACATTTCTTATACGTGAGATATTGAAGGCACAATTTCAAACAGTTCTAATGAGGAGGAAAAATGGGAGATGTCTAAAGCAACTAGGATAGTCAGATGTCTAAAGTAATTTCAACTGAACTAAGATTTTAAATGGACATGCACAAGAAATGGAAAAAGAGAGAAATCACCAAAGAGGAACTCAAATAAATAACCAGCACACGTAGGGAGTAAGTCAGACAAGCTAAAGTGCAGAATGAGCCCAGGCTTGCTAGAGAAGTTAAAAACAATAAAAATGATTTTTTGGTTTTGTCTGTAGCAAAAAAAAAAAAAAAAAAGGAGATGGTAAGGCCACTGCAAGGAGAAGATGGTGAAGTGATAACAGAGGACAGAGAAAAGACAGAACTATTCACCATCCTCTTTGCCTCAGTCTTCTCTCAAAAAAAGCAGTGTTTGATCTAGAAAAAATGGAACATATGATGTAACAGGGGAAATGCAGCACAGAATAGGTAAAGAGGTAATACAGGAATACCTGGCTATTCTAAATGAAGTCTCCAGAGCCAGATGAATCGCATGCAAGGATATTAAAAGAATTAGCAGAAGTAATCTCAGAGCCACTGTCAATAATCTTGGAGAATTCCTGGAGAACAGGAGAAGCCACTGCAGAATAGAGGACAAATGTTGTTCCCATCTTTAAAAAGGGAAAAAGAAGATCTGGACAATCACTGCCCAGTCAGTCTAACATCAGTGCCAGGAAAGATTCTAGAACAAATCATTAAACAGACAATCTGTAAGAACTTAGAAAGGAATGTGGTGATCACAAAAAGTCAACATGGGTTTCTCAAAAACATGTCATGCTAGACTCTGACAATAAGAGCCATTCAACAATGGAATATGCTGCCTTGGAGTGTGGTGGTGTCATCTTCTTTGGAGGTTTTTAAGCCTCCACTGGATGGCCATTTGCTGGGGGTGATTTGAATGTGTGTTCCTGCATGGCAGGGGGATGGACTCGATGGCCATTGTGGTTTCTTCCAACTCTATAATTCTATGATTCTATAAAATTATCTTTTTTGTTGGAGTTACAAGCTTGGTACATTAAGGGAATGCTGTGGATATCTTGATTTCCATAAGACTTTTGACAAAGTCCCTCCCAGTCCCCAAAAGCCTCCTGAAACCCACCCCAAAATCCAAAAATTGTACCCACCTGACAATCTCACACAAAGCCCACATAATTTGCAAGTTTCTCCCGGACAAGTTAGTAAAATGTGGACTAGACAATGCTACTGTTAGGTGGATTTGTAACTGGTTGACTGACTGAATGCAAAGGGTACTTGCCAATAGCTCCTCCTCATCCTGGAAAGAAGTGAGCAGTGGGTTGCCATAGGATTCCTTTCCTGGGCCCAGTGCCATTCAATATTTTTATCAGTGACTTCAATGAGGGAATAGGGAGCATGTGTATTGAATCTGCAGCTGACACCAAATTAGGAGGGGTAGCTAATACTCCAGAGGACAGGATCAGAATTCAAAATGACTGGAACACATTACAAAGCTGGGCCAAAACTAACACAATGAACTTCAATAGGGAGAATGGTAAGGTACAGCTATTAGGCAGAAAAACTGAAATGCACAAATATAGGATGGGTGACACCTGGCTTGACCACAATGCATGTGAAAGAGGTCTAGGATTCTTAGTAAACCACAAAATGAACATGAGTCAGCAGTGTGATGTGGCAACTAAAAAAGCCAATGTGATTCTAGGCTGCATCCACAGGAATGTACAGTAGTGTCTAGGTCAAGGGAAGTAACAGTACCACTTTGTTGTGCTTTGTTCAGATCTCACCTTGAATACTGTGTCCAGTCAGGAAGTAGATAGACAAACTGGAGGGTGACCAAAATGGTAAAAGGTCTGGAAAACCTGCCTTATGGGAAGTAGCTTAGAGAGTTTGGTATGTTGGAGGCCCTTGCCACACCTTACCTTCTTCTGGCGCCGGGGTGCAGGGATTGTGCAAGCAGCCTCTGGTGAGAGGCTCTCGTGTCCAGGGTCCTTCGGCTCCACGTGAGCTGCCTGCTTGCACAAGAGCCCCGCCTCTTCCTTCTGCAGTGCAGCCTGGGAGTTTCCCAGGCTGCACTGGGACAGGAAGCACGACTGGCATCACTCTGGAGGCTCCCCATGCCAGCTAAGTGCACACAGGGCCCAGGAGAAATGCACGATCGTGCACCATTTTCGGCTTCTAGTCAAAAATGAAAAGGTGTGCGATCGGCGCCTGCTGGCCCCTGAAGCGTTGCGCGATTGTGAGTGCATCATGCAGATTGCTCCTCACAATCGCGGGATGCTCCAGGCACCCTTTCACATGGCAAATGTCATGTGGAAAGGGCCGGAGAAGAGAAGATTAAGAGGTGACAGGATAGCCACGGTGAAATATTTGAAAGGATGTCATGTGGGACAAACTGTTTTCTGCTGCTCCAGAAACTAGAATACAGAGCAATGGCGTTAAACTACAGGAAAAGAGATTCCAAATAAACATTAGGAAGAACTTCCTGACAGTAAGAACAATTTGATGCTGGAATATGCTGCCTCAGAATGTGGTAGAGTATCCTTCTTTGGAACTTTTTAAACAGAGGCTGGATGGCCACCTATTCGGAGTGCTTTGATTGTGTATTCTTGCATGGCAGGAGGTTGGACTTGATGGCCCTTGTGGTCTCTTCTACCTCTATGATTCCAATAGACATGGTAGTGGTAGCAATGATGATGTGGGCAAACAGCCTGGTCTGAGGAAGGAATGGACTTCAGTGGACTTTTTAGCTACAGTTTCAAGGAGACTGAGACAGGCCTGTCAATCATGGTCTCATCATGGCCCTCATCATCATTATTGGGCTACCATTGATTGCCTTAGCACCACCTGTCCCTGCTGCCTCCACCACTCTAGTGCATCTAGGTGAGCTGCAACTGAGTGAAGACAGCAGAAGTAACATGATAGCATAACCCATTGAGGAGATGATTCCTCATACTCTTACCCTCATAGTAACTCATAATATTTTTTTAAAAAAGTTCTTGCTCCTTTTTTACACTTGCTGACTTCACTTCTTCTGTTACTTATGCCAACTTGAACAGAGTAGTTCAAGCTGAATCTCATAGGTACTTACTTACCACATGATGTAATGCTGCAATACTCCCAAGATACTACGTTGTCTTTGATGAAATAACACCATGGTCTCTCATCTTCATCTGGATTTCTACAACAGTGAAGATGACATTGCCTCTTAAAAATAGACAAACACTGATCTTTGTTACTAACCCTCATCCTGTTTTGTTTCCTTATTTGTCCTGTGGTGAGGGCTGCTTTGGTTTTCTTCACTTCTAAATTCTTTTTTTTTTTTTTAAATATAGTTTTTATTAACAACTAGTGTATTTACACGGTCTTGCCTGGGGTTTTTATTTTCCTCTTAAGAACTCACCAAACTGTCTTCTCCATTTCCTGTAACTTTGCTCCATACTTCCCAATGCAATCTATATTCAGAGTTATTTATATATACAGTTTGGGCTCCTGAGGGAGTACACTGTCCTCCTCCTTGCTGCTAGGCCTCATGACCATAGCAACCAGTCTATTTCTGTACCTGTAAATTTTCCCCATTTTCCCCAATCCAATCTGTATTCATAGTTGTTAACATGCAGAGGTTAGGTTCCTGCAGGAATACACTGTCTTCCTCTTTGCTGCCAGGCATCGCTCCCAAAACAACCAGCCTATTCCAGTACCTGTAGCTTTTCCTCATAGTCCCCAATCTAATCTGTGTTGTCTGGCAACGTTGATGTCCTGGCTTTTTTTCTTTCTGTTGAATTTGTGCAATGACTTTATGTTTTTCTGGAAGCATTTTTTGTTTTGAATTTCAACTTTTAAGGTTCCTCACATATGGAACCTATACAATCTACTGTGTGACGTGAGAAGATCTTGTAACTATGGCCATTTCTGCACTACACTGTTATAGTGCTATTATTCCACTTGCAACATCCTGTGGAATTCTGGGGTTTGTAGTTTACTGAGGTGAAAGAGCTCTGTGGCTGAGAATTCTTAAATGCCCCTCCTTAAACTACAAATCCCAGGATTCCATAGGATGTCGAAAGTGGAATAATAGCACTATGACAGTGTAGTATGGAAATAGGCTATGTTGTTAATTTTTCTCACATAATGCCTCCCAAAAGTTTTCTGGCATCCTTAGTAATGGTAGGCCTCATCTCCATAGCAACCAGCCTGAGGCTCAAGAGCTCTCTGGCTGAGAATTCTAAAGGCCTCTCCCTAAACTGCCAGTCCCAGGATTCCATGGAATCTTCACAGCCAGCCAATCATATGAGATCTTCTCGCCTCACACAGCCAATCATATGCTGATGCAGAGAAACAGACAAACATGCAGACAAACATTGACTTTTATGTAGTAGATTCTATAAAAACCCATACAAACAAGACAACAACAAGAAATCAATATAACAACAGCTTACAACCACAAATAAGGATAACAATCAAATCAACCAGCAAATAAAAATATAAACAAGGAAAATACTGAACACTAAATATTAAATTAAAACTAGTTTAAAAAGAGAAAGAAGATAACAAACAAACTTAAAAGATAGTCCTAGTTTTTCCGACTTGGATGTTAGGTAACTTTACCTCAGGGGGAACCTTCTCTTGTTACTAATACCCTTCTAATACTCCCATGCTACCCTCTCCAACATACTGAATACTAAATCCTACTGTTGTTAAATTGTACTTTTTTTTTTTTTTGCAAAAAGCTTATTAGAGGTTCCCAATCTTTCACAAAAGACATCATTGATTTTTCCCCAGTTCTGTTCCTATAATAGGATTGCCATTTTTTTCCTCATTATTCCAACTGAATATTATGTCCAATATTTTGTGCCCATTTTATCACACCATCTGTGACTACCTCTTCCTTTATCTTAGCAAAAATTTATACATCCTACCAATCAAAAATGTACAGCATCTGTGCACCTGTTTCTCAAACTCAGTTTTAGTCAAATCACAATCATACGTTTTTAATCTGCTCTATATCTCTCCGTATCTATATGAAAACCAGAGTACTCTTCAGAAGGTATCTCAGCTGGATTGATTCTATAGTACTCTTGTTCTTACTTCAACAGATCTTGTTAACATCACCCACATTTCTTTCACCATTGTCTCCTTTCTGTACAAGGCGTCTTGTGAGGACACCCATGAGGGTGTTTTAGGGCAGAAATTTGGTTTATATCTATTCCATATTCTTAATGGAGCTTTTCTGACATATTTATTAGTAAATTGTACATTTACTTTAGCTTTCACATACCATAGGCTTCATGCCACCCAAACTTCAATTCATGACCTTCTAAATCCAATATTCTTTTATTTGACAACAGAATCCAGTCTTTCAACAATACCAAACAACCTGCTGAAAAATACAGTTTCAACTCTGGCAATCCCAATCCTGCTTGCTTAGCATCTTTTAAAATTTATATTTTACTCTTGTTTTTTCCCCCTTCCAATATGAATTTTGACATATCTCTGTGTCATTCTTTAAATATGTTGGAAAATTATAGCATTCTCTCCACACACACACCCCTTATTCTAGGTCAAATGGAGCTTAGCTAGTTTACTGTTGCTCTGTGGCTATGGTATCCAGGCCATGTGACCCAGGGCACATTCTGGTGTCAGTCACTGGTCATACTTAGAAAGCAACAACTCTCTGTATAGCAATCTTGCTTCTGCCGCTTTCTCTACTATGCTAGCCTATTCACCCAGAAATTGGTGAGTTTAAAATGAAGATATTATCTTCACAAATCCTTTTATTAGTTAGTTAGTATATAGTTTCTCTAATGGATATGTAATTATAACGTTTATTAGTAAACCTGGAACCTGAAGCTGCATGTCTTCTTTTTGATTTCAAGTCAGCCTTCAATTCAGGAAAGACAGCACAGAAATAGGGACATGCTTTCTCTGCAACTCTGTTAAAAGAAGGCTAATTCCTCACAGCTTTAGCTTTCATAGAGTTCCCCAAGGGTTATAAAATCTAACCCACAACAGAAGAAAACATTATTTGTCAAGACTGATAACATTTATCGATAACATTTTTGGAAGAACATTCATTTTTTTCACAGAAATTCTACCCAACAAATATGATTTAAGTGTTGCCCATCTCTGCAAATCTTGCTTGATATCATTCCATGTTTTGATATAGGCCCTTTCTGTACAACGTTGCTGTGCCACTTCTGGGATGGGATGGCAGTGGTTGGCAGATCACAGTTCTGCATGATGTTGTCACCATCCCGTTGCCATCCTGTCGCAAACTGTCGTACTCGCTCAGTATTTGCAAAACAGAAAAAATCTATTTTGCATCTCCAGTTGCACAGTGTTCCCATACTTACCATTGTGCAGAAGCCGCGGAAGCGTGATTGCAACACTTCCTGCCCCAGCACAGCAATGGCAAGTGTCCGGCTGCACTGCAGAAGGAAGAGGTGGAGTCATCATACTTCCTTCCACAGGGAAGTGTTGCTAACATGCTCCCTTCCAGGCTTGAATTGCAGCATGACAACACAGAAGAGTGTTGTCGTGCGGAAATGGCCATAGTTATTTTTCAACAACATACAAGTCATATTTGTCATAGTAATACCTGAATATTTTACTTTCTTAAAATTTTAAATCTTGACTTCTCCATCAACTGCACTTCTTTTTTCCTTCTATTTTTTGTCAGCATCATTTCTTGCTTATTTATCTTAAATCTTTTAATCTTGGAAGCAACACTTTTATACAATCAACGGAGTTCTCTAAAATCAACACTAGATCATCAGCAAAAGCTCTTTATTTATAACATTCCTTTTAAATTTTTATACCTTGTATTGTTTCATATCATCTTATTCCGCTGTCCAATGCCTCAAGGGCCAAAATGAATAATTAATATGAAAGTGGCAACCTTGTCTTGTTCCCTTTGGATCTTACATGCCTTACTCAACTCTCCATTGATACATGTTTGCTCAACATTTTATATTCCCTTAATTCATGGGATAAAACTCTCTCCAAATTTCATCTTCTCCAAAACTCCAACCAGAAAAACCCAATTCAAATTATCAAATACTTTCTTGGCATCTAAAAATATAAGTGCCACCTGTTTTTTATTGTGATTGCCTAAATATTTCAAGATGCTCACAACAAAGGTATTATCCCATAACTGTCTTTTCTGAAAAACAAAAAAGCAAACAAAACAAAACACCTGCTTGGTCTTTATGAATAAATTCTTGTAAAATTCTCTTCAATGTTTCTGCTAAAATCATTGTAAAAATTTTATAGTTGTTATTCATTAATGAAATGGGTCTATAATGTTTTGTCATTGTTTGGTCTTGGCCTTCCTTAGGAATTAGCATTCTTGCCGCTTCTTGCCAAGCATCTGAAATCTTCTTCATCCATAATATTGAATTCAACAGATTTATAAAGGTAAAAATAATTCTTCCTTGAATTCCTTGATAGATCATCTGGTCCTGGGACTTTACCAGGCATACTTTGTTTAATTGCTTCCACAATCTCAGGCCTATGTAGCTAGGAAGAAGCTGCTTGCTATCCTGGCTGAGAAGGTCCAGTTTCCTATGGATCAGGGAACTCACAATTTCAGCACTACAGAGTTCAAATTGCTCCTTTATGGAGGTTTGAATTCCCAAACCAAAATGGCTCTGGATCCTGTGGATATTAGCATGCTCACATGGGCCACCTTATCAGAGCAAATACATAGGGTGTCCGATCTCCTCAGGGAATCAGGCACCATTAGGAATCCCCAGGTCCCCCAATGAACATGGAACCCAGACCTTGGGAGCCTGTTCAGTCAGTAACATACAGCAATCATGGCCCGCCCACACAGTACAACAGAGTGGGTGGTTTAGAAAACCCAGCTCCTTGTGGTAGCTGGAGGAGGGAAGGATGATCACTGTGGTGGTGGCAGTAGTCAGAATTGGAGAAACCAACACAGTAACTCCATTCCCTGCAACGGCCATGGCCAAGGCAGTGCCTCTTCAAACCCCAGGCAATGGCAAGGTCTAGACCAACAAAGTCATGCCTCAAACCCTCAGCAGCAATCAGAAGACTATGATTCTCAGAGACTGGTGTACAGAGAGGAATAAAGGCAGGCATGGGAACTGGTAAAGAAGACAGAAGCTGACATGTCCCAGTTCCACATGCATCCACAACTGAGTGAATCAACATGCTTCTGAAGTTGCAGGGCAGTTCTGCTATTACTGCACAGCCTGTGGACACCATCTCACCACCCAGCACAGACAAGAACATGGAATATAAGAATACAAATATAAACAAAACATATCTACATATTGTTAGGCTGGGTTGCCACTACTGTCAGCTGTAGTGGCAACTTACTCATTGCTACCAGGAGAGTGTTCCTAATAGTACAGTTAGTTTTATTATTTTTTTCTATTAGGTATATAGAACCCAAGTTGGTGGGATTCTGAAAGAAATGAGTTGTTGGCATTACTGCAGTAATTCCAAAGCCAAGGTGGCCCCCTCCATATATGACAACCCACTCATACTTGAGGCCTGAGACAATGGGCCCTTGAGTTGAGTTGGTTATTAGTTTGTTTGAAAAGATTCTGTGTATTTAATGTTTTAAATGTTCCTATTTCTTCTGCTCCAACAGTTCCAACAACTGTTCTGTTCAAGCAGTTCCCATGGCTGCTGGTTTATTTCTGGGCAAAATTCAAAAAGCTGGTTATGATGTATAAAGCTGTATACAGCTTTAGACCAGACTATATGACATGCCATATTTCCTCTGCCTGCCTATACCCTGAGATTCACAGGACAGACCCTCCCCACAGGCCATTTCTGCACTACACTGTTATAGTGCTATTATTTCACTTTCAAAATCCTATAGAATCCTGGGGTGTGCAGTTTAGGAAGGGGCATTTAGAATTCTCAGCCAGAGAGCTCTTTGGAATCAGTAAACTACAAATCCCAGAATTCCACAGGATTTGTGGTGGGGTCCTCTTCTTTGGGCATCTTTAAAAAGAGGCTGAACAGCTACCTGTTGGGGATGCTCCAGCTAGAGATCCTCCATTGAGCAGGGCATTTGACTCAATGGCCTATGGTTCCACTTCCAACTCTATGATTCTATGATTCTGTAATTCTAGCTTCCTTTCCTGGCCCAACCGGTGGCAGTTTTGAGTCCCTGGTGGACTGGCTAAAAACCTTTATATGGGATTGCAAGTTTTGTATATCATCTTTATTTTCTTTGAAATTCACCAAGTTTATAATAAATGTCAAAAAAATAGACAAACAGTGATACCACCATGAAATACACACACACACACACACCCCACAAGTAAAACCCATCGCTGGAGCTAATGTTGCACTTTATCTGCTCTATGAACACATTTAACAACATCTACGATCCCTCTGATATTCTTCTAGGTATTTTCTTACCGGCAGTACGAATGTCGTCCCAGTCCCAGTTGCACAGAACTTTCAGCAAAGTTAGCATTAAGGAAATCTGAATTCCATGGCAGACAATTATTTCCAGAAACTGTCTTCTTTACAGTGCCCCTGTAATCTGTTCCGTTGCCATAATAGCACAGTTGGCTAGGAACTAGATACAAATATAAAAGAGTTAAACAAATGCCAAAGAAACACCTGTCAGAAGAATTGTATTATTGACTTCTGAATGATATCTTCACAAAATTGGTCAGTAGCAGTACACTTTGTGTTATTATTTATGCTTAACAAGTAGCTGCAAATTCATGATAAGAGAGTCCACCCACTATTGGCCTATGTTGGAAGGCCTCAGAAATAGAACAAGCTGCTTCCCAATAAACCCTGGGAAAAAATTCAGCTTCTCCATAGCTCCCTAAGATCTCAACTCCCCCTTCTCACCAACATATCTAACTCTACTCTCTGCTCTAGTCCTTACAACTGCTTCTTTCTTCTTCCCTTGAAATCCATTTACTAGGCTTTACTCAGAACATTTACTTAGCCTGGTGATGCTGACGTGATGCTGACAGTGATGCTGATCCCTGGAAATGTGAGAGCCACCACATGTACTTCCTGATTCATAAAAAGCAAGTCATGAAGTGGGTAAGGGAAGTGTGGCAAGAGCGTCTTTACAGCAAGGCAGTGCTCTTGGGCCTTCCTAAAAGAAGTGATGGTAAGATCTCTGCTGAAAGACATGTCCCTGAACCCACTGTACTGGATGATTACTGGCTTTCCCATTTTCATTCAGGCTACTGGAGAGTTTGGTTCCTAGATTAAATCATTTATCTAGATCCATTTCGTCTGACTTTCTGGCATGTTTTTGGGACAGAAATAGCTTTGGTTGCCTGGGCAGGTGATCTGTGCTGGGAGCTGGGTGGAGAAGTTTCTCTGTGTCTAGACTATCTGAAAAACTGCATCTCCCCAGCCTGAGTTTTGAGATGTTCAGATGTTTGTGGTTCCACCATATTTACAGCCATGTGTGGAGAGTACACAAGGGAACGCTTTCTCAGTAGCTGCTCACAGGCTGTGAAATTCTCTCCTGCAGGAGGCTAACCTGGTTCCCTGTCTGTTCTCCTACATTTCCTAGGAGCTGCTTCTAATCTTGGCTGAATGGGCTGGCCTACAGTGGATGGAGATTTCTGTCTCTCTTCTCTCCTTTCTCCCTGAAGCTTGCTGAGACATGTAAATTACTGGACCCTTTTGTACTTGGATCAAAATGATCTATCAAGATCAGTCTGCAAGATTATTAATAAATGGAGATATTTTGGCAAGCTTCTCCATATCTAAAGGGGTAAGACAAGGATGTCCGCTATCACCATTCATATTTATTGCTGTCTTGGAAGTACTGCTAAATAAGATAAAAGAGGATTCAGAGATAAAAGGTGTGAAAATAAAAAAAAGAGAAAATTGAAATGTAGAGCCTTTGCAGATGGTGTGGTAATTTTTTTTGGAAGACCCGAAAGAATCAATTCAAATTATTTGGTAATAATTATAAAAAAACATGGAAAGACATTAAAAATGATATGGTAAAATGGAGTAAATTAAATCTGTCTTTCTTGGGGAGGGTTAATGCTTTTAAAATTACTTTATTACCTAAATTTTCTTTTCTAAAATCTGCTGATAATTGGAAATGAGAAAGAGTTTAAGGAATGGGAAAAAGAAGTTCAAAAATTTATTTGGTTAGGCAAAAAGCCAAGAATAAGATTTAAAATATTACAGGATGCAAAAGAGAGAGGTGGAGTAGACTTACCATCACTTAAGATATACTATCATGTCTGTTGCTTGGGTTGGATTAAGGATTGGATTCTGTTAGAAAAATAATTGATAAAAGATTTGGAGGAATTTGACAATAGATCTGGATGGCATGGTTATTTGTGTTACAATAAGTTAACAGCAAATAAGGAATTTAATAATCATTGCATCCGGAAATCCTTATTGAAGGTTTGGCTACAGATAAAGCAGAAATCTTATATAAAACACCCAGTTTGGACATCACCTTAGGAAGCATTGGAAATTACCCCAACAAAACAAGGAAAACTATTAACATATGATTTACTGAAATGGGAGGGAGACAATCCAAGAATGAAGATGGTGGAAGAGCTGAAAGTTGATGGACGTGAATTAAATTGGTTCCCCCGGCGACAATTAAAAGAAAGGTTTAAAATCGACCAATAATTATACAGATTTGAGAGAAAAGAAAATGAATTGGACTTACTGTTGAAAGAACATCAAAAGAAGAGAATCTCTAAACTATAGAAACTACTATTAAAGAGGGAAATGGAACCAGATATAATAAAAGGAACAATGATTAAGTGGGCTCAGAATAAGATGATGCATAGATGGTATATGACTCCAGAGAGGTTGCAAAACATAACAAAAAATGAAGATGTGAAGTGTTGGAAATGTGGGAAGAAGGTGGGAACCTTTTTTTCATATGTGGTGGACTTGTCAAAATGCAAAGAAATTTTGGAAAGGAATTCATGATGTAATTCAAAAAGCTTGTAAAGTGAATTTTGAATTGGCATTGGAATTTTATTTGTTGACTATATTAGGTCAGAATTGAGAGATTATAAGACATCAAAAATAATATTGTATTTGATTACAGTGGCACGGTTGACATATACTCAGCATTGGAAAGAAAAAATAAAAATTAATTTAGAAGAATGGAAACTAAAAGCGTTTGATATGGTTGAGACTGAAAAATTGTCATATTCTCTAAAAAACAAATCTGTTCAGAACTTTGAAAGAGAATGGAAAGGGGTAATGGATTGGTTAAAAATATAAAATACATGTGATGATTAGATACAAATGTATTTGTGTAAAAATGGATGATTCATTATGGAAAAGACAGTAACGACTGAACTGGGGAAGAATAATATAGGGAAGTGGGTGGAGTGGAGGGACATACCAAACATGATGATGTATGTCTCTTTTTTTGTGTGTTCCAGAAAACTAATAAAAAAATATAAAAAAATAATAATAAAAAATAAATTACTGGTCCCTGGCATCAGATCCACCAGTCCTTTGAGTGGGATTGAAAAGAAGAAGGATTTGAAATATGAGGTGGATGGATGGAAAGGAGGCTTGGCTAGATCAAAGGAAACAGGAGAATTAAGATTTGATCCCAGTGGGATTTCAGTTTGCCTCATAGCTGAGGCAAGTCATGTAAGCCCCTTGAAACTTACACTTCTGAGCAGCGCCAGTCTTAATGAGACAGTGAATCTGCTCTGGATTTTAGTCCAGGCTTTACTGTGCTGGACCTTTTTGGAAGATATGCTTTGGCACCCTGGCTATCTGTTGGACTAAAAGAGGTGCTCCACTAATATTGAAACCACCAGCATCTGCTGTTTATGTAAGCCTCATAACATTGTGTGTATAAATGTAAGATAGCCTGGATTCTACTCTTTTTTTCTACATATGTGAGTGCCCAAGATACAGGGGCAGTAGCCTTGAGTAGCAGGTATAAGATAATTCTCTGTCACTTAGTTGAACAAATCTTGAGTATAAAGCAGGTTACCTTTGTTCTTACAGATGGCACTTAAATTTAATATTTTCTCCCCTTTAAACATATGCTACTCTAGCTGGATGTTTCCACCCAGTGGTACATAATGAGAAGTGCAGCTTCTGTTTGCCTTATGTGCATAGTTTCATTTCCCCTGTAGAACAAAAATTTAGAAAACGTTAGAAGTAGCTTCCTCAGGTTTACTTTCTACCACAGTGCTGTAAAAAATATGCATCTGATCTGTAGTGAAGGAAAAACAACCAGAACAACTAAAGTTTTGGAAAGACATGGTTAAAAGTGATGACCTTAGTAGTAATTGTGAAATATAGTGGTTTATTCCATTGTTATTTCATCCATGAGAATATGGAGAAGACACAACCCAGGGACTGGTGGTACAAAGAGTTGATAACTGGACTGCAAAACAAGCTGTGCTAACAGAGAAAAAAAGCAATAATTGTCCAGTTTAGCAATAACTATGAAATCCAGTTCTTTTCCATCTGAGAATATAACATTTAGGCTGGGATCTAGCATAATGGTCTATTATACTAGCAGTTGCATGTTTACTGAGATCACAAAGAAAGTAACTGCAAGGAAGTAAAGGAAAGCAACTGTGCTTGTCATCAGGAGAAAAAGGCTGCCAGATCAGAGCAACATATTTCTTCAGTGCCTGGCTTCCAGAGAAGACCTCAGAGGCAAGGGGCAAGCTGACCTGGAACAGGCAATTGTGCAAGTCACCTTTCTCAGATGCACCTCACATCTGAGGAGAAGCGCCTCCCACCATCCTCCTGTCAAAGTCAGGAATTGGAGAATTAGGCTAATTGGATCTGGTGGCCTTCTCAAATAATAAGTAAAAAGACTTTGTCTTGTTTGTGGCTGCTGCACCTGCAGCCTTCTCCCTCTGAAGAAATGGCTGTTACTGCTGTTATCTGGCCCCAGCCCGAGGTCTACAATGTCATATTATTTATGGTTAATATTTCCACGTGGCACTCCATAAAATGAACTCCACGTGTCTGAGAAGGTCACAAAAAGCCTGTGTAGGCAGGCATGGTCGCATGGCCTTAATTATGCACTCTAGGTCTAGACCAGTAAACAACCATTTGCTGCACAGCTGGTAGTGCCCTCCAGACACAACCGACCATTAAGCTAATGCAAGGGCTCTCAGCCCCGAACTGCTTGCTCTACACAAACACTAAGCGTTCCTCGTCTGCATACTGTTCTAACAATTGGCAGTGCTGGCTAAATCTCATCAATTCTGATTTTGACCTTTTGGAGGCTTTGTCTCCATTCAAATCCTTATTGTTCTCCTCAGGAGAGGGCTAGCCTCCAGGTACAATCTTCCCTATAAAAACCCCAAGTTTGAACTCCTTGTCGGAACGCTCATGCCTTGCATCCCGAACTGCTGCCGCTCTGTTCAGCGAGCCTCCCCTCAGCCTCCACGTGCTAGGAAACCACGAACCCAAGCCTCGATCTCTATCTTCTCTTTTACCAGACTGCAGGATCAGGTGGAGTATCACCCCAGAAACCCTCTGAAAATCCCTATCAATTTTCCTCACTTTCTGCTTCCATAGTTCTTGTATGAGTGCGTGAGTGCATGTGTCATTGTTTGCTTAATTAAGGAAAGTTTAATAAAATCTTTAAATTGAACAACTTGCCTAGTTCTTGTCATGGCCTGACCCCGTAAACATAGGGTTAAAGATCTTGCTACGTTACCCTGCTTCTCATATTGCTAGCTTGTGCTCCTTGCTAATTCCCCCAACTTAGTAATATTTGGAGTGCACTTAGGTGTCCCTCCTGGGACCCCCAGAAATCAGGGTAACATGGCTACCTCCGCTTGTCTGGTAATGGTACCCAACAAGATCTTGGCCTAAATAACTAGAAGATAGTATAGTGTAGTATAATGGTTTGAGTACCATACTAGACTCTTGGAGACCAGGATTTGTATCCCCAGTTGGCTGTGAAAACCTACTGCATGACCTTGGCCAAGTCATAATCTCTCAGCCTCAGAGAAAGACAATGGCAAACTCCCTCAGAACAAATCTTTCCAAGAAAACCCATGTTTCATTTGCTTTAGGGTCACCATAAGTTGGAAACATCTTGAAGGTATACAACAACAACAACAACTTCAATGAATTTCCAAACAAAAACAAAAAGATATATTCCCTCATAAGTGAGGCTGAGGAGGAGGATGCTTTCCTGGAACAGATGGCCAAACGTTCAAAAGGGGAGATGTATTAGTAAAGAGAGATTTACACTATCCTGATATTTGTTGGAAGTCAAACTCTGCCAAGAACATAAGGTTGAACAAATTCCTCACTTCTCTTGCAGACAATTTCATTGTCCAGAAGGCAGATGAGGCAAAGGTCATCAGCTGTTTTAGATCTGATCCTAACCAACAGTGATGACCTGGTTAATGGGGTGGAAGAGATGGGATCCTCGGTTGTGTGTGACTATGTTCTCCTGTACTTTGTTACACAACAGAAAGGGGAAGCCAAGAATAGTCAGATACACAGTCTAGACTTTTAAGAAAGCTGATTTTAGGGAAATACTGAGTGTTATCCCATGGTCAGGAATACTGAAAGAGAAGAATGGATGGGAGTTTCTTAAAAGTGAGATATTGAAGGCATAATTTCAACCAGTTCCAAAGAGAATCAAAAATAGAAGGTGTCTAAAGAATCCAGGATGGATGACTAAAGAACTTTCAGCTGAGCTAAGATTTAAAAGGGGTTATGTAAAAAAAGGAAGGAAGGAAGGAAGGAAGGAAGGAAGGAAGGAAGGAAGGAAAGGGGTGAAATCACCAAAGAGCAATTCAAACAAATAACCAGCACGTGTAGGGAGAAAGTCAGAAAAGCTAAAGTGCAAAACGAGTTTAGGCTTGCTAGAGAATAATCCCACACTCCCCTCCCATTCTGGGGCTTACCCCCCCCACTCTCTTGCCTTTTCCCTTGGCATGCATCCTCTGTGTCAGGGCAAAATACATGGGAATGAGAGGGCAGAGCTCTGGAGGGGAGAAAGGAGGCGGTGGAGGTCCTCGCATGCCTTTCCCTGTTCCCTTATGTTTTGCCTTTTGCCTCGCTGCATGTTCTCCATGTTGGGGCAAAATGCATGGGAAGGGAAAGGGCAAGCTTTGGAAGGGAGAAAGGTGCATGTCTGCCCCCCCCCGCCATTCCTTTGTCTTTTGCCTCAGCGCATATTCTTTGTACTGGAACAAAATGTTTGGATATGAGAGGGAGTACTCCGAGGTAAGAAGGAAGGGATGCACATCCCTTACCACCCCCCCCCCATTCCCTTGTGTTTTGCCTCAGTGTGCATTCTCTGCACAGTGGCAAAATGCATGGGAAGGGGAGGGAGAGCTCTGAAGGAGGGAAAGTACACATGTGTCTCCCTCCTCCATTCTTTTGCCTTTTGCCTCAGTGCATGTTCTTTACACTGGGGCAAGACACATGGGAATGGGAGTGGGGAGCTCCAGAGGGGAGAAGGAATGTGTGCACATTCTTCTCCCCCATTCCTTTGCATTCTGCCTTGGCGTACGTTCTCTTCCAACTGTATAGTTCTATGACAAATAATCACAGAAGGGACATGGGTTTAATCACGGAAAATGAAAGGAAAAACATCATCCAGGTTGTTTCGTTTAAATCGTACGCAGGAACTGGGCATACTCACCAATATTGCAGTATTTTCCCACAAAAGGATGTTTGCACCCACAGACTGTTCTGTTAGTGAAGACCGTCTTTCTGCAAGAACCTCCATGGAGGCATGGGTTGATGGTACAATCTACATGGGCAAATTAAAGCACACCAATGTAATGCATAGCTAGGATGGCATGTATGTTTCTGACAAATACTAAGCATTACAGATAACACTGTAGATCATGCATCTTTCTGTTTACAACCATGACATTGCTAGTATGAGATGTGTAAGCATTTTGGGAGGTTGCTAACACCAATCTCTTTTTCTTGCACTTTTGAACCGATTATTATATTGAGATGCACATTTGTAAATAACTAAACTAAAAAAGTTCTCTCTCTGTCTCTCTCTCTCTCTCTCTCTCTCTCTCTCACACACACACACTCTATATGTTGCTGGGGATTGTTTCCCTTAAAGTGCCTCCATCACCCCCTTCAAAGATGCAGTCGAGTCCTCTCTCTTGCTGCAAGGGAGCAAAGGCTCTGCTAGTGAGGCTGCACCCAGTGATGCTGGAGGTGGCAGGCAGAATTGTCCCTTTCAGGGAACCTCTTCAAGAGTGGGGAAAGGGAAGGGCACCAGCTCTCCTGCTTGGTGGAGGTAAGAGGAGAACACTGTACATTGGCACAGGACTGACCTACTAAAATATACTGTCTTTTCAGCAATAGCTATATAATATGTTATTCAGAGAGGACGTGAGGGAAAGCAAACCACGGAGCAGTTATTGAAATGGTAAATGGAGACAAACAACAACAACAAAAGGAGACATGGAGTGTGGAGACAGTACTATCAGCACAAGAGAAGAGAGAATCACAGGGCATCAGTTGCCCTAAATTGTCCCCTATCACATATAGACCCTTTTTGCAGTGCTGGGCTCGCGCAAGCAGCCTCCGGAGAGAGGCTCTCACACCCAGGGTCCTTTGGCTCCGCACGAGCTTTCTGCTCGCACGCAAGCCCTGCCTCTTCCTTTCACAGTGTAGCCTGGGACCTTCCCAGCCTGCACTGGACAGGAAGCACAACCGGCCCGGCTCCCAAGGTTCCACATGCAAGGCAAGTGCACGCGGGGCCCCAGAGCGATGTGTGACCATGCAGCATTTTCAGCTTTAAGCCGAAAATGAAAAAATGTGCATGTGGTCTGTGTCAGACCCTTGAGCGTTGTGCAAATGTGAGTGCATCATGTGGACCGCTCCTCACATGTGCCCGATGCTCAAGGGGCCCTTTCACATCAGAAATGCCATGCGAAAAGGGCCATATGCTTGGTAACAGGCCTTCTGGGCTAAAAATGTTGCTACTCAAGCCCAGGTTGGTTAGTAGGAAAAAGCTATGACCCAAGACTTGATGAACATGTGCACCTGGCCAAGAGAAGTGGGGATTTACTTTTCCTGGTTATGTCAGCTTGGGGTGCAGGAGGTAGAACTTGTCACACCCAAAATATAGCAGAGATTGCTCCCACAGCTTTGGAAGCATGCCCAGCAGCAGAGAATATCTTAGCAGCAATGCACTGTAGCCAGGAAAAACTCACCCATGTGAATTGTTCTCTTCCATCAAGGAGGCAATTTATTCTTCAGTTACAATGTGTACATATTTACAAGAATCTCCAGAAAGCATTTTAGTATCCCTCTGCTTGCTCTTTCTGACAGAGCCTCCAACAGACACACAAGGCACCACATGCAACTTGTCAGCTAGCTCTCAGCTACATTTATACTCACACTAGCTGATGCAATCCTGCCAATCTTTGCAGTCTCCCCACACCTGATGCAACCTTCTCCCCCGATTGCTTATCAGCATGACTCAGCTAAAGTCACATGGCTCTCCACAGGTGCACTTAACAACCCACATCACAAAGTATTTTCTACAGGTTTGGTCCAACCTTTTCTTGACAGAACTGCTGTGGCACATGTGATGGCCTCCTAGGTCCAGGGGTTCCTGGATGAGCTGGATTGCCTAGATCTATTTCAATCTAGCTTCAGGCCTGGTTATGCAACAGAGACAGCTTTAGCCACCTTGGTGGATGTCTTATGTCAGCAAATGGGCTGGAGGAGAGTGCTGATTCTGCTGCATCTCTCAACAGCTTCCAGTACCATCAGTCATGGTATCTTTCTGAGCCATCTCTCTGGGATGGGACTTGCGGTCACTGTTTTACCATGGTTTGGGTCCTTTTCAGAGAAGCAAACTCAGAAGATGGTGCTTGAAGATTCTTATTTGATCTCAAAGTCACTGGCCTGTAGCATTCCACAGGTTTCTCTTTTGTCCCTCATGAGATGCAACATCTGTATAAAACCACTGGCAGAAGTTATCCAGAGTTTAGAGGTTGTGTGACAAAAGTATACCAATGACACCCAGCTCAATTGTTACCCCACCTACTTACTATGTCCAGAGGATCATAATTATTTTATATCAAACTTAGTGAGCCATAAAGATCTACTGGAAGATGTAGGCAGTAGAGCTATGGATACATATCAAAGGGTAGCCCTGTTTTCTGTCACACATCCTAGGTGAATCTCGAAATGGTTCTCACAGACCATTTGATTTTCAGCAATAATGGCACCAACAGAAGACAAAAGGTCTCTGGGATCAAATTAACATTTGAAACAACCAGGAATGTTACACTTTGGAGGCATTCATCTCTAGATGAGAAAGTCATCTTGCAGGAAATTACAAGGATGCCTGGCTACATTTTCTTTGAACTACAAAGCTGAGATCTGTTTTCATAAAAATGCAGCCATTTGGTCCCCAGGACATATTCAGCACTATAGCTAGGACCCTTCTTTCTCCTCCATTTCGGGGTTCTCCCAGACTCGCAAACAATGCCTCTGCCAGTAGAAAGCTCCCTTCAGCCCTTCCCTGAGACTGAATTGGGCTTTTCACTTGTCTTTTCCCAGCCAAAGTCTTCTGGATTGGTACAGTATTACCCCAAAGCCCTTCTGTCTTTCTCTTAACTTTCACCTCTTTCTAAATTTCTGTAGCCTTGTATGCTTGTGGGAGTGAATGCAGCTGAGTGATTGTATGGATTTTAACATCTATTTCAATAAAATATTTAAATTTGAACAGTTAGCCTGACTCTCTGTGATCCAACTCCATAAAGCTGGGCTCAAGATCCCCAATTACTCTGCCCTCTTTGCATTGCTATAGCAGTGTTCATAGCTAATTTTCCCCACAAGTGATAATTTTGACAGGCATTGGGAATCCTCCTAACGCACTCCCAGCAAGCAGGGTAATACTATCTCTCCTTTCTATTCAGTACCGAGGAAGCTGTCTAAGTGTTAAGCCAGAGACTACTGTCAGTAATGGACTAAATGAGGGAAAACAAATTGAAACTTAATCCAGACAAGTCAGAGGTGCTTCTGGTCAGTTGAAGGCAAGCCAGGGAATAGGGATTTAACCTGTGCTGGATGGGATTATGCTCCCCCTGAAATCTCAGGTTCATAGCTTGGGCATCTTGGATTCTTGGACACAGTTCTGAACCTGAAGGTCCAGGATGTGGCAGTGGCCAGGAGTGCATTTGTATAGTTAAAGGTAATGTGCCAGCTCTGTTCATTCCTTGAGATGTCAGTTCTGCCCATGGTGACACATGCCCTGATTGCATCCCTTTGGATTACTGTAACATGCTCTATATTCGGCTGCTTTGGAAATTGTTTGGAAACTGCTGTGGGTCCAAAATGCTGTGACCAGGCTGCTGAGCAGGTCTGGTTACAGGGAACAAAAAAAATTCCCTCTTGAAACAGCTTCACTGGCTATCAGGCTATTGGCTACAGGCACAATTCAAAGTGCTGGCTATTACCTATTAAGTCCTATATGGCTCAAATCCAGACTATCTGAAAGATCATATCTCCTGATACAAGCTTGCCCAAGTTTTTAAGATCCTCAGGAAAGGACTTTATCTTAATCCCACCATCATAATAAACGTGTTTAGCAAAGATATGGGTGAGAGCCTTCTTGGTGGTTGCACCTAGACTGCAGAATTCCCTTCTACAGGAGGCCAGGTTAACCTCCTCTCTCCTCTCTCTCTGCCAGCAAATTAAGACTTTTTTGTTAATCCAAGTGTTTGATTATTTATTGTCCATTGCAGAAGGTCTTTGAATTGAGGTGTGTTGTATTTTTATCATTATTACTATATTTCAACTGCCTTTTAAAACTGTTTTAAATTTATTTTTAATTGTTATTAAAATTTTGTTTTATCAGTTGTTTTAACTGTACTTTGTTTTAACTTAAATTGTGAGCCACAAGAGAGAAACAGAGAATATAAATAAAATAATAAAATAAAATAAATATACATACCTGTGTACCGTTCATGTTGGCACTCAATCTGGCTGTTAATACAAATGCACTGTTGCACTGTTTCTCGATGTATCCTTGCCCAGGCTTCCCCACTCTCAAAATATTCATAGAGAGTTTCATCAGAACATTTTTCTGAAATTTCAGGAAGCATAAGAGCATATTATTACTTATTCTGAAATGATTCTGGTTTGGTGGGAGTGAACTAGACCCCCTGCCACCTGCTTCTTAAATTCATTGATCACCATCATGTTTCCCACTGTTGCAGTCAGTGCCAAAATTCAGTGACAACTTTAACACTTCACTGTGATGCAAGCAGGTGAAAATCATGTTCCCACATCAAAGAATCCTGTTCACTCTGCAGGACAGAGCATCCCTTTCCCTTTGGAAGCATTCAAGCTTTTCCTCATTTTGAAGGTGTGCTACCTGCACTGACTTTCATTGTTCTTCCAGTAAATAATATGTAGGCTTCATTGCTCTACAAAACTTACACATAGATGGAAAATTTCCATGGAAAGCAACATAATCACATTTGAGTTCAAAGATAAAAATTCTAAAATAAAGTAAAATAAAAGACTGATAAAATGGGTATTAAAAAGAACAGACAAAAGGATGCACATTTGTCAGCAAAACCCATGTTTAAAAGGTCTGAGCACTCATCCCACTACCTACAGTGCTGTTAGTATACTAAGGCTGTGACAGATTGCTTTTGAGGAGTGCTTTTGGCAGTGGTTTCACAAAGCTAGTGGCAGGCCTTGTTTACCCACACAGTAACAGACAGTTCTGTTCATTTCTTCAAGCTGGAATTAATAAGAGTGTGAATTTGCATTAACATGTCAAACTCACTAAAAATAGCACTTACCCACTTCACAGTTTTCCCCTGTGAATTCTTCAGGACAAACGCAATGATGAGAACATTGATCACATGGAAGAAAACATGTTCCTCCATTTCTGCAAGGGTGGCTTCTGCAATTATCTGAAAAATTTAGGCAACAGATTATTTTAGGATCAAATTCTAACATTGTCATTTCTGGGGTCTGAAGTGTTCCCTGCAATGAAGATGACAGTTCCAGAAGACCAGCCAGATAAATAGTCCCAGATACAGTTTAAGGATTGATCTGGCTTAGAACTGTCAGTCAAACTCATGGATATAAACTCTGAGAGCTTTCAACACCTCAAAGAATAGGTGAGTATTAGGAGTCTGAACTTCTGAGCTTGGATTACAGCTGAGCCAGAAAAGAACTCCAAGCTTATCTCCTGTCCACCTGGCTCAAGAATAACTTCCCTTTTACTACCCGACATTAAGGCCCCAAAAACTACTTCCATCCTTCTCTTTAAAACACAGGTAGCCTGCATTACTGGGTCCCCGCCTCTGCTGCTGACATTGGGCTGATCAAATAAGTTTTGCTTAAGTGTTAATATGGCCAATAGCTCTCTCCCAGGGTCTACAATTTATTAATTTACCACATGTAATTAACGTCTCCACATGGCTAATATTAAAAATCAAGTGTCTGACAGGGTCACTGTAAGAGCATGTAGGCAGGAGCAGCTGAACGGCCGAGGTTAGGAAAATTCCGGTCTGGCCAGTGACTTGATCTGTCATGTAGCCCAAGAAGCCCCTTCAGACATTCTGACCATTAAACAGACAAAGGGCCCTTCGCACTGGGATGGCAGTTTGATAGAATCACAATCAGCCTACCAAGTGAGGACAATTTCCAATCTACCTGTGCCTTTGTCTCACTCGGGCAGAGTCATTCACATAGCACCGAGGAACATTCAGCCGGAGTTGTCCGTTGTTGAGGGCTTTGATCTAGCCCTTCTTGCTATTGTTCTCCGCGGGAGAGAACTAGCCCTCCAGGTACATTTTACCCTATAAAAAACCCATGTTTCTATCTGTCTTGGGAGTTTGCTGACATTTTCCTCCCAAATTGCTGTCACTCTGTTTGCTGTTCCCCTCAGCCCCCCTCCCCCGTGCTGAGTTTCACTGTTCTCAATTCTCTGTTTTCCAACTTGGATTCCTGGACGTCTGAATCAGGTGGAGTATCACCCCAATAACCCTCCTTAAAAATCCCCTATCAATTTTCCTCCCATTCATTTTGTTTTAGGCTCTGTGTGCATGATTGCAAACATGAGTGAGTGTGTAGTGACTTATACTTTAAAAAAAATAAAATAAAATCATTTCATATACCTTTTGCTTGGCTTTTGATCTGACCTGACCTGGTATACAGTGAGTTTCAAGGTCCTGCTCAGTTACCCTGCCTCTCGCTTTGCCAACTGGTGCTCAAGTTAATTGTTCCATTCCCCCTATTATATTTTGAGCATGGTGACCAGGACCTCCGGAACCCCCAGAAAATCAGGGTAACATAAGGAAAGTGAGGGGTGAGATTGTGGGGATCAGAGTGAGGGAGAGATATAAGACAGTGGGTTGTGGGACAAAATGCCACATTTTGTGCAATTGGAAGAAGATAATGAGAATTTTGTGGTGGGAGCTTTGCCTTAAAAAAAGTAGTTTGAGGACAATGTGAGGGCTTTGTAGGAGGAGGGGGAATCTAGGACCACCAAACAAGGTTGGGACCACATGAGGCCCATGGGTTACACTTTTCCCATTCTTGGCTTAAACTCTGGCCATTTCCTCACAACATCATTATCCTGTGATGGGGACGTTTCTGCTGGTCCATGAGTTGTGCTTTAGCATGACATCATAGTGGTCCTGCTGCCAACGCATCCCCCCATCATGATTGCAGGATATTCCATTACTGGAAAAAATTGAGTAATGGCCCCGATCACACAACATTCCCAATGCTGGCAGCTATGTGCGATCTAGGCACTTCCTCACCCAGTCCAGCACAGGAAGTGGCTGGCTGCACTGTGGAAGGAAGGCATGTGTCGTTTGTGCTACCCTTCTGCAGGCAGCCAGCCAGGTGCAGAGGGGAGCATTCAGGTCATGCTCCCATCCTGGCAGTGGTATGGCCAGGATTGCGATGGGATGATGACAGAGACAGGTAAGGTGCAGAAACGGCCTCTGCTATGATACAGTGGATTTGTCGAAAGGTCACATAATCGCACCTCAATATTCCATTTCCTGAAGAGGGATATATGGAATGAGTGGGTTTCCCAGTGATGTCAGGGCCATAAATCTTTTGCTATCTCACAGTGGGGGCTTGTCAAGAACAATACAGCTCCTAACTACTAACCATTGGAATCAAGTACTAAAAAAAGTAAAATCATAAAAAGGCAGCATGATAAACCCTATGATCAGAGCAGTATAAAATCAAATTAATCAAGATTTCAGAGCTAATGAAAATTTTTAAAAAGTCTTAGCATGATAGTAAAAATTCATAGTATTGGCACCAAGTGACCCTCTACTGGGAGAACAATCTTAAAGCTCTCTTCCTAGCAGCCACTTGCTTCAGAAGGCCTCCAAAAATTACTTCAACATATGGTTAGGCTCAGAATGAGTATTGTGTAGTGGTTTCAGTGTTGGGTAAGGACACTGGAAGACCATGATTCAAATTTCTATTTATCCATGGAAAGCCACTGAGTGACCTTGTTCAAATCACACTTTCTTGGTCTCAATGGAAGGCAAGGGCAAACCCCCTCTGAATAAATTCTGGCAAGAAAACTCCATGATAGTTTTGCCTTATGGTTATCATAAGTCAGAAATGACTTAAAGGTGCACAACAACAACAATGGTCAGGCTCATGTGAGAGAAGTCAAGCTTTCAGATACCTATGTCCCAAAGCATATTGAAATCTCCCATTATTATTACATTTCTTTTTTCTGAATATTCGGCCATCTGTCCCATCATCCAAGTACTCAGATTTACTGCCTGGCTGGAGAAATTTTGCTTGGCTGAGGCAGGTGTAGTGTGTGAAGAATCATAATAATGATATTTCCATATAACCCATATCTTATAAAGAGATACATTTAATTTAGTGGAAAGAAGCAGTTATGGTTGTCAGTTGGAGGGATTTTGTTTTTTGTTCTTTTGTTTTTTGTTTTTGTTTTCAGAAAAACCTCATAGGTCTCCTTTGATTCATACCAATTTTAGGTCACCTGCTCATAAAATTGCCTATTCTGTTAATGCATTTTGGATTCATTCTTTGAATATCAGAGTAATATCTGTAACTGCTTGCTTGCACTTTAGGTATATTAGTTATAAGACATACTAAGGATAAGGATGCTTGAGGATTTCATCTCATTTGCATTTTAAGTACCTTAGCTCAATTCACACATCCCAGACTAGTATAAGGACCAGGACACAGCCTGTATAACTCCTATTGAATGAGAATAATTTCAATGGAAAATAATGGAACTGAGGTCTCAATAGACCTATATAAGATTGCACTTAAGATGAGTGTGTAATAACCCATCTAATTTAATGTATTCTCATGACAAATTTTATTTTAGGTTCTTTGTTTCCCTTTAAAAAAATTATTAGCATTTAAAAAACCCCCACTAAAAACACTACAAATACATAGATGAATACATAAAAGAGAAAGAAAAAAAATCTAGAAAAACATATCAATTAAAGTTAAAGAATAAGAAAAGAAAAAGAGAGAAAGGAAAGAAAGATAATGCACATAATGGGAATTCCAGACCACATGAGTAATCCTCTGCTCCCCTTTTTTCCATGAACGGTAAAACTACCTTACCATGAAAGCTCTCCTTGCTGCAGGAGTGCAGCAAAAGAGTATCTGCATTCACTGCAAATCTTTTAATATTAATACATTTGTGACCTTTTTAGAATAAAGAGTTTGTACTTCATCTCCTCAGTCTTGTGTCCCTACGCATTTTTAAACTTACATCTTGAATATGAGTTATTTATTGTCTTCAGTCTTCTCTTTTGGCTGCTTTCTATTTTCCTGAATTTGTAGGTACTTAATTATTTTCTCTATATTAATTAATTAATTAATTAATAGAAAAGCTAATGTTCAGTATATCATTGGAGCAGCCTATATGTAGAAAGCTACTGGCCATATCTGAGAAAATACACTGGAGAGATGAAGCCAGCTCAGTAGATAAAGGCCCTTTCCACACGCGGGCTGGGAAACGGGGAAAGCCACGCTAAAACGGGGCTTACCTTGTTCCATCGCCACACGGAGCAGCGCATTTCGCTGTTCTACATGCATCAGCGTCCTGAGGCGTCCTTGGTGCCTGGCAGCACCCAAAATGGCGGATTTTGACTGGCGGAGCCTCTCCACCAATCGGAGAAGCCCACCAGCCGGAAATCCCACCCCCTGCCTGATCTGCAGGGACGCCCTTTCGCGCGTCTGTAAATCCACATGGGAGCTGCGACGGGGCTGGACAGGGCTGGGTGGGGCTGGACGCCCCATGCCTTTGAATGTGGTTTTTCAAAAGCACGTGGCACCACCACTTGCGGGCGCCCAACCGCGGATTGCGGTGTGGAATTACTCGAGAGTAATCCACCCCAATTCGCATAACGGTATAGACGACCTCCGTGGAGGTCGATCTACACTGCTTTTTTAAGTCCATGTGCAAAGGGCCAAAGTGACCATGTGGAATAAAAATCTCTGCCAGGAGGAGCTATTTGGGTTCTTGTGAGTGTGGCTTTGTCCAGGATTTTCATCTATCCCTAGGAGATCAGACTTGCCCTGAGAGCCACAGCACTAGGAGGACATGATGCTGGGAGAAAAGAGCCTTGTTAATGACAAACCCTGAAATTTGGAATCCCCTCTAAATCTGTGTCAGAGTTTTGCAGTTGTTTTGCAACACCCCGTAAGTTTGCAATATCTCCAAAACAGAGACACAGCCATGTCAACTTAGGGTTCCTAATAAACATCCCAAAAATTAACATTGTCCAATTTGCTCCAGGTTTGTGTCCGAGTTTTGCTAATGTTTTGCAGCATTTTGCCACAAACTCCTTTCCTAATTTTCCAACAAACCAAAACTGAGTAATGGATGTATCAATCCAAGGTTCCTAGTAACGGGTGTTTCAAAATTTTGGGCTTAACTAGGAACCCTGGGATGAGAGGTTTCTGCTGGAAAAAATGGCAGAGTTCAAATCTCTTCTCTTATAGCTCTGGACAGAGACTGAGGGAGAAAAACAACTCATGGTGATTTCCTGGCCATAGAAAAAGGGGCTTGGTTTAAATTTGCCCCCTGGATAAAGGGGATTGCAGTGAAATTATTGATTACACTCTCAGGATCCCTTCTAGCATATCAGTTCTCTCCATAGAGGAGACTTATTGTGGGGGAGTAGGGAAGCATGATTATTCAGCTTGCTCTACTGTGCAACTTGTCAGCTCTGAAGAAGCTACAAATTTCACCAAATCTGCCTCTTACATCGAGTTAGGAATATAACTGAAGTAATTTTAGTCAATTCAATTTGTTTATTTTCAGGCAGAGACCAAATAAAAATATGAAAAATTATTGTAAAATAATACTAGTACACAATTACAGTTACAGGTAAAATTCATACATCATACATGCTTACATTAAATACAAGTGCACCAAGTACATTGCATTTGTATCAAAAGTCCAAATATAGAATTTAAGATTAGTAAGATTTTGAATGTAATACTTGTAGATTAAATATATCTACAGTATCTAAAATTCCTACATTATATACACCCCTGTATTACAGTCATCCCTCCACATTCGCTAGGGTTAGGGGCATAAGACCCCTGTGAAAGTGAAAAAAACTGTGAATACCATATTTAACACACACAAAAAAGTATGATCACCATATTCAACCCACCATGGATTCCTTTGAGGCATCAGGGTTCCTTCACAAAGCAGAAGTGGGTGGCTGGTGGGGCGTACTGCCACCTCCACTGCTGCCCCACACCATTTAAAATAGGGCCTTACAAGCCTCATTCACGGTTTCTCAGTCTCATGAGACTTGCAGTTCCTATTAAAAATGGCATAGGGAGGCAGCAGAGGTGACGGCAAATAATCTGTGAATAATCAAATCTGCAAAAGTGAAACTCGCAAATGTGGAGGGCTGACTGTATTTGTCTACAGTAGTAATAACAGAGGCACAAAACCTAGCCACCTTTTCTGTAATTTATATGTCTGAATTTGCAAGCAAGAGAGAAAGGTAAAATCTTTCTGATCTTCCTGAAATTTTTTGTAAAATTGGAACTATTAATATGGAATGAACACCTTGATGAAATGGACAATACAATAAAATATGATCAAGAGATTCTATTATTACATTTGGGCATGGGTAGATGTGCTTCTGATAAAGAATCTTTTTGTATTTGCCTTCCAAAACAGCTGTTGAGAGCATGCTAAAATGTGCCACAGTAAAAGCAGGTCTAAATTTGGGAACTATTAATTTAGTGAGATTAGTGGGACAAGTGAAAGAATTCTGAAAAAAAAGTTTCCCCAATGTGGGTCTATTCAGTAATTTCTGCAGCACAGCTCCCATCCAAGACCTAAATTATGAGTAAAGGGCATACAGTTAACGAGGAAAAAAAGGAGTCCCCCCCTTTTTAATCTGTTTTAACTTCATAATGCTTGCAGGAATTAACAAACAATGCAAACCTTTCATTAAAAGAAGTGAATTTAATGGAAGTTTGGAAATAATATTAACTTTGACAAAAGTAGAGTTCTGGCATACCTTTACTTTAAAGTGAGCATTTGACAAGAGTGTGTTTTAATGGACTGAACTACACTGGAAATTATTAATTAAATATCAGTGCTTGATAGAGAAATACATGGAGTTATGTGAGAAAAATTCTCCATTTACACGAAGTAGAGATAATTCCATGGATAACCTTGGAGCTAATAGAAATTGTCTAGCTGCATTTCCTTGTGTGAGGACATATGTTTGAAGCAAGTTCTATAGAGAAGATGGAGCAAATAGTAAGAAGTGGAAAGGAAAGTATATTAACTGTATGGGAGTGAATAAAGTTTTTTAGGAGTGAATGGAAATGAGAGTGCATCCTCATGCTGAAATGTAATACAGCAATTGAGATTCCCACCTTTAAAAAGGAATAATTTTTTTAAGATTCTGGGACACTTTGACTAAAGCTATTGGTTTAATTAATTGAGAACTATAACATGGAAATAAGACTTAGACCTGCAAAAGCAGGAAAAAGACAAGAAAGAAGAGAACCTGTAGATATGCCTAGTAAAACTTCAGAGATGGCTCAAAAATTTACTGAGGAACTTCTGTCTTTATGGTCTCAGATGATATAGATGGGAACTCAGATTGAACAGATAGGGAAACATTTAATGCAAGAATTAAAAAAAGATATGAAGCAAATGAAATCTGAGATGAAGAAAGTGAAGCATTTTATCTCATAGATAGCTGCAGAAATAAAACAAATAAGCTAGAGGACACAGACTTTGGAAAAGAAGGCAGAGACTTTTGACACCAGAGTGGAAAGAATTGGATGCTTTTGCTCTGATAGAACAACAGGAAAGAGAAAATTATTTAAGATTAAGATAAGTTCCAGAAAGAGCAATGAAAATATTATTGAATGGATGACAGAAGCAATAGCAGAATTGTTGGACATGCAAAAGGAGAAGAAAGAAGGGGCAGATAGACAGAATGTATTGCATTTTTCATACACAGCCAAGCAGAGAAACTTACCAAGAGATGTGATAGTTTATTTTCTCCAAAAGAAGGTCAGAGATCAAGTGCTGCAATGCTACTTTGAGAACAGAATGAAGATAGATGGGGCAGAGATCGTGATATTTAAAGAGATATCCACAAGGATTCTTTATAGATGAAAAGAATGCAAGTTTTAACCAAGAAAGATTAGACAAGAGAAACTTCCTACAACCTTCTTTGATATGCTAAATAATTTAGGGCCAGTGGATGCATGGAAATTTAAATATGGTAATGCTAAAGACTGTACCTTTTTACAAAAAGGTACAAATCATTTTTAAGAATAGATGTTTTTGATTTCAAACTTGGGTTAATGATACAAAGAAAATTGATAGTTTACCTAGAACTTTTTCAGAGTACAATCCTGTAATTTTAACACTGAAAGGAAAAAGATCAAGAGGTTGCTGGAGACAACTCTTTACTTAACGACTCCTTACTTTAATAAGAAAAGATCATAAAAGATTGTAAAAAAACCGAGTAATTTCTTTGATAATAACATAGAGTACCGATATTGGAGTAGTATGGGATGCCAGTTAGACATTTATGAAAGGCTGCTTAATTCAACAGAATCTTGAAATAAGGAAATGTCAGCAAAACTCACAACTGGTTTTAGATTGGATTAAAGTAAAGCAGATGAGCTGAAGAAGCCTCCTACTTATAAGGCACTAGTCAACCAAATCAGGCTTTTACACAGACAACCATCAGTGATGATGGTAGGTGAAATCAAGAAAAAAAATGATCTATGAAACAGAAGGATTTTGAATTTGCCAATAAACCTGGAAGACAGCTAACTTTTAAGTTGAGAAAAGAAAGGGAGAAAAGTTTTATATTAAAGTTACAAAAAGAAAAGGACATTGTATGCGATAATGCTAATAACAGAATAAAGTTTTATCAATATTTGTCAGAGGGCCATCAAGTTAGAGTCTTCTGTTATGCTAGTTAGCTGCTTAGCTGTTCTGTAGCCATATTGCTGAACTATGTTGATGTTTGGATGATGGGAGAGGTGTGCCAGATGAAGCATGGGAATCAGTCATCTCACCCGACACTGCCTGGTATAGTGTGAGAAAGAATGTGGGAAGCTTTGGAAAGGCTCTAGAAGGGGGAGCAAAGTCTACTTAAAAGTGAAACCTGTAATGTGAAATCTAGTTCTGGCAAAAGTTGTGTCTTTCTGTTGCATTTAAACTCTAATAAAACTTTTCTGAGTCTCTCCATGAAGCTGAGTTATTGAGTCAGACAGGACATTATAATATTACACTAAGCTGAATAAGAAACAACAAATATTTTTGAAGAAGATGGAGGAATCTTTTGACAAAAAGATCTACCTGAGATTTCAGATTCTCAAAGACAGATGATGAATGCACCAATAACAATAAATAAATTTGTTGTGGCTATTAAGAAGAATTAAGTTGGGTAAAGCTCCAGGACCAGATGGTTTATCAACAAGTAGTTATAAAAATTTTGAGGATCAGTTATATCTACCTTTGCAAAAGTTAATGAACTCAATCCTAGGGACAACAAAAATAAAACACCAGAATCTTGGAGGGAGGTGACAATGGTTCTAATTCCAAAAGGTGGACAGGACCTGACTATGACAAAGAATTATAGATCTATTTTCTTGTTGAATAATGACTGTAAAATTTTAACAACAATTTTGGCAGAAAAATTGAAACAGATTATACAATATTTCATACATAAAGACCAAGTTGGGCTTTTGCCACTAAGACAGTTGCAAAACAATACTAGATTTTTTTTCTGGGTATTTTGGAATAA
The DNA here is from genome assembly GCA_948474755.1 of Ctenosaura bakeri. NCBI lineage: Eukaryota > Metazoa > Chordata > Lepidosauria > Squamata > Iguanidae > Ctenosaura > Ctenosaura bakeri. The sequence continues at coordinate 233,732 of CAOLHI010001106.1, read as the reverse complement.
CTAGGCCACCTCAATGAGAAACAGGCTATCCCTCCCCTTTTAGGGGGATGTGCAAAAGGCATTTGACAATTTGAATTGTGATTTTTTTGGTCAGAGTTTTGGAAAGGAGGAGATTTGGAAATAATTCTACTACTTGGATAAAGGTGATTTATTATGATCAATGTGCGCACATATTGATTAACAAGAGAGTTACATAAGCCATGTGACATTCAAAAAGGTACATGACATAGTTGTCTACTCTCACCTTTACTCTTTAATTTGGGTTTGGAAGTCTTGAATGAGAACCTAGTGCGTGCAAACTTGTAATATTACTACATATAAGAAACTGCAATGCCAATAATGCCTTTTGTTCTTGCAGTCACCAATATATGCAACTGGTACTTCATTTTCCTGGAATAAAGCTTTGGCAAACTACTGAGCTTATTACTTGGAGTTAGAGTTATCCTGTACATAACACTAATACACGTGGTGGATTTTCAAGTGATCAATCTTTCTTTCCTTTCTTTCTTTCTAACATTTTTATTCTGCCTTTTATCATGGGATTGCATGGTAGTATACAATATAATGACCTTAACACAGTGGTTCTCAACCTTCCTAATGCCGAGACCATTTAATACAGTTCCTCATGTTGTGGTGACCCCCAACCATAAAATTATTTATTTATTATTTACAATGCCTCCCCCCCGGTAAAGGCCGCCTCGCCAGCCAGGAACAGGGTGGAGGCAGACAGGGAGGGAAAGAGGAGCCGCGCATCTCCCCCGGGAAAAAACTCTGAGAGCCCCCCTGGGCTCTGCTTCTGCTTTGCTCTCGTTTCCGCTGGGGGGGGGAGGGTGGGAAAAGTTTCCAGTGTGTCGACCCTGGCCAGGGAGGGGGAGGAATCCCAACACCTTTGTCTTTTGCGCTGGGCGCAGCTCGCCCCCCTGGAAAAGTGTTGCCTTGTGCCCCCCGGCCCTTTCGCAGCACCCCCCTTCGTGGTGAGGGGGCAGGGGCCGTGGCAAGGAGGGGGTCTTCCCCCCATGCTGCCGCTGCCCCTCCAAGCTGGCCTGACAGACAGGAGGTTCTCCCATTAGTGGAGAAGGGGAGCAATTTCAGTCCCTTCTGAACAGGGGGCAGGAGGACACGAGCACATGGCTCACGCTTGCGCACCACCACACCTGGGCCTTTTCTGCACGTTGCCTTATCGAGGAGGTGGGGGGTGCCGTTCGTGCAAGCAGGTTCTTGCACAAGGCGGTCTCTTCGCTGCTCCTTCGTCCCGCAGCTGGCTTCCTGGTCACTCAACTGCTCTGCCCCACCCCTTCCTCCCCCAGCGCAGCCTACAGCTCCCAGGCTGCACTGCGGAAGGAAGGAAGGGGCAGTCGCACCACCAGGAAGCCAGCTGTGGGACGAAGCAGCAGCAAAGACAGTGCCTTGCACAAGAACCTGCTTGCGCGAACAGCACCCTTCACCTCCGCAATAAGGTAACATGCGGAAAAGGCCCAGGAGTGGTGGTGCGCAAGCGTGAGCCATGCGCTCGCGTCCTCCTACCCCCTTTGGCGGGAGCGCGTGCGACTGCAGCAGCACGGGGGGAAATATGTATTTTCCAATGGTCTTAGGTGACCCCTGTGAAAGGGTCGTTTGACCCCCAAAGGGGCACGACCCACAGGTTGAGAACTGCTGCCTTAACAGATTGGAGAGCTGGGCCAAAGCTAATAAAATGAATTTCAACAGAGAGAAAAGTAAGGTACTACATTTGGGCAGAAAAAAATGAAATGCACAAATATAGGATGGGGGACACATGACTGGATAACAGTACGTGTGAAAGTGATCTAGGATCCTTGGTGGACCCCTGGCAGAGCTTGGAGTGTGTGGAGGGGGGATGGAAGGGGCTGGGGTTATGACGCAAGGGGCATGGCCACTGTGCAGGGGGCGTGGCTGCAGTGCATGGGAGCATGGCCAGGGTACGTGGGTGCGTGGCCAGGGTGCGCAGGGGCATGGCTATTGGCTGGGACACCCCAGAAACATTGCCGCCCGCGCAAATCTCCCCCTTGCCCCCACATTCCTACATGACTGTGGTGGACCACAAACTGAACATGAGTCAGCAGTGTGATGCAACAGCCAAGAAAGCCAAAGCGAGTCTTGGTTGCATCAATAGGAGTATAGTGTCTAGATCAAGGGAATTATTAGTACCATTCTATTCTGTTTTAGTTAGACCTCATCTGGAATACTATGTCCAGTTCTGAGCACCTCATTTGAAGAAGGATATTGACAAGCTGGACTGTGTCCAGAGGAAGGTGGCCAAAATGGTGAAGGGTCTGGAAGCCATGCCCTATGAGGAGCGGCTTAGGGAGCTGGGTATGCTTAGTCTACAGAAGAGGAGGTTAAGAGGGGACATGATAGCCATATTTAAATATTTGAAGGGATGTGATGTCAAAGAGGGAGTGGATTTATTTTCCACTGCTCCAGAGACTAGGACAAGGAGCAATGGATTCAAACTGCAGGAAAAGAGATTCCACTTAAACCTCAGGAAGAACTTCTTGACAGTCAGAGCTGTTCAGCAGTGGAATATGCTACCTCAGAGTGTGGTGGAATCTCCTTCTTTGGAGGAGGCTGGAAGGCCATCTGTCAGGAGTGCTTTGATGTGTGTTCCTACGTGGCAGGTGGTTAGACTGGATGGCCCCTGTGGTCTCTTCCAACTCTATGATTCTATGGTTCTATGAAATACCAGCTTCACCTGATCTATGGTGCAAGTAATATATTTTTTGTAGAAAGCTTTTTCTTAAATGTTAAGAGTTTGAATAAAAGTATAAGGGATTAACTGACTCTTTTCACGCACCTAATTAATCCTACATAGTGGGCAAATTAGACTGAACATTTTGTTTGCTTATATTTAGATCATTCTCCCACTCTGTTTTTCTCTCTTCCCCGCCCCACATCTCCTCATCTGAAAAAATCTGTTTATGTTAAACTTATTATAATGATGTTATTTTAATTACTGTTAACAGATACATCAGGAGGACAGGACAAAATAAGCTATCTGACTGTGGGTTCTCTATATAAATCTGCTAAAAAAAGTCCCAGAGAAATTATCAAAAGTGCATTTTGAAGATGTTAAACATCTAAAAGATTTAAAGTTACAAAAAGGAAACATTCAAATATGATTTAAAATAGCATTTCCCCACAAAATCAGTCTCAGAGAAATGGAATGATTCTATTGATTTAATAAACCATAATGACAGGGGGTGGTGATGGTAGAATAGTAGTTCTTTGAATTATTTTGAAAGCTAAGGGAACCTCCACATAGGACAAATATGTTAAGAGGCTGCAGTAATTGTTGCTGTAGTTTTCTAACAATTCCTGGCATGAGCTGGAGTTTATTCCCACTCCTAAGTCAGTTTTTTTTTTAATTCTGAGATACATCTGAACAATATGTTCTGTCCTCTTTCTTTCATTTCTTTTACTTTTTCTTTAGAGTTACAGTGCTATGGTGCGTCAGTGAAATGGCATTTTTCCATGGTCACTCTGTAACTTAAGACTTAAAAAAAAAAGTAATGAGATAGGAGAAAACTTGCTGAGGACCACCTCAGCAAACCAGGCCCTAATTTAAAAACCCTGATGATATCTAGTGCAGGCCCAAGAAACAGCCAACAAAAAGAATAGAGTGAGCAACTATGACCAGCAAAATCCAGTGAAACCAAAGCTATATTTCTACATTTTTATAACTTTTACTTCTTAAGAGAAATCTGAAGAAGCTGGAAGAAATGGAAGAGAAACAAAGGCCAAAATCCTTTTTGCGAATTATAATGGTGCAAGTCGGATTTAGGCAATTGCAATTCACTTTTTTTTAGTTGCTGCAGAGGTGGAATCTTTTCTGATAGTGCAAAGCCCAAAATCTTCCCAAACACCACATTTAAGTAATGCTGCCCTTTGTCAACATGACACTTGCATGTTGTTAGAGGACAGCAGATCAATGGAGATGCATACAGCTATTTCCCTGTAGTTGCAAGAATGTCTCCCAAGGACTCCCAGATGTCTATGCTGATGTCTATTGCAGTATATCCAGCTACAGTAAGCTGGCTGGATGCATCTCCACTGATCCCTTTGCTCTCTAAAAACATGCGAATAGGTATGTTACAGTGACTGTGACATTTAAAAGGTAGGTTGCGGGGGAAACCATGTACATTTTGCAATGAAGGATCCCAGCCATCATGCAGACTCTTAAAAATATTTTTCCTAACAAATTATAAAATGCAGGAATAAAAGTGGAGTTTTGGAAAAGGTAGTGAGCACAAGCCAGGAAATGAAGTCATTTGGGGTGGGTGAGTAGTGATACAGCTTTGAAGTGGTTCCACTTAGAGGTCTAGTGCCTCAGCAGACTACAAATCCCAGGATTCCATTGGATACACCCATGGCAGATAAAGTATAATCATAGTGCTATAATTGTATAGTCTGAAAGGGTTTTCATCAGATCCAAGTAAAGCAACGAAGGTGAATAATTTCTGTGTGTAATCCATCCTCATTTCCTTGCCCTCCCCCCAACAGAGTTCAAGACCTGGCAGCACTGGTGATAGCAAATGTGGCTTGCTGCCAGCATTCTGTGGCAAGTCACAACAGCACAAACGTGCTTGCTTTCTCTTTCCAAGCTTTTTCACGTGCCTTCTCTTCACTCTCCCCTCCATTCCCACTCTCCTTTTGTATCTGTTTTTCTTTTTGTCAGCCTTTCCCCTTCCTTTCCTCGCTTCTCACCCTTCTTCCCAGCATTCTGCTTGTCTCTCTGTGAGCATCCCCATTCCCCCATCCCCAATTTTCACTTTTCTGTTTCTCATCTCTTTTTTTTTCTGGAGAATTTTGGAGTAGTATATTTTTAAAAAGCTTTAAAAAAACAATTGGAGGCTGCAAGCCACTAACACACATACAGCTATGTATGTTCGTTAGCTATGAAATGTGACTACCACTTGGAAAAGAAAAAAGTGTGGTCATGGAATTAAGTATCTTGGAGGAGGACATAGCTAGCTACCTGGAAACTGGAAGAGGACCACTTCTGTCAGGAGGTGAGGGCACACCACAATATTTTGTTGTAGGCTCCATTTTTCTAATCAATTTTTTCTAATCAATTATCAAAACTAAGATCAGGGTTAAAGCTATTTCATGCAGCCCACCTTATCCATTAGGCACTCTAGGCACTGTGCCTAGGGCGTATGAAAATTTTAGGTCCTACAAAAACAGGATTAACAACAACAAAAATAAAAATAAAAATGTCTCTAGTGATAGTTTGAGGTGAAGTAGGGAGTTGAATACAGGGGTGCCTGGAGCCTACAAAAACCTTAATGTGGCCCTGAACTCACATTGACTCATGGTCTGCAGAACCAGGCAATTAGAAGGAAAGCCTGGTGCCTTAATAGACTAGGCACACTAAATAGATAATATCAACAATTCTGTATAACTGTACCATAAAACACGCTAACAAAAACAGTTCTATCCAAGCAAAACAAACAAACAAACAAAACAGTAAAGTAAAAGCAAAGGCAGATAAAAGCAGTGAGATAAACAGCTGTTAAAAAACAACTCTGTTCAGCAGGCTGAAGGTTTTTCTGACCAAGAAGGTTTCCACACTCAGGGAATGTCACCCAAGATGGCTAGACTAGACAAGCCCCCTCCCTAGGACAGATATTCCAGAGCCTAATTGAAATCTTCTAGAAAGGCCCTTCCTTTTATCCTTGTGTGAGAATGGCATGCCATCATCACTCTTCTACCTTTATATTGCCCTTAGACTTTATAATTGCATGGCTGGCTCAGTGTTCTATCAACAAAGGGCTAACACCAGGATGTAGCTAATCAACATGATGATGATGATAATGTAGTCAAGAGAAGAGAATCAACCACTCAGGTTAAAGAAAGAGGCTTTTAACCAGTAGCCCTCCAATATTCTTTCTTCATTGATGAGAAGTATACTGGCAAGTGTTCCCTGCTAGCCACAGTGACTCCAGTGCCCTAACAATCACAGTGGCTTTTGAGTAGATGAGGGATCCAGATTAATTAGACAATTTAGTTATGTTTGTTTTTCTACAGCTTGACTGATAGTATCAGTGAGATGCTATGACATGTTCGTTGCAGACTAAGGCCATTTCCGCAGGACACTGTTACAGTGCTATTATTCCACTTCCAACATCCTATGGAATCCTGGGGTTTGCAGTTTAGGGAGAGGCATTTAGAATTCTCAGCCAGAGAACTCTTTGCCCTCAGTAAAATACAAACCCCAGAATTCCACAGGATGTTGAAAGTACAATATTAGCACTATAACAGGGTAATGCAGAAATGGCCTAAGTTCACAACTGGAGAACCTTATGCATTCCGGAGAAGTAGCTCCAAGCTCCAGTATTCCCACAGCATGGGTGGTGCAACCTTTTGTTACTTAGAACGAAGCATCACCAATTCCTTACTACCCATTTGCTTGATTTTGTGCAAACAAAGTGTATTGCCCTCCTTTCCTACTACACAATGCCCTTCATATCTCAGCGCAACCCATTACGCTGACTGGCAACGAGTGAGTTGGCTCACAATTTCCATGATAGAGCTTCCTTGGATGCAAACACTTTTTGAAATTCTGGGGTGAGACTGCTGGATTGTGGAAGTGGGCTTCACATTTTGGAAACTATCTGGCAAATAATTACATGAGTAAGAAAAGTTAGCAGGCAAGTCAGAAAGGACTCAAGTGTTTCCAGATGGTGTTTTTACTGTGCAATGCCACTATCCCATTCACGTATGTTTATTGGGTAGTGAGTGTTTATTGGGCTTATTGGATATCCAGACCATGAGATCCAGTTTGTAGTGTAGTGGTTTGAGTTCTAGGATACTGGGAGACCAGGGCTCAAATCCTCAATCAACAATGAGAACCTACTTGGGCAAGTCACAGGCAAACCCCCTCTGAACAAATTTTGCCAAGAAAATCCCATGAGAGGTTTGCCTTAGGGTCATCTTAAGTCAGAAATGATTTGAAGTTGCATAATAACAACAACTGAGACCACATCTTCTATTGTCAGCTCTCCCATACTTTCCCACAGCTTCTTTCATCTTTTTTCTTAATAGAGAAAACCCATTAACGAAAAAAAAAATACAAAAAAGTCATATAATGCTTGAACATTGGCTCTGGTCCATATTAAAGCATCTTTGGTACCTCTGGATTGATGAGTGTTATTCTTAGCTTCTCCTGTCTCATGTCCAAACCTTCTCTTTTCCTCCTTCAAATAAAAACAATGAAGAGTGAGTTCACTTTTACAGAGTTATTTTCAAAATCAAAATTCATGTTTGGAGAAGACAGCCAGGATTAGCCTTGCTAGTGCACCTTAGTGTGAATCCTTCTCTTAGTGGACACAGGCATATAATTGGGAGGGGGAGTCTGTTTTGACCCATTTGAACCAGCAGAATGCTAACAGTGACAAACTGGATCCAGGAAATGGTGAATAGATCTGCGTGGAAGGGAGTGATGCCCACCACTTGAATGAAGAAGTAGCATGTCCACTCCTAACCAAGCCATCTCTGGTTCTAGAGGTCTTTTTGGGGCAAGGTGGTTGTAAGGGTAATGGCTATGCCAGGTATAGATATGTTGTTGGAAGACACAAATCCTCCAGGTTCCTGTCAGTCAGAGTTCAGGTCTGATTTGGAGGAAAAAACAGTGTTGGTTGCCCTGAGGGATTATCTCCTGAAGAAGACAGAAAGAGGGAATATGACCACTTGGTTGATCCTGCTTAGTCTGACTCCGTTTGTTTATACACACACATACACACATTGTTGTTTTTGTGATTTGGGAATTACAGCAATAATTTTATACTGGTTCTATTTCTGCTGAGTTATGGATGGCTTCAGCATGTGCCATTATATTCATTCTTGTTAAATGCAGAAGAATATGCATTCTTTCTTAGATGATGCTGATGAGATAGCAAAATCTAAATTTTACTTTGTGCTAATATATAGCAGCATTTCTGGGTCCACAGACTTATTGCTTTAACACCATATGATTTTAGCCAAGGTAGTAATATACAACACGACCATCCCCTTACACACACCCTTATGCTAACACAGTGTTCTAAACTACCACCTTGGATGCAGCCCATTTTTTTTCAGAAGCTGAAGAAGGTAGAAGCTGAAATGTCTTGCTAATTTATTTATTAAGTTCTGTTTGTTAATCTTTCTAACTACCTTGTGCTAATGATGCAGTCATCTTTTCTAGTTTTAGTACTGGGCTTAGACTTCCATTAATCCTTATCCATCAGAATTTTTTAAAAAGAAAACTGATATTGATGCCACTGAGTATTCTGAAGAATTAAGCTTTACAGTCAGGTTTAGAGTTTAATGTATTTGCTGATCCAATGAGAACATCACTTTCTCCCTGAATGGGCCAGCTACTGACAACTGAAGCATGTAACTTCTCCTTCATGGATTGGGATGAAGCATGGAACATACTGAGTCCCAACTAGCTGAGACAAAAAATTACTCCATTAAGAGATATTCATATTTATTCAGACATTTTTTATTCTAAGCTGTTTTCTGTCTCATAAAAGAAAGAAAAACTGTGAATGGCAAGTGATTGAAATCTGTGAATGTGGTTTGCAATTCTTTTTTAACACTTATCAGCCACTGACTTGCAATTACTTGCCCCAGGAGTAGTCAGGCTGGTCATCTGTCTACAACTATTCCAACCTTTAATGGAGATAAACAGGGGTGTATAGAATCATAGAATCATAGAATCATAGAAATGTAGAGTTGGAAGAGACCACACGGGCCATCCAGTCCAACTCCCTGTCATGCAGGAACACCCTCAAAGCACTCCCGACAGATGGCCATCAAGCCTCTGCTTAAAAACCTCCAAGGTAGGAGACTCCACTACTCTCCGAGGCAGCAGATTCCACTGCCGGACAGCCCTGACTGTCAGGAAGTTCTTCCTGAGGTTCAGGTGGAATCTCCTTTCCTGCAGCTTGAATCCATTGCTCCTTGTCCTGGTTTCTGGAGCAGCAGAAAACAAGCCCCCTCCTTCCTCTACGTGGCATCCCTTCAAATATTTAAACATGGCTATCATGTCCCCTCTTAACCTCCTTTTCTGCAGACTAAACATACCCAGCTCTCTCAGTCTATCCTCATAGGGCATGTTTTCCAGGCCTCTCACCATTTTGGTCACCCTCCTCTGGACTTGCTCCAGCTTGTCAATATCCTTCTTGAATTGGGGTGCCCAGAACTGGACACAGTATTCAAGATGGGGTCTAACCAAAGCAGAGTAGAGTGGTACCAGTACCTCCCTCGATCTAGACACCATACTCCTGTTGATGCAGCCGAGAATTGCATTGGCTTTCTTGGCTGCCGCATCACACTGCTGACTCATGTTCAGTTTGTGGTCTATGAAGACTCCTAGATCCCTTTCACACGTACTGCTATCCAGCCACGTGTCCCCCATCCTATATTTCTGTATTCCATTATTTCTGCCTAAGTGTAGGACCTTACATTTCTCTCTGTTGAATTTCATTTTGTTCGCCCTGGCCCAGCTCTCCAATCTATCCAGGTCATTTTGAATTTTGATCCTGTCCTCTGGCATATTAGCAACCCCTCCCAATTTGGTGTCATCTGCAAATTTGATGAGCATGCCCTCTATTCCTTCATCTAAGTCATTGATAAAAATATTGAACAGCACTGGGCCCAGGACAGAACCTTGTGGCACCCCACTAGTCACTTCTCTCCAGGATGAAAAGCAGCCATCCGTGATCACCCGTTGGGTTCGGTCGGTCAACCAATTACATATCCAATTAACAGTAGCCCTGTCTAGCCCACATTTTACTAGCTTCGATGCAAGAATGTCATGGGGAACTTTGTCAAAGGCCTTACTGAAATCGAGATATGCTACATCCACAGCATTCCCTTCATCTATCAAGCTAGTAACTCTATCATAAAAAGAGATCAGATTAGATTAGTATTTCAGCTCCCATTTTGTTTAACCTCTATATTAATTCACTAGACAAAAATTTAATGGTTATCAGTTCCCATCCTCTCAAAGTGACAGATCTCTTGTATGCTGATGAGGCAATGTTCTTGTCTCTGACAAGTCTTGGTGCCAGACAACTTTTCCTGCCAAAATGATTTACTGGCTATTAATGCCTTAGTTTTTATGAGGAAAAAGTTCAAACATAGACAGCAGATTAGTGAGCATCCAATTGAACAGGTACATATCTGGAGTAATTTTCAATTAATTGGTCTCCTGGATAACATAAACAAAATCATGTCATATGGAATCACCAGAGAAGTGCAAGGCCTTGCTTTGCCTTTTTTATTTTTTAAACATGAACTTTTGTGGGAGTTAGGGACACAAGACCACACACATATTTACTTAAGAACACATCTCTAGGAATCTCTAGGTCCTCCAGCATGATTCTATGGTCAGCTTTTGGCAGAAGTGGGCCAAAGAGTCATGCTGGAGAACCTAGCAATGTCTAGAGAAGTGTTATTTCCTCCAGCGTATTTCTATGGTCCACTTCAATTATGTAGAGGTCCATGATTAGGTTTATAAGATACAATTCCTGTTGAAGCTTATTTGTTTCCCTGTGGGATTGGCCCTGGTAACTCTGACTGACATCTTTCAGATAAACTGGAAAAGGGTAGTGTAAGAGAAAAAGTAGGAAATACGATTTTACTCCTGGTGCTCTTTTCATTCTTCAATAAACCAAAGCTGAATCTATTATGTAATAGCAAATTTGGGATGCATCATTGTATCATTGCACAATCATTTAAATTTGGCTGCAATGCAGTCTGATTTCAGGGACAATGGGAAACATTTTTGCCTGTAAATTGCTGGACAAATTTCATCATTCCTATATTTAGAAAAGTATTTACATTCTTGAGATTAAATATTCTGCCGTTTGCTGTTCTAGAAGAAAGATGCAAGATAGTCCTCTGTTATACCTTTGCAAGGCAGTGGAAGCGGAAACATTTGGACATGGTTTACTGTACTATTGTTTTTCTTGAGACTTGAGGAGGTCATTCGGACTGGTAACTAGTGCTGATTTCAAGCATTTAATGTCATTTTGGGCTGCTTCTTCCCATTTCCACACCCAAACACTTTTTAAAAAACAAGTATATAAAATGCATGGTCTACTCTTCCTTATTAATTATTGTTCCCCCCACACACACACTATCACACTCCACACACAACAAGAGAATCTTCTGGCACCTTAAACTGACCAGGGAATCCTGATTATCTCTTTTTCTATTACCGAACGATGGGTAAGGGATGGTTTCTTCTCTCATTCTCTTTTCCTCTCTCCTCCACTTGTGCCAGCATGTGTACACACACACACTCACACACACATTGCAGGTTCAACTTAAAATGTGCAGGAAAAGGGTAAAGGGAATGAAAAGGAGAAGGCTAGCCAACTAGAAATTATCCATTTTTTAAAACACACAGTGCTGATAGTAACAAAAAGACTCAGGAAAGGAGACAGGAAGCCTGAAATGTCCTGAAATTAGCAAAGCATTTGGATCTTGGAGACCAAAGTGGTAATTAACAGGAGTAAGATGTTTTAAAAGCCTCTTTTAGAGCCCTGGCTGTATTCCAGTTGCATATAGTTATTTTAATGCAAAAAGAACAATGCTATATTGATGTGAAGGCTGGCAACCTGTCTGCTATGTTATGCCCATAATGATCCTTAGTGTAACACTTGGATTAAAGTATTAGGTTGCTACTGGGGCTGATCTAGCAATAATTTTAATAATTTTAATAACATAAATTTGATAACACCAAGTCTTTGGCAATTTCCACACTACACTGTTATAGTGCTATTATTCCACATTCAACATACTGTGGAATTCTGTGGTTTTAAGTTTACTGAGGCCAAAGAGCTCTCTGGCTGAGAATTCTAAATGCCTCTTCCTAAACTGCAAACCCCAGGGTTCCATAGAATATTGAAAGTGGAATAACAGCACTATAACAGTGTAGTGTAGAAATGGCCTTAGATGTTTTTACTTTGAAGAACTCTGTATTTGTGCAATTAACTTTCCTTGTTCTTTATGAAAATTGTTTTCAGTTAGCTGCTCAGAATCATGGAATTGTACTGTTGGAAGGGAACCCATGTGCCATCTAGTTCAATGCTCTGCCAATCCCATAATCCACAGCTGAAACAAGCTTGAGAGATCGGCATCCAACTTGCCGCTTTAAAACCTAAAGTGAAGTGAAGTCCTACCATCTTGTAAGGTAGTCCTTTCCATTGTAAAACCATGTTTATCCCCAGGAAGTTCTCCTTGATGTTTACTCAGTCTCTTTTTTCTTGCAGATGTGTTTCTGAGTAATTTGTATGGAATTAAATGCAGGACTTGGAAAGTTACTTTTTGAATTGCAGATGTGTGCTTTCCCTTAGAAGGTCACCCTAAGGTGACCTGTTGTGACAATCCTGAGGTGAACCTATCATGGGGTTTTCTTGGTAAAATATGTTCACAAGGGGCTTGCCTTTGCTTTCCTCTGAGCCTGAGAGAGTCACCCAGTGGGTTTCCATGGCTGAGTGTGGATTCAAACCCTGGTCTCCAGAATCATATTCCCAAGTTCAAACCACTATACCATGCTAGCTCTTGCATTTTGGACTACGGGTCCAGAATTTCTCAGCCAGCATAGCTAATGGTAATGATAGGGGGATTCTGGGAGTTGAAATCTATAATAGCATTTTACAGCTCTGGCCAAATATTGTAGGGCTGTGGATCACTTTAGGACACAATGTTCTGAAACAGTTTGGAAAAAATAAGATGGCCTCACCCTGCCCTGGAAGGTTTGTTTATGTAGCACAACTGAGAGGTGGAATCTATGGAATGTATTCTCTTAGAATCAAAGAGCCGGAAGGCCTGAAAGGGCCATGCAGGAATATATAGCTAAAAAACCCCTGAGAGACAGTCCTCTAACCTCTGCTTAAAAACCTCCATAGAATGTGAGTTGTCCACTCTCCAAGGCATTCTATTCCACTGATAAACAGCTCTTACAATAAAAAAGGTTCTTCCTAATGTTTATGTGGCATCTCTTGTTTTGCAGTTCAATATCAGATGGTGGTAAATGTCTGCTCCTTTATTAGCCACTTTAGTAGGCTGATCAGATCATTTGTGTTAAAATATATTTGATGTCAGATAAAATTCCATCAGTATTGTTAAGTTCAGGCCAAATTTTTGTCAGCAGCAATGACAGCAAGGAAACTACCATATTTGCCAGCATATAAAGCGCACTAAAGTGTAAGACATGCCCCATTTATACACCGGCAAATACTATTTGCCAGCATATAAGATGCACTGGTGTATAAGATGCACCCCATTTTCAAACAGTATTTCTTGGGGGGAAAAGTGTGCTTATTCGCCAGCAAATAGGGTAACTCTTTGATGCTGGAAGGGTGTTTCTAGGTGTTTATCATAGGGTATCTTTTTTGGAGGGGGGACGGGTTTGTGTTCAAGCAGTTGTTATTTATGCTTTTATATTTTGTTTTATTTCTAATTGTTTTTAATTCTGGTCAGCTGACAGCAATGAAAAAAATGAATTTGTAGTATTTAGTATTATTAGGGCAAGTCTTCCTGCCAAGAGGACAAGACTTCCAAGAAGGATTTTGGCCAATTACTCTTTTTCTAGAAATCAACCTTTTAAAGTGAGGTAACCTAAGGCTAATAGGCAGGATATGTTTAATTTGCATGGCTATATTTGGCACTGAAAGTGCCAGAATATTTTGACACTTAGTGCATCTGCAAGATTTAATAGAGAAGATCAAAATACAGAAAAGCTCATCAAAATACAGGATGGCTTGAGTTAAATCAATGAGTATATATATATATATATACAGATTGAGTTAGCATTTCTTTATCAAATTCTTTAGAAAGCAGAGCAGTAATAGTATCACAATATGCTTCAGAAAGCAAGTGCTTCCTTCCCAACTGTAGTATTAGGTTTAAGTCCTGCCCTACCATTAGGCAAAATGAGGCAGTAATTGTCTCACATGACAAATGTGGGTCTCATGAAGGACATTAAATGTTAGTTATTTAATTTGTTATTACTCTATTAGTACTTCTGGAGGAGGAGAGAGGTGCTTATGGAATGTTCTGCCTCAAACACCAAAGTAATCTGTCTAGCTTTATATACTGTGTCTCTTTCATGTACTGGATAACTCCAGTCCCAGAAATTAGGCTTAGAAGTTTACAAAAGCTTTATTCAGGAACATCAGAGTAGCAGTAGTACATTCTGCCAAGACTAGAAAACTATTGATTTTACAGTGCCTTATAAGCAGTACAATTACAAATTTGTGCTTGCAAGCATCCTATTTGACAGCTAATTAAAACAACTCTTTTCCAGGGCTTACATCCCACCTGCCAACAGCATAATCTTGCACCTGTGTTTGCTCTCTTTCATATCAAAGTTTGTTAAAACAGCATTCCCTCATTCCCAGCACATTGTTTTCTCATTCAGTTCCACCATCTCCTTCCAGCCCTTCATTCAAAACACTACATGGCATTACATGTCATAACATTAGATGACAGTACACTTCATTGTACTACCTGGTATTAAAATGTATGTCAGGGAGAACAAAGCTCACTTGACAGTCCCTTTGGAGATGAGGCACAATTTGCTGCTTTGTTTCAAGAAGGCAGTAGAATATTATGGGCCATTCCCAACTAGACTGTATACCTGGTAGAATGATCCTTTACTTCTTGTAACAGTCTCTGAATCTATTGTCTGTTCCTTGTTACACTTTTTTCTAGGCTTTATTAAGTTACTGCCTGATGGCTACAAACCTCTTTTTAACGTCCAATGCTATGTACATTTACTAGGAATTACATCCCCTAGAACTCAGTGGGACAAGCGAGAACAAACATGTTATAAGCAAATGAAGAGTCACACTTACCATTCCACTACCACCACTGTTCAAAGCCAAAACAAGAGCAACAATTATGGAGCATGTGCACACTTTCATCTTTTTCTCTTATTTCTTTTCCTTTTTTTGACAGACCACCCCCGTTCTGGAACAATAGCTGTTTTGATGCCTATAGTAGAAGTAGAAAGTCAATCCACATTGGCTTTAAGATAACTCCCTTAACTTTAGAGTATATTTAACTTTTAATGTAATCATTGCTTCAACCAATGTTAATAATTAACATGTTCGCCTTCTTAAATAAATGCTAGTTTCAGAGAGATTTTGGACAAAATGCTAACTCACTTAGGCTGCAATCGAATGCAGTGTGTAATATATAACACATATCTGAGAATATATCCCATTAAACATAATTCAGAATAGACAGTAGGGTTATATTATGCATTCTTAATAGTAGGACTGAAAATACACCACCCAGGGATCATTGGAAATTTAACATAGTTCCTGTTAATATTTGCTCAAATGTTTATTCCTCTCTATGTTGTCCTATCCCAAAACAAATATATCATCCTACGTTCTATTATGTTGCAAGATGAGAAAAACTGACTTCCATGGAATTCAGCTTTGTATTTAGATGCCCAGATTTTAATGTTGGATTCACAATAAATTTGAGGGCAGCCTTGATCTCATTGCTGACACTACCTTGCCAGGAAGCAAACAATTCAGTAACAAACTTTATATTTGATAGGGCTATTTAAAAAAAATGTTTCTGCATATCAATATCTCAGTGGATTTGATGGTTTTGAATAATCTGGTCTTGTATACCATGTATAGATACTGTGTGCTAACCACAATATTTGGTTCAGACACTAGTTTGTTGATTTGAAAAGCAGCTCACTTCAAGTTTGGACACAAACCAAAAACAAGATGTAGAATGCTTCCTACAGACTGTCATGAACATTTTGGAAATGGTTGCTGCTCAAAAGAGTTGGAGATGTAGTAGATGTGAGAGTAGTAGATGTGAAGATGTAGTAGATGTGAAGATGAATCACTAAATTTGAGACAAATAGGTGCAGAGCTTTTGGTGCTATAGTCCTTTAATGTTAACCCCCCGCCCAAATGTTGGTAATTGCTTTGGCAGAACTAAACTAGATGACTTCATAGGCAGCACAGCCCTCTCTTTGCACATAAAGTTTGCCCTGTTTCATATATATAGATGCAGAGGCCTCATTCTGTAGGGTTTTTATAGTTTTGAGATGGTTTTTAAAAAGGAGATTGCTAATGTGCCCTCCCTTTGTTTGACGAGCAGTTCCTAGTATAACAACAGCCATTGTAGAGCTGTGCCTCAGTAGTAAATCCACCAAATTATAGAAGGAAGAGCCAGCATGGTATAACAATTTAAGCATTCAACTAAGACCGTGGAGACCAAAGTTTGATTCCTTGCTTGGCCATGGAAACTCACTGGCTGACCTTGGGCATGTCACACACACTCAGTCTCAGGAAAACAAATGATAGGTTCATCTTAGGGTTGCCATAAGTTGAAAATGACTTGAAGGCACACAACAACAACAAGTGCATGGCCTTTTTGGATAGATGCCATCACAGTACATTCTGGAGTGGGAAGGAATTCTTTAAGGGGCTTCCTTTTTCCCACTCTTACAGATGTCCCTCACCACTCAGTTGTTTTATGGGTCATGAACACAATTGTGTCATGTAACAAGAAGAGAAGCCAGCCTAGCAGGTGGTGATAGCAGAAGGACCAAGTGCAAGGCAGGCAGCCCACTAATCAAATCAGCCAACACTTTTGCTTGATGGGCACAACCTTCTTGTTAATGTGTAGGAGCACCATGATTCACAGAAGAAGAAGGAGGAGGAGGAGGAGGAGGAGGAGGAGGAGGAGGAGGAGGAGGAGGGGAGGGGGAGGGGGAGGGGGAGGGGGAGCAGTTATCCATTCAAACTAGAGCTGATGCACCAACCAGACAGTGGCAAAGAGAGCACAGCGGCTGGTGGTGGTGGTGATTGGCCTCTTGTAGACAAGTACTCTGAGTATACTGTGCTATGTACTATGTATTGTTATTATGCTATTGTTGTTATGCTATTTTGCAACATGAAACCATTTAATTGTGTTTGGAAAATCATGTAGCATTGGGATATGAAGTAGTGCTGGCACCTCCCAACCCCAAATGAGTCCCTCCACCCCCCGCCCCTGTTCCTTTCAAAAATTGAGATTCCATTGTTAACACTGGGCAGGCAGAAGTGATTTTGTGGAGACATCCCAACTTTGCTGCAGCTGGAGGTCTTTTGCAAGATTTCCTTCCTGGAAGAGGCATAGCTCCATGGCTGTTGGAGGCAGGATCAAGGAGCTTGTTTGACAGTGAGCTTCCCACAGAGCTGGTTGAATGATCCACTCTCACTGATACAGGAAGGAGAAGAAGATATATTTCATGGTCCTTTTAGTTCTTCTGTAGGAGGTGGCATCATCATCATCATCAGTGGTTCTGTAGTAAGCATGGTGGAAAAGGCGGTTACAAGGCCAGCCAGAAAGACTGGAGGACAATTCACCATGATGTGAATGGGATGGTGCTGGCAAGGAAGAAGAGGCACCAAATCTGGATCAGATCAGGAGGCTTGGGTAGCTGCTGGGACACAGAAGGCCCACAGGTACTGATGTCTTCTGCAAGTTTTCCATGGGGGGTAGCCACTGATAATTTCCCCTAGGGCTCTGGGTCACTTCAAATGGACACCATGGGAAATTTCAATGATTTCCTACGGTAGATGTTTTGGGGCATGGTAGAAAATTTAAAATGGCATCTCATAGATGCCCTCTAATAGATGTACTAGAAGATTCTCTGCTGATCTTTGATTGCCATATCAGGCATTTCCACTTCATGACATTTATAACTTTAAAGAAATTATATAAAGAAGGAAAAGAGATCAGTTTTTTAGTAGAGAGAAATGGGAGAAGACACTGAAACCAAACAATTACAAGAGAATCCCAATTGTCAAAGTGCCTCTATTTATTAGACTATTCTGATATACTGCAGAAAAATTAATCTTCCCACTTCATATAGAGAGATTGGTGCTCCTTTGGTTAGTCAATTTTGGACTATGGTTATGCAATTACAGGTTGGATTTTTTTCAGTTGTGGAGAAAGTGAATAAACCACAGGGAAGTTATTGTTAACAAGGGAGATATTTTGGATGTCAGAATGGAATAGTTTGTCTCCTAGGGGATTTAAATGAGGATCTAGCCAGTGGTTCTCAGCCTTTGGTCCTCCAGAACACTTGAACACCCAGAATCTGTCATCATTGGCCATGCTGGTGGAAGCTTCCAGTACAAAACGGCTGGAGAATCAAAGGATGTGAATCTCTAATCTAAATATGCTGCGTCTGTTACGACTGTATTATTACTTTAAGTCCCTACAGATTTGTCAGTTTTTGCAGCTCCATTGGAACATATTTCAGAGCAGGAATCAACAAATTAGCCATCCCAGTCTCAAATTTTCTTAAATGGAATTGTATCTGAGACAGGTGGTCAGTTGAGACCAGATATCATCACTACTGATGAAGGCCAGAAAAAGAAAATAATTGTGGACACCACAGTCCCCTTTGAAAATGGGAAACAAGCCACGAGGGACTCTAGAGAATGCCAGCAGCAGAAATGCATCTCTCTGGCTGATGTACTGAGGCAAAGGGGGTATGAGATCTCCATCCTCGAGTTACTTGCTGGAGCCCTGGATGGCTGAATGCTGAGGTTTTGAGATTCAGGTGCAGGATCGTAGATGCAGGAACACACTCTCTCTCTCTCTCTCTCTCACACACACACCAAATTAAAAACTGTGAGAAATAAGTGTCTCACAGGCCCATAGAAAAACAAATACCTCTATATAGTAAAACTCATCAAAAACAGGCCATCCTCTCCCAGCATTACAGCCATTTCCTCAGGTATGGTGCTATCCAAACTCAAAGATGCACTTAAAGAGGTTGGAATAAGCCACAACAACTCTCTTCTGTTGACTGATTACAGAGATCAGCCAACAGCAGTCTGACAACAGAACTGCTCTTCTGTCTAAGATGTCAGTGGAAGACCCCAATACTTGGGGCAAGGAAGGAGCTCAATTATACTATATTCAAACCTCCTCCAGTCTAGTGGCACAGCCACAATGCTAGTTCAGAAGTAGGCCCAGATGAAGGTAGCTGTGATAATGGTGTTCTATTGTTGTCTTGTCTTTACAAAAGGCAACACAGCTGTACGTCTGTTTGCTTTCTGCCAGGTAACTAAAGATTATTGCATAGCCTTAGGGAGCACTATGATATACTCTTTTCTAAGGATCTTGAGACACACACCCCTGCTGAGTGGGACAGTGGTAACTGGTAGTTCCTGTGGCAGTGGAACGGTGGATCCACTCCAGCTTTTAATCCAGGCTGTAAAGGAGCTCTCCAGGGTGCTGAAAGGCAGTCCAAACCTTGGTCATTTCTGCACTACACTGTTATAGTGCTATTACTCCACTTTCAATATCCTGTGGAATTCTGGGGTTTGTAGTTTACTGAAGCCAAAGAGCTCTCTGGCTGAGGATGCTAAATGCTGCTCCCTAACCTACAAACTCCAGGATGCCATAGGAGGTTAAAAGTTGAATAATAGCACTATAATGTGTAGTGCAGAAATGGCTTCGGAGTGGATTCACTGCCCTGCTGATGTAGGAGTCATCAGCTGTCACTGCAGTAGGACCCCTGTACAAGATAGAGGTATTTCAAAACTGGACTTTTTGGAGCCTAAGGTTTAGAATGACAGCACCTCAAGGCATGTATGAGCTGTGAGAAACACAGGTTTTACTGCTTTTATGTGGTTCAACAGTTGGCAACTGTAAAGGGCTAGGGGAATGCATGTCCTCTTGGAGATCTTGAAGGAGTACATCCCTCCGAAAAAAAACCCAGTTTTTTTGCCCCTCCCAGTTCCCGCTAATGCCCCCTACATTAGGGAGAATTCAGCTATTTGATGTGATGGGCTGCCAGTCCTCTCTCCTGTGCCAAGGATTGTATCATATTTGTGCCATATTATTGTTTTTGTGTAGTTTCCTGGAAGCCTGCCACAGAGTGTTAGTCAATGGCTGGCAGACCAACATCAGTTGGCTTTGATTAGCACTGCTACAGATATCTTAACTAGAATCTAAGTAACTTCCAAGCACTGGGATGGAAGGGAGGCGGTGGCATTTGGCTGGGTCCCAGAGCAAGTCTAACAGGAACATGGGGAAAGTTCAGAGAACTATTTGATTTGAAACAGAAGGGATACTGTATTTATGGAACTGACATAAGACTAGATTTTTATTTTATTATATAATAAATCTTTGTTGTCCTTGTTGTGTGCTCTCCAGTTGTTTCAAGTTGTGCACAGAAGAAGATCTAGGCTCCTCTCACTAGCCAAGTTCCTACATCAAACAGGCAGAGCATAACACTGTGAATATCTAGGAAGGATCCCTGGTGCTCCCACTTACTTTTTGCAATGGCTGGGGATGGGGGTGGGAATTCAGATGATGGAGAAGCAGCTATTTTCAGCTTGGGGAGGGGGAGAAATTAGGCGTGCACACACAGGTGTAGCCTCCTTTCCCTTCCCCTTGGAGCCTAGAATAGCTGCATGTTCATCT
This sequence comes from Ctenosaura bakeri, assembly GCA_948474755.1. Classification (NCBI taxonomy): domain Eukaryota; kingdom Metazoa; phylum Chordata; class Lepidosauria; order Squamata; family Iguanidae; genus Ctenosaura; species Ctenosaura bakeri. The sequence continues at coordinate 213,251 of CAOLHI010001106.1, read as the reverse complement.
GAATTGCCTCCCTTTCCTTCCATAGCAGCAGCTCCTCCTCCGCTTGACAGTTTCTAGGAGGGATTTTGGACTGGGCACAAAGAGCTGAAGAACAGCCCAGTGTGCCCTGTCCAAACAGGAATATATGTGTAAGCTACAATTACATGTGTATATGATACTAAAAGGATGTTGATAACTGGCACACCTGCACACGCTGGTTATTGTCTGACACAAATCAGGTAGCTACTTATGTAAAGAGGTCAAACAAAGGGATATAAAGGTAATGTATACCAAATGCTTGGGCAGTTTTTCAAAACAAAACAAGATATTTTTGTAGCATGTCTGAAGCAATACACTGACTAAGGAAGTAAAGAATAAGAAATGGTTTTATTGGGCTGTGTCTGTTTTATTGGGCTGTTTATTACTGTGTCTGTGGCAAGTGAAGATGAAAAAAATTACTGTTACTTTAATGCTTTCAAAATATAATCAGATAATATGTGAAATAGTCTAGTTGTGACTTTTTGTAGTAATATTAATCCATTAGAATAAAAATTAAAAACATCAACAGAATAATACTTTATAAGGACCAACCAAATTTTTCTAAAATACTCAGCAAACTTTGTAGGACTCTTCTTGATGTTGTATGTTATAATAAACAAACATTCAGATTGAATATTAATGAAAAACCACAAAAAATGCAAAAATGTCTTCAGCACAGATCACAAATAAATGTTGGATACGTGAGAGTCATTTCAGAATTAAAACAGAGATTTGGCTGTCTGAATTCATACGTTGTATGTCTATGGGAAGAGCTCTATGTTACAAATTTGTACTGCCCCCCCCACAATGATCTTTGGGACCCTGGTTGCTTGATGTAACTCTTTGATGCAGGGAACAACAAAAACTGTTCTGTTCTTGTGGCCAGAGAGGTTTTATATAGCTAGTTCATACTAGGATCACCAACTGTAAAAAAGTGAGATTAGCAAATCAAGTTAGAAAAATTTTATAATTTTATAACTGATTTTCCCTTGGATATTCTCAAATGTTCCCAGTAAGAGTGAACTGTGCAGTTTGTGTCTGAAGCAATCAGCAGAGTGCTGAAGTCTCTTGCAACCCCTTGAAGGAATGGATATGTCATATGGATCAATGTTTATCATGAACTGGGAGAAAAGAAAACTGCCAGAATCAGCCACAGAAAAGCTTCAAACAAATGTTGCTTTACATTGGCTTTCATGGTCCTTATTTTTTTCACTCTTAACAGCAATGAGAGATGGAAGATCCGATGTCCTGTAGACTCCTGTTCGCAACCTTGCCTGGTAAGATTTCAGCTCTGAGACGTAGGCTTCAAAACTGAGATTGCCCTCTGATTCATTACAAGACCATTCTGGACCATCTTCTCTTCCAACATCATCTACATCTATTATTTGATTTACAGGAAGTTCATTGTTGAAAGTTTTATTCCTAATTCCACTAAGGTTAAAGTCATCACTACTGTTTTTAGAGCTTTGTTCACAAAAGTTTCTTCCAATTACTTGCACATCTCTTTTCTGTTTGTGGATCACACCTAGAACAAACAGGAAAGTGGGGGCGGGGGAGGGAAGAATAATATTTATTATTATAATATTTATATAAGTCCAGTTCCACAATCAGGTTAAATCAGCTTGTGGGACAAACAGTAGATTAATATATTTAGGATGATTCTTTAGAACTATCTTCAACATCATAATTTTATTTTTCATTGTATTTGTGTACACATTGCATTATGTACAGATTTTGGCATTAAAAAATAGCATTAACATGAGTTATAAACAAATGTTTATATGATATAGTCACAATGGTACATCATTCTTGTTCAAAAATATGCAATTAGTATAATTAAACAGAGCTGAATAGTAGGAAATCATCAACAGTCAAATACACATTCCATAGTAGCCTTTAAGCATTATTCAAAGTTTCTCTCAACAGTAAGACCATAACAAAGCTGACTTTAAGACACAAGCTCCATTTTCATGAAAGATGCTCAATGTAATCTGCTTAATTGCAGGGTAAATTTAAGGAAGAAAAGCTTCAGAATTCCTTAGTTATTATTGTATTCCTGTGTGTACTTACTTGTGAGTAAATCCCAATAACACAATTCTACCTAGTTCTAAGTAAACATGCTTAAGATTGTGATGTTAGAACAGGTCTTCCCCTTGTTCAACCAGGTTTTTGACTCCAAACTTTTTGGGCCAATAGGCACGTTTGAATTTTTATAGAGCTTAGAAACAAAAGATGGCTACCACAGGGGAGGAGTCACAAATGGCTGCCATAGAATGTGGGCAGTCATATTTATTACTTTAACAAGAAAGCTTGTCAAATCATCAGCATTTCATTCCCTGAAATTTCAAGAAAGTGTGGGTTAGACAAAGGAGGGCAGGCAGACCACAATTGCTTTTTGGTCACCTGATTGTGGTAATGGGAAGAGAGCATTCTAATTAAATAGGTCTAGAATTAGGATAAAACTCAGCTAACCAAGTATATGGCAACCTATACGCATGGGAAAGGAAAAACAAACCAAAACCTGATTTGGTGACCAGGGCCAAAATGTGCCTCGTAGCTGCAGTACTTGCTGCCATTCCCGCTAGGGCTCACATCACACACAGATCTACTCACAATACTCATGCCAAAGAGCCTACACTACTTCTGTAATTTGTGAAAACCCTTTTTCTTTGTCCCTTGTTTCTGCCAGGGATTGCAGAAGAAACTTTAAAAGTTGCAATGCCAATGTTCCACTCCTTGCCTTGTTCCAAATGGCACAGCTGGCTCAAGTGTATGTGCACATAATCTCTTTCCCCAATTCCCTTCCTTCATTCCTGGTTGTTTCATGCAACATCTTTCCACAAGAACAACACACATATAAACAGCTTTGCACCAGAACCAGTGAGATGGGTGCTCTGGTTTTAAAGACACCTCACATATAAAATCAAACTCTCTCCTCCTCCAGTGCTGTTCACTCTGAGATGTGTCTCCCTACTTTAAGGCCAGAGAAGTCTGTGACTCCCTGAAAATTGGCACTGTTGACAATACAATACAACACTGGCAAACCAGTGAAGCTAGAAAAAAGATACACCTTTGGAATGAGTTTTCTATATGAATGGAATGGAATGCCTGCTTTCCTTAAAGAAAACCAGTTCTCCCAAATAATTTATCCCTAAACTGGGAGGACCATCTGCAAAATTATTTCCTTCCAAACACAACTCCCGCCCATACATATTGTCAACAAATACAACAATACATCTAACTCCCAATAAATACGTAAAAACATCTGTTAGATTTCTACATCTCCAAACCTCACACACTCTTCATCTCTGGATCACTTCTAAACTCTTTCTTATGCATACATGCATCTGTTGAGACATACTGCATCACACAGGTATGCACAGCCTCCCGTGCATTCTGACCTAGCCCCAAGTTTGCTTCCATTCTCCTGCTTTTACCAGCCCTTTCTCTCGTTAGTTTTTCTAGCCAACCTGCCCTTCTGTTCCCAGCACACACCCCCAGTCATGCCTTATTAAGCTTGCCAAGCTTATTCCTAGCAGCTTCCCCCTCTTTTCTTCTTCCCCACCTTCGGCTGGCTCACTGGAAAGCAGCAGACTCTGACACCCAGAGGCATTCTAGGCAAGGGAAAGGAGGGTGGATGGAGGTTGGATGTGTGCTGCTTTCCACTCACCCATGGTAAAGTAAATAATTTAAAAATGCCTTTATTATTGGAAGAGGCAGTGGTCTTTGGTGGGCATCAAAGGAGGTCTAATGAGTACTATGGGGTATTTGGTGATTACTTCAAAGGTTATGTTTCAGTGTAACCTTAAAATTGCTTCTATATTTATTACTCAGCAAATGTGGACTCACTGCAGTATCCTTAGTCATTTCCTTAGCCCTCTATTTGAGTCAGACATTTTAAAAACACATTATGCTGATAAAATGCTAACAAAACCATATCATGCTGACTTAGTGATAAGGTCACCGCTGATCTCACAGGTGGTATTGCCCTAGTTTGGACAAGCAAAGTTATACAGTAGAGTCCTGGTTATCCGACCTAAACCGGCGGGCGCAGGGTTGGATAACTGAAATGTCGGATGACATGGAGCCCCGTGGCGGCCGTCATTTTGGGGGCGTGTCGGGGTGTGTCTGAGGACGTGGAAATGCCTGCAGCCACGCCCCCAGGCAGCTGCGACGTCGGTTAATCCAGAGCGTTGGATAACCGCAGGTCGGATAAGCGGGACTCTACTGTATTTTGAAGATTTATTGAACATGGAAGAGATGAGGTCTGAGGCATGCATTTTGTAAGATTTAAATACATTTCCTCCCACTGTTGTTATTACTGTACTGTATACGAATATATTTTAATATTTGTCATGTAAATTATCTTAGAATCCTTACATCATTCATTCATTCATTCATTCATCAAAAATGTATAATGTATAAAGTGGAAAACTAAGAAATAAATTATATAATTGAAATGTCCCCTTAGTGTAGAAATTTAGTATATCAGGGAGAAGAGCTGTAGTCTCACATTCTGCTGTCTGGTTTGATCATTTTTTATATATATAAGAAAGTAATTTTAAAAAGCACTGGAATGCTTGTGAATTCAGCCTGTATTCTAAAGTGCTGCTTTTCCTGAAAGTATAAATCCACAATTTCTTGTCCTGCAGACAGCTGCATCAGTCTTGCTTGCTGCTTGGTGCAAATCATAATCTGAATAATTATAGGAATAGACAGACCAGTAAGTCATTTATAAACCCTTATTATATTTTGAACAATACAAATTCAAGGGCATGTACTCTTTTTCCCCTTCACTTCTGCCCTAATTATTTTAGTTCTGCACACAGACTTTCTTTCTTTAGGACTGATTATCAGAATGTAAGATCACACACTTAACAGACAATATTCCAGTTGTTGAAGTGTATTGGAGAAAATGTTGGCTGTTTGTGTATATATAATGGCAGTAAATGAATCATCATCTTCTGCCAAAGCAGGCATGAAAGTTATTTTAGTCTGGATATAATCTAATGTACAGCAGGTGCAACAAGGACACATGGAAGATTTTTATAGGATCTTTACAGTTTCTCCTCACTTCTCCACCTACATACATGTAGGCAGTGTGAAATGAGGCTAGGACTTTGGAGCACAAATATATAGAGGTCAGAAGAGGGTAGATGAGAACAGTGGAAAGACAGGCAGGCCTAGCATGCTGCTTGCAGGTGGAGTGAGGGTAACAGGTAGACTTTCTCGAAGCAATGGATGTTCTTCATATGTGGGTACTGCTCTTGCAAAGGACTAGATTGTGTTCTGTATATTTTAGCAAAATTGCAAAACTTGCGATAATTAATTTTAAAGGGAAAATGACTATAACTTCAGTTATAGGATCAAACCATCTAGCTATGATTATGCACAGTTCTGAAAGTCATACTGAGTATAGTGAAGAAGCATATTGAAAAGAGAAAGCAGCAAAATTTTGATCAAAAATAGATAGAATAGCCTGGTTCAGTTTCAGAAGATCCAGCTATGAACAATGCAGCTGCTTGGTCTCATTACACAGATGTGATTAGATTATCAACCTGTGTGATTGTGAGCTATACTTCAAGACTCTGTGTGCTGGCACTGAGGTTTTAGACCTCAATATACCCTATTTGCTGGCATATAAGACTTACTTTTTTCCTGAAAAATACTGTTTGAAAATGGGGTGTGTCTTATATGCCAGTGCATCTTATACATCAGCAAATAGTATTTGCTGGCATATAAATAGAGTGCGTCTTATATGCTGGTGCATCTTATATGCCAGCAAATATGGTATATACTTCTGGCACACTGAGATCAGCAGGAAGGCACTGATATTTGAAATATTAGAAACACCCATGTATGTGTTGTGATGCCTAGCATGGACAAGAGCTGTTAAATAATGGCTCTGGTCTGTTAGCAAGTGCTCTTACACATTGTATAGCAGTGCAATTCACTGATGTTGTTGAGACATGATACAATGGAAGTCTCTGCATATATGCAGAGATGTATACAGCAACTGAATAATTTGAAACATGGTAGGTCTACTGACCCATTCTAGGAACTTCTGTTGTTGGTCTAGGGGCCACTGAAGAGCCAGTCTGATATAGCAGTTTGTAGTGTTGGACTATAACTCTGGAGGCTAGTGTTCAAATCCCCACTCAGCCATAGAAATCCACTGGGTAACTTTCACCAAATCACAGTTCCCTTGGAACTGGATGGAGAGAATTGAGTGTCATTAGCACACACCCAAACCCCAGACTTTGGATAATCTCTCTATGTGGTTTCATATTAAATATATGTTAAATAGCACTTGGGACAAAACTGAACTCTGAGGGACCTCACAAGCCAATGACCATGGGGTTGAATAGGAATTCCCCAGCACCAGCTCTTGACTTTGTCCTCCCAAGAAGAATTGGACTTATAGCAGAAAAGTGTCTCCAAATCCCATCCCAGAGAGGCAGCTCAGAAAAATATCATATTGAAAGCTATTGAAACGTCCAGCCGAATCAACAGGGACATACTCCCCTTGTTCATCCACCAAGATGACCAAAGCTGTCTCAGTCCCATAGGCTGGCCTGAAGCCAGATTAAAATAGATGAATAGGTTGCTTATCTATAACTGTTGTTCTTCACGTGGTCATCTGTGCCCTCACACAAAAGTATTTGCATGCCTACACAAAAATCTAGTTTGGAGCATTCTAGAGGTGAGTAGCTTGGTTGGATCCCCTCCCCCTCTATTACAGTAGTGCATGCTTGAGCCCGCCAAGCTACCTTTACTTCAATATCAAAGCCCCCATCAAAACTACAGGGACCTGAAAGTGGGGATGGCGGGAGGCTTGTGTGAGGGCACAGATGGTCACTCAAAGAATCAAAGTTGCAGTAAGCAACTTCTTCTTCTTCTTCATGTTCTCTGTGCCTTGCACAAATGAGTGACTGCAAAGCTTAGAAATGGATGTTGGGCAGGTGACGGCAGAACTGATGACAATATTACATGTCCAAATCTTTAATTGGATCTGGCTCTCGTGTCCAAACGGTAATGCTGTATAAATGTGGACAGTTGAGACTATGTTGCTGCCTTGCAGTGTTTGGGCAAGGATAATCCACTTATAAAACCTGTAGATGAAGATCTCGCTCTAGTTGAATGAACTCAGAGACCTTCTGGCAAGGTCACTTAACTAACTCATAGCAGGGTCTTATTGCCTCCTGTACCCTTTTGCACTGACACAGGCTGCCCTTGCTTTTGCCATAGCACACAAAAAGTCTGTTTGTGTCACAGAAAGTAGATGTTTGTTGAAAACAGTAAGCTGAAGCCTGATGAACATCCACAGTGTGTAATGGCTTTTCCAACAGAGCAGAAAGCTGTTGAAGAAAGGTGGGTAGCACTATTTCTTGACTGAGATGAAACTGAGAAACCCCTTTCAGAAGGGAAGAAATGTATGGATACAAGACTATGTTATCTTGATCGAAACAGAGAAACAGCTCATTGTTACTTTAGTACAGCAAGCTCACCTGCTTATTGTGCACTTGTGATAGCCACAAGGAACACAGCTTTCATGCTAATGGTTCAAAGGGTTTTACTCATTAACTGTGACAGTACCAATGAGAGCGACCACTTTGAAACTGGCAATTGCACAGACTGGGATTTGTGAAAAATGTACTTGTTGATTCTAACAGTTGTTGGTGAGTAGCTATTGTTGCAAGATTTACTTTAAGTGAAGGAAATGAAAGACTTTTCTCATGCAGATGCAGTAAGTAATGGAGTACAGTGGAAATTGACACTGGTAAAAATTGGTGTGATTTAGATGCTTCAAAAAAGCAAAATCTTTTCCAGCTGTATTAATCACAGCAGATGACTTCCTTGATGATTTCAATACAGCTGTTATTTATGGGGAGCTTATGTATTCACTTTCCAAGCAGTTACCTGTAACATCTTTAAATCAGGATGAAGGACTGGCCTGTTGGAATGCATCAGAAATTTTGGTGTGTACTGCAGTCATATTCTGCAGTTCTGTGAAAGCTGACGGAGTGGAACAAATCACAGCTGTCTTGGCCAGAATGATGTGATCACAGATGCATTGGTCCTGTCCTGACCCTGTCCTTGCCATCATCTTCCCTATCAAAGGGAATGGTGGAAATAAGTACATGAGAATTCCTGTGCACTTCAGAAGAGACAGGAACTTTTGCCCACTCTCAAACAGTACAGACAATATTTCTTGTTGTGTTCAATGGCAAACAAGTCTATAGTGAGTGTCCCCTGCATCTTGGTAATGTGATGAAATACCTGACTGGACAAAGTCCATTCATGTTGGAAGTGTTTCCCTCAACTCAGTGCATCTGCTAGTATATTGTCTGTTCCCACAAGATGTATTGGAATTAAATGTATTCATCTTTTGACATAATGGTACCACAAAATGTTTGCAAACTGTTTCAGAAGAGATGAGCGTATGTCCCCTTGATGATTTATGGAAAACACAGTTGCTTATAACACCTTTAAACCACTTTGCTTTTCAAATGGTGGTTGAAAACATAGAAGACCTTGATTACTGCTAGCAGCTCTAGTGCACTGATGTGTAAGCCTGCCTCTTCTGTTGTCCAATGTTTATGTCTCTACAATGTGTTCCCCTACAGATCATCAAAACATTGGTGATGACAGCACATTCCAGTTCTTGAAACTGAAACGGCATTCCTTATCACAGAATCTGCATGTTTGTCCACCCTAGAAGAGTGTGACAGACTCAGTCAATGTGGAATTAACAGTTTTTTGCTCTGTGAATCTCTGAGTGTATCAAAATGATGAAGAATGCAATGTTGTAGTGGCCTTTGATGGTAGAGGACCTGAAAGATAGAATGATGACTGCAGGAAGTGTCCCATGGTGAAAGTCAAAATTGAGATTTTGAGGATCCTGGAGATTTCTTCTACGATATTGCTCTTTCCTCCTCTAGTAGAGATAGTATAAATGTCAGCATTCATTCCCAGATACAGTGCTGATAAGCACCCATACATGCCTGAAGCTTTGCCACCTTGATAGCCAGTGCAGACGAGGAATAAAAGTGCCTCCTGAAAATATCCAACCTTCTACATTCTTGATTCAGAATTGCTATCTGTGTCCTTTTTCTATCTTTAGTTTGCGAGACACCTACCACTATGGAACTCAGTGGTGGATGTGTAAATAAGAACACTTTGCTGCTTTGTTCTATGTAGATATTCAATTCACCTTGAAGCTGGTGGAAGAGAAGTTGGTTTCTCCAAGAATTCTTAATTCACTCTAGGAGAACTTAATTAGCTCTAGGTAACAGGCCTTGCAGCACGAGTTGGAACTTGATGCCTTCATGATGATCTGAATTGTCTCCAATGCTGTTGTCCTTGAGGCAAACCCTTCTTGCAAGCTATCAGTCTTGTTTTATTGGTATTTATTGGTATTGGTATTCTCCACAGTGTCATCTGTGGAAGAATGGAACAGTCCCACACCATCAAATGGTAGATCCCCAATGTACATATGTGTATCCTCTGACAAGCCCATTGACTGGGTGCAGAGACATTTCAACCTACTGCCTTACCATCTTCAACACAATGTCTGCAAAAAGTTTCACATCTTCTGGTGGAGATGGAGAAGATCTATCTTCTACTTTAGCAGGTGGTGAGGCAGTTTTTGGAAATAGTGAATCAAAGGCTGAAGATTCTGTATAATAACCACACTCTGATGAATCTGATACTTTAGGTTACCTTGGTACTGTGGATGTGGCTGTAGTTGCCATCAGTGTTGGTATAGAAGCTGATATAGAACACATAGTAGATTGAACTGGTTGTAAAATCTGTGGTAGTGATTGTTGCAACTGCTGCTATCATTCAACTGCTGCTGAAGAGGATATCACAGATGTCACAGGTACATGCATCACAGATTATATTGCATGTGTGTGTACTGTTGACGTTTCTAGCGTTGCTCGTACTATAGTGTGACTTAATGACGGAGAAGGAGGAGGCTTTGATATTGTTGCTGTTGTTCTCAGTATTGGATGCTTTGAATAATGTCTCAGAGACACACGAGTATACGGTACTGATGGAAATGGGGAACAACGTCTTGGAGTTTGTGACTTCTTAACTACTTCAGTATCGATGTGGAGAATGGTGCAATCAATGCAGAGAATGGTGTGGAGACCCCCTTGTTGAATGGTAGTATGATTCCTTGGTGTGATATCTGTCCCTATACGAAGGGGAGTATGAGTGGCAAAGTGCCAGTCTCTCCCTCCATAGATGTGCACGAAAGTAAAGTAAAAGAAGAGTCCTCCCTGTATCTTTTATCTCTGTATAATGGTTGAAAAGATGTGTAAGATAGTTCTCTTCTAAAAGGTGATCTTTCCCTTCAAGGTGAATGAGATGGTCATCTAGGGATTCGATGTTCTTGTTGATAGCATAGAATATTGTATCAAAAGCATTAACTCCTGATTGGTCTGAGTAAGAGGTTGTGATGTCTGTGTTGATATTGGATAATTGGCATCAGTGGATTCCAATTCATCCACTGCTGTCTGGACTGTAGATGATATACCATCATGCTTATAGACTTTTTCTTCTTTTTATCTTTAGGACAACTCTCAACAGTTTCTGATGCTGGTGAAATGTGTCTTTTGTGCCCTTTAGATTTTGCATGTTGGATGGAAATTGTCATTGTAGATGCAACCCTAACTCTGATAATGCTGGGGTATGCTGGGGTGAAACTTGAGATTCTGAGGCTTTTGGTGATGTAGTCACCATCATAGAGGCTTTCTGTATCAGTCGTTCTTGTACTGGGGATGGTTTTGCTGTCAGTATTGAAGCAGTCTGTTTAGCTGGTACTGATCTATCTTGGTGTTTCTTTGGCTTTAAATGTGCAGTCTGTGACACAGATTGAGGAAGAGCTGTTCTCTCAGTTGCTTGGAGTTGTTTTCTAAGCAATATAACTTCAGTCAGACTGCCCAGTTTTTAATAGCCTGAGCTTTAAACTTTTGGCAAGCGGAGCACTTTTGCCTATTGGACTCCTCTCCTACACAGAATAAGCACTCATGTGACTTTACACCACAAATGATGCAAAGTTTGAATAAAGAAGAGATTAGCTGCCATAAGAAATGTTATAGTCGTTTTGTAGAGGGAAAAAAGTGGGAGAGGGAGGGGATGGGGAAAGAGGGGAAAACAAAAAAGCATACAGTTTTTTTAAAAAAAACTAGATTGAAAGTATTAGTAAAAAGGAAAAAAACAGACAAGTTTAGTTTAGAAACTAGAAATATGTTCGTCCTCTTCCACTGAGCATGCAGCTTCGGAAGGGATGCACATGGAAGGGTACGGGAGGAAGGGGACACCTGTCTAGCCAGCCAGATCAGCCAAATCAACCTTGGCAATCAATGGGATGACAGTTGTTGCAGCCAGATTGCCCTCAAATCCATCGAAATATAATGACTACTCGACAAGAGAAAGCCCTTAACAGTGTGTCTCTTTTGGTGGACAAAGAAACTGAGGTAATGGTAGCTTGATGACCTCAAGCACACGTGATGGTTATAGTGGGGGAGAGGACCGAAGCAAGGTACTCAGCTTTTTCAAGTTTTGAACTAGGTCTTTGCACAAGTGTGAAAACTCATTTGTGTGAGGCACAGAGGCCACGAAGAAGAACTAATCTCATCCAGGAACCCCTGGAGCTAGGAGGCCACCACATGCTCCAGAACCTTGCCCCAGAAAGGGATATTGTTTATCAGCTGATAAGTTATCCAGTGTAGTTCGGTTCAGGGAGAGTTTTTTTAGTAGAGGCCTCACCACAACTTCTTTTAGACAATCTAAAAGTAGAAGCAAAAGTATCTTTAGACAGATACTACAGCATTCTATACATGTGGCCTTTGGGGTACTCCTGTGCCTTGCTGTTCATAGATTTATGGCCATTTCCGCATGATGGGGCTGTGCCATTATAGAGACAGGAAGGCAGCAGTCAGCCAGTCATGCTTCCACATGATGTCATCACCCTCCTGCTGCCATCCCATCCCCAAGCATCATGCTTGTGAACTACTTGTCTAACAGATTACATACATTAGGTGACTGCGATCACGTGATGCTCCCATTCTTCCCTGATGTGCAGAAGGGCTGGAAGCATGATCACACGCTTCCTTCTCTACTGCAGCAAGGAAATTTGGGCTGAGTAGTTTTTGAGTGGATCCTCCTGGCTGTAAGGAAGACCAGAAGCCCAGATCTGCAGGCTTCCCTGGGCATGAGGTTCCCCACCTTTTTGAGGAGAGAATGTGCAGTAGGTGCCTTAATTGTTACTACACCTATATACTATGTCCTGAGGAGCATAATTATTTTATATCAAACCATAGAGATCTACTGGAAGGACACATAGGCAAGCAGAGCTATGACTATAGATCAAAGGGTAGCCTTGTTTTGTGTTATGCATCCTAGGTGAATCTTGGAAATGGTTCACACAGACCATTTGAATGAATTTTCAGCAATAATAGGAGAAAAGAGGTCTCTGGGATCAAATTAACATTTCAAACAGCAAGGAATGTAACACCTTGGAGGCATGCACCCCCAGATGAGATAGTTATCTTGCAGGAAACTACAAGGATGCCTGGCTGTATTTTCTTTGAACTACAAAGCTGAGATCCAACTTCATAAAAATGCAGCCATGTAGTCCCCAGGACATGTTCAGCTTTATAACTAGAACCCCTTTTTCTCCTCCATTTCGGAGTTCTCCCAGACTTGCAAGCAGTCCCTCTGTCAGTGGAAAGCTCCCCTCAGCCTTTCCCTTAGACTGAGTTGGGTTCTCCACTTGTCTTTCCCAGCTGAAGACTTCTGGATTGGTACAGTATTACCCAAAACCCTTATGTCTCTCTCTAAATTTTCACTTCTTTCTAATTTCTATAGCATCTTGTATGATTGTGTGAGTGAGTGCAACAAGAGTGACTGTATGGATTTTGACATCTTTTTCAATAAAATACATAAATTTGAACAGTTAGCCTGATTCTCTGTGATCCAACTCCATAAAAGCTGGGGTCAAGGTCCTTAATTACCCTGCCCTCTTTGCATTGCTACAGCAGTGTTCATAGCTAATTTTCCCCACAACTGATAATTTTGACAGTTGTTGGGAATTCCCTAAGGGACCCTCCAGCAAGCAGTGTAACATTTTCTTCCCTCTGCCTGCTTGCCACCCTTCCCCTGTCCTTCAGGTAGTGAGGTTCTTCTGGTTTGTAAGATATTTTCGTGGTTGTACTTCTTCCCTGGGTGGAGTGATCCCTGATCTTGCAAAGAGAGCCCAGGCTTTCTGGCCAGGTGAATGATGTGTTGCGGGATGTGTGTGTGCAAAGCCTACAAGTCCTATGAACAAGCTCAGTATTAAAAGACTGGTGGGAGTATCATTGAGACAGGTGAATTTTGAAAAGTTTATTTTGTGGCTTGGGAGATCACCTCCCATCACTGAAAAGTCCAGAGCAGGAGCAACACATCTCTGAGGCGCAGGCAAGCCTGCCTCTCTCTCTTCTTTGTTAAGGGAAGGGGCTGCTGTGGGGATGGGAAACCCACCCTATGATGCTTTGTGAGGGGGGATGGGGTCCCTGCCTCCTTATTGGTGAGTGACTCCATGATTTTGTTGCATTACAAGGAGGTGTGCATGTTCCAAGGTAAAGGCAAACAGAATGAAGGCGGGCTGCAGTGCAGAGGGAAGAGGCATGTCCCTCATGCTCCCTTCTGTAGGCAGCTGGTGGCATGTGGAGAGTAGCACTGGAGACACGCTGTCAACCTGGCAGAGGTGCTGCTGGGATTACCATAGGCCAACATACAAGAGCATTGTGGTGCAGAAATGGCCTACCTTTACAACTTCCCATTTCCAAAAGAAGTGCCAACAATTACATAAACTGTTTTTTTTGTATCAGTTGTTAACTTTAGCTCAAGAAATACTTTAATGACACTTGAGATGTCCACATTTTGCTAGAGACTATTAATTCCCCCCTCCCCATTATCATGAGGACTAAATGAGTATGTATTTCATGCATAGAAGGTTTTTTTCCTCTGTTTTGTCACTGTGATGTCAGCATTAGGGATGGGGTCAAATTCAAAGTGCAGACATTTGATCAATTAAAGAAAAAGGAAATGAGATGGGTCCAGTCCACCATTTGGTAGCCCATGCTTTCTGTATCTTTTCCCCATACTGCTCTACTCTCTTAGCTACTGTCTCTTCCTCCCACCCCCAAAACCTTACCCGGAGGAAGTTGGAACAGACAGCAAATGGAAGAGAGGTCTAGCAGAGATGGATAGAACCCTATGGGCTTTTTCCCTGGTAGGAACTGATACTCTGAGCTGGAGCTAATAACATTTGTAGCTCCAAAAGAAATAGATGCTTGGAACATCAGTACTTACCTCCTCTGTGGGGTAGCTGTCGGATTCCATCCACCCATATATAAGCCTCTGAGTTCTCTATTATGTTCTCTGGAATCTGGAACAGCTGTTCTCTTTCATGGGCAGTGTAACAGTTCTGCATGCCATGTCTGATTAGTCACTTCCTGTTTCTAAGATACACTTTTTCTTGCCAAAAACAGGCTTCTAATTTGTGAGTATAAATTATTATGGAGTGTGGAATGGTTGAAAGTTATATGCAGCTCACCTTAATGGTAAACAACATAAATGGCCTTCAAACACCCAGAGGTCTTTCTGCCTCCAGTCTACAAGAAGACCCCAGAATCAACACACAGTGTTCTTCCATTAGCCATCCTCATGTACCCAGTTAAATAATTCTTCCTCATAAATTATGATTCCCTGTTATCCTTCCAAAAAGACATTCTGTATTCTATTGGGAAATTCTTCTGTTTGAGCAAGAATAACCAGATTGGTATTATTACTGCAGGTAAAATTTAATACATCCTTAGACAGGAAAACAAATAGCATGGACCATGCAGATCACTAAGCAGCAATCTTGCCGGTCATATTGTTGTATTCTCTGTAGGTCATGATCCAGCCCTCATGGTGATGCACCTTTTCTCAAACTTTCCTTTTAAATTCCCATATAGAACTCTGTGGCCAAGATAGGCCATGGTGCAAGGATTCTACATATGGAATCCAGCTATGGCTGCCTGGTCACCACTCACTCCCCACCCCTGGCTATTCCATTGCTGGCAGAAAGTGCAGCAGAGATAGCAATAGCAATAGCACAGCAATAGCATGTGTATTTCTATAACGCTTATCAGCTAAGTGCTTTCTAAGCAGTTCACAATATGTTAAATATTTGCCCCCAACAAGCTGGGTACTCATTTTATCACCCTGCGGAAGGATGGAAGGCTGAGTCAACATGGAGCCCAGCAGGATCGAACTCACAACCTTGTGGCTACAGTATCGGCATTTAACCACTGCACCACCAGGGCTCCTCAGATAAGCGGTCTAGCTATGGAAACACTGACTGAAGATATCTTCCACTGAGATTGTCATGAACTGAATTCACGCACACAAATGGAACAGTGCTTAAACACTATTTATTAGGAGCACGATACGTCATACAGGACTTCAGTGAGTGAACTGGAGGCAATTAGCAATATTCAAAACATAAAATATAGAGAGTACATCTTCCCGCCCGCAAGAGACCTTGAAGTCTTGGTGCAGCCTGGCTAAGCTTATCAGTGTATTCCTAGCTTTTCTTTATCTAGCGGTCTCTGGTTCTCATACCTTGTTACAAGCAGCTGCTACTTAATTCCTACTACATATCCCATTACTAAAATATGAAGGGCTACCTGACATCCTGCCCGTCCAGGAAAAAAAAGAAAACAACAATTAGGAGATTGAATCAGCATAGGAAACAATGAATAGGGAAAAAGGGGCAGGCTGGGTAATTTGGAAAAGAAAGGGAAAGGAGGAGATAATAATTGAAACGGAGTCATGAAAAGCATTAGCTAAACAGGAAGCGGTGAAAGTGTTGATGAAAGAACAGCGGCACGTGTAGTCGGGTCACTCTCCAAAGAAGAATTCGAAGGAGCTGGTTTCAGTAAGCTGGAGTGAAAAACAGGATGAACAAGTTTGTAAGTGTCAGGTAAAGAAAGTTCAAAAGTGACATCATTAATGGCCCGTTTGACTGGGAAAGGACCAAGGTATTTCAGGGAGAATTTTTTGGAGGGGCCGTTAGTGGCAATGTTCTTAGAAGAGAGGTAGACTGGACTTTCAGGCTTGTAAGTAGGATTGGGGCAGCGTTTTTTGTCTTCGAAGCATTTGTGAGAAGCTTTGGAGGACTCAAGAGCAGAGCATACAGAAGTCCAAGTGGATGATAGTTTTTTAATCCAAGACGCAAGGAAGAGAGGTTGAGTTGTAGAGATGGCATTGGGGAGCGCTGGAAACGGCTTCGGGTCAGTATCAAAGACAACTTCAAACGGAGTTTTGCCAGTGGAGGAGTGTAGAGCTGAATTGTAAGCAAATTCGGCAAAAGGCAGAAGGGAGGCCCAGTTGCTTTGGTTGGAATTGACGAAGCAGCAAAGGTATTGTTCAAGGGTTTGATTTGTGCGCTCGGTTTGTCCATCAGTTTGGGGATGATAGGAGCTGCTGAGTTTTTGAGAAATGCTAAGGGATTTAAGGAGTGAAGTCCAGAACTTGGAGGTGAATATGGGTTCTCTATCTGAGATGATTGTGGAAGGGAGTCCATGTAGTTTCCAAATGTTACTGATGAAAAGGTCAGCTACTTTCTCAGTGGTGGGTACTTTTTTAAGGGGAATGAAGTGCGATTGTTTGAAGAAATGGCCAGTGATGACCCAAATGGTATGGAAACTGGGAGTTGGGTAAGCCAACAATGAAATCCCATGAAATAGTATCCCAAGGTGAGGAGGGAGCAGGAAGCGATTGGACAAGTCCATGTGGTCTAGATGTAGATGGTTTGCAGGTGTTGCAAACAGGACAGTTTTTTATGTGGTCTTGGGCATCTGGTGAGACCTGGCCAGTGGAAAAGTTTCCTGATTGAATGTAGAGTTTTAAGGAAACCAAAATGTCCAGCAGGTTTGGAGTCGTGATATCTTTTCAAAATTTCAGGTCGGCAAGCCAGGGAGACATAGATTTTAGTTCCAATGAAAGCCAAGTCATTGAACCAGACAACTGAGTCTTTGCGTGTTTGTAGTCAGGTGTCTGTCGGGTAGGCAGATTTTAGAGAATGCTGAAAAGCCCAGAGTCAAGCAGTGTTGAAGCTGATACACGGGCTCATTGTTGTGCTTGTGTAGTAACTTGTAATCCAAAAGTGTTGGAAGAAAAAAGAGTATTTTCTTTGGTAGGAGTAGAGAAGAAGGGCAGTTCGTGGCAAGGCAGTCTGGAGAGTGGATCTGCCAGAGTGTTCGTTTTTCCAGGTTTGAAAACAATTTTGAATCTAAAGCATTGGAGAAATTCAGCCCAGCGGGCTTGTTTAGGGGTCAGCTTCTTGGCGGTTTTTAGTGTTTCAAGATTACAACGGTTTGTCCATACTTGAAAAGAATTTTAGCACCTTCAAGGAAGTGGCGCCATGTGGCTTCTTTTTCCCAGATCAGCCAGTTGCGTTGCAGGGCAGAGAATTTTTTGGAGATGAAAGCACATGGTTTGAGGTGGCTGTCTGTGTCCTGTTGTAGGAGAATAGCTCCCATGGCTAAGTTGGAGGCATCAATTTGAATTATAAATTCCTTGTTAGAGTCTGAGAATTAAGAGTAGCAGTTCAAGGTAAATTTTTTCTTGAGGGTATCAAAGGCTGTTTGGCATTTTTCAGTCCAGAGGATGCAGTTGCATCAGTTAGGCTGGCCACTGGGTGCTTTCTTTAATAGGACGGTGAGAGGGATGCAATTATGGTAATACCTTCTATGAAGTTACGGTAAATGTTTGCAAAACCAAGGAATTGTTGCAGTTGTTTTCTAGTTCTGGGGACAGGCCAGTGCAAAATTGTAGAAATTTTGGAGGGGTCCATATTTAGGGTATTATTGCAAACTCGATACCCTAAATAGTCAAAAGATTGAATGTGGAATTCGCATTTTGAAACTTTAAACAACAAGTTCATTGTCTACGAGTCTTTGTAGTACAATGCGTACAAGTTTCGTGTGTTGTTCAAAGTCCTCTGAGTAGATCAAAATGTCATCTAGGTAAACAACAACACCCTCATAGAGGAGATCTAGTAACACAGAGTTAAGGAACATTTGGAATGCGGCAGGACCAGCTTGTAATCCAAAAGGGAGAACAGTCCATTGGTAGTTACCCAGGGGATTTGAGAAGGTGGTCATTCCATTCACTTTCAGGGTCCATAAGTATTCTATGGAAAGCCTCTTTGAGGTCCAATTTGGTAAAATATTTGCCTTTAACCAATTAGTTTAGGATATCTGTAGTCAAAGGAATCAGGTACGCATTAGGAAATACTGCTTGATTAATTAAATTATAGTTTACGATGAGCCTCGGCTCTCCTCCATCTTTTTTCTTACGGAAAAATATGGGACTGGCTGTGGGAGCTGATAAGGGCTTAATGAATCCACGTTGCAGGTTTTTGTTCAGGAATCTTTTTAGAGCTTCTAGTTCTTGGTTGTTTATAGGGTATATTTTGGATTTGGGAATTTTGGCTCCATCTATCAATCTCAGTTTGCAATTAAAGTCTCTGTGAGGGGGCAGTTTGTCTGCTTCGAAAGCTTTCTGCAGATCCCGGTACTCTATTTTCTGCAGTTCCTCAGGACTCAAATTAAGTGCTGTGTCAGGAGATTTTATTTCGGGCACTAGATTGACATCATGGGTATGCTTGAGTAATCCTTGGGTCTGGTCAATTTGGGGATTGTGCTTTTTCAGCCAGTTGTACCCAAGAACTATTTGGAACTCAATTTTGGTGGGCACTAGGAAACGTAATCACCCCTGTAAGTTCCCTGCTTGAACAGATATGGGTTTGGTCCTTTCCTGTACAGGGCCCTTTGCCATGGGTGAGCCGTCCATTTGCGACAAA
The DNA here is from genome assembly GCA_948474755.1 of Ctenosaura bakeri. Classification (NCBI taxonomy): domain Eukaryota; kingdom Metazoa; phylum Chordata; class Lepidosauria; order Squamata; family Iguanidae; genus Ctenosaura; species Ctenosaura bakeri. The sequence goes on along the minus strand of CAOLHI010001106.1, from coordinate 194,323 downwards.
TTGACAGCCTGTTTTAGGGATTTACTGCAAGTTCTTTGGCCACTGTGGGATTCAGTAAACTAGTGGTGCAGCCTCAGTCAACGACAGTCCTGTATGTTTGTAATTTTTCAACATTTCCTTGCAAAGTTACTGTAACACATACATGATGAGTTTTAGTTGTACTTACATTCGCGGACTGATTGGGATCCCACTCATCACTGTCCGAGTCAGAGGTGGTCAGCGGGCTGTCCTTGCCATCGCAAGCTCCAGCAGAGGTTCCACCGGCGGGACATTTGGTTGGCAGTTTCAGAATATCAGCTTTGCGGGATGCAAGCCGGGTGGTGGTGGGTGACCAACTTTTCTTCAGCGGGTTTCTTAGATCCCTGGTATTCGCTGTCAGTGTGGCCTTTTTCCCCACACTGAAAACAGGTACCTTCTCGGAGGCATTTTTTCTTTTCTTCGCTGCTTAAGAAAGTAGTTTTTCAGAGTGCCGGGCTTCAGCGACCACTTTCTTGGGCTTGTCTCTGCCAGGCGAGTTGGACACTCTCTATGATGCTTTCCACTTCTCTGGCTAGTTTCATCCAGCCCAAAAGGCTGGCAGGATCTCCTTGTGTCAGGCAGTGATCTAGTATGATGGGTTTAATCCATCTTGGAAAAATTGCTTGAGGATGTCATCTTTCCATTCCGGTACTTTAGTGGCTAATTTTCTGAATTCACGGGTGTATTCCTCGACGGTCCCTTTTCCTTGGCGTAGTTTCCTGAGTTGGTATCTGGCTTGTTCTTGGAAGAATGGATCTTCAAATCTTTCTCTGAGGCGTTGCATGAACATCTGCAGATCGGCTGTCTCTTTGGCTCGTGAGTCAAACAGGCTGGTGACCCACTCCACTGCTTCTCCTTTGAGGTGCTGGTTCAGGTATCTGACTCTGGCAGCATCGTCTAGGAAACTGATCCCATAGTCAACCATATAATTAGAGGCCATGTTGAGGAAGTACATTAGGGTGGCGCCATCACCATCATAAGTGGTCTTCAATTCCCGAAAGGTCTTGGGCCCAGTTGTGGGGCCGGTATCCCAGGAGGTGTGGGTGCTATGGCTGTCTGAGCAGCTACTGCTGCTGGAATCTGGGGTGGCGCATGCCCAACCTGAGGCACCAGAAGTCTCCAGTCGTGTAGCTGAGCTCTCAGTTTAGAAATTTCTTATCGTCGTTTTTCTACTTCTTCTTCCCTGGCTAGAAGTTGTTCCATCAAGCTGGTCTTGACAATCAATGTGTCCCATCTTGTAGCCTGGTGACGTTGGCGCTGAGCAGTTTCTGGTCTTTCCCCCCCGGCCCAGGTTTGACCTCCGGTCAGGGTGGTTGGAAGAATTGAGGGCTGTGTCTTGGGCTTCACATCAGGAGGCTGGCTGGGGTCTGTCTCGTCTCTTCCGGCAATTCAATTGCCTGGAGCTTCAACAACTCCGCCAGATGCTCCCTCTTCAGGCTCTTCTTCAGGTTTTTGATACATATGGTAATATTTTTACAAGGAGTTCACTCACTCTGTCATGAACTGAATTCACACACACAAATGGAACAGTGCTTAAACACTATTTATTAGGTGCATGATACGTTGTACAGGACTTCAGTGAGTGAACTGGAGGCAATTAGTAATATTCAAAACATAAAATACAGAGAGTACATCTTCCCACCCGCAAGAGACCTTGAAGTCTTGATGCAGCCTGGCTAAGCTTATCAGTGCACTCCTAGCTTTTCTTTATCTAACAGTCTCTGGTTCTCATACCTTGTTTCAAGCAGCTGCTACTTAACTCCTACTACATATCCCATTAGTAAATATGGAGGGCTACCCGACAGAGATCCACTGTAGTCTTCCAGAGTTCTCAGTAGACAATGGCTTTGGTCTCCTATCCCCTTCATTCTTTATCAGCAACAGAATGGCCGTGAGGGGGCCACTGCAGTGCAATAGCAATTTAGGGGAGTTTGGTCATTGCAGAGGGTGGAAGAGAATGCCAGCCTTTTTCATCACAAACAAACACCAAACAGACAGATGGACAGACAGACATATGGACTTACGCTTGTGTATGTCACTAACAGAATGCCAGCCCTACTTAGCTACTCTGTTTTCTCTTTTCGGTAGTTGAGAAGTTAATAGGGCATATAACACAATGTTCAGGTAGTTTTTCCAAGCAAGGGTATAACTGCACATTAACTAAAGTTGCTAAGACATGCTCCTGGATCCATCAGGATCCACAAGCTCTTTCAAGGTACAAACCAAATCTCTGAAGGTAGCTATTTCTATTATTTGGACACCAACCACTAGCAATTATCTCTTGTCTAGGTTGAGTTCTAGTTTATTTACCCTGAAGTCCCTTAGTGACTGCTGGCTTGGATCATATAGTTCAATTGGAAACAAAGCATTTAAAAACATAACAGAATTCTCAATCACCTTTGAGACTGAGAAAAGAAATCTCTAGCATAAGCTTTTGTACGTTCCAGTTGCAACTGATGAATAGACTGAAGCCTCTGAAACCTTATGCTAGAGCTGTCTTTTCTTAGTCTCAGAGGTGTGATGGATTCCTATACATTTTTTTAGATGAAAAAGAGTAACAGAGCTGGATATTATCTGCACATTGATGTTAATCTGCTTGAAAGCATCTCATCCAACACTCATGAAACAATCTGGGAGAGAGCACGGACTTGTGGGGATCCCACTAGTGAACTCTGAAACAGAGGAATACTTCTAAAGCTTTCTAGCAAAGTAGGGGCAGAGTATGGATGTGAAGAAGTCTTGCTAAGTTACTTGTTCTCACCTAGAGAGTTCATGAACCCACAAGAGATTTCTCACTTCCAACACAGGAACAGGACAAGTACTTTTTTATTGAGGTTTCTGCAATAGAGGTTTCTGCTCAGAACATCTCCGTGTAAAACTAGCCTTTTCTCTTACAAAGCAACCCCCCACCTCACACACCAGCTATCACAGGCTGTTCAATCATAACAATGAAAACTACCCACTGGATGATTCTGATTTTTCAAAATCCATTCAACTAGGCAGCAATTATTAAAGTTACATAGCTAATTTGTGTAGCTTACACAAGAAGTATTCTTGGAAATGTGAAAACTATCTCATGTGAAATCAACAAAACTGCTTCACTGTCTTGCTGGTGAAGAGAAAATAATTTCAGTTTCCCAGTTTCATACACAAGAATAAAACAACTGAGTATTTAATCTGCAGAGTGGAACTATTTGGTGTGTGGTACCTTTAACTACTCCTCCTGCCAGTTTTTCCAGAAGAATACTAGGGATGTATTTGTATAATTTATTTTGTTCTTCAATGTAAGAACAAACACTTTTAACGCCCCCCCCTTGCGTGAGCGTATGAGAGTTTCTGTGTACTATGTATATATGGTATTTCAAAACTACTGCTATTCCTTTTAGATTGCTAGAACCAGTCAGAAAGGAAATGGGTCCAGGCACCAACCATTTTGTTGTTATATTCTGAAGATACTTGCTGGGATTCTATTGGGTCTTGCTACAAAAAGGCAAGGAAAGGAAGGAAACAGGAAACAGGTGGTAATGATTTCCAAGGAACTAGGGTGAGGCCAGCTTGGGCAATCAGATCAGCCTTCTTATAATTCTTTGGCTATATAGTCTAGCTAACTCCCTTTCCAGGAAGCCAGGAATTTGGAAAGAGGTAGCATAGAGTTGGCTACCTTTCCCCCCACCACTGTGTGACTACCATGCATTAATACAAATACTTTAAGTCAAATCGCTAGCATGATAGACAACTAGCACAATACTCCATAAAACCCTGGCCACTGTTACATAATTACACCAGTATTTATTTGAATTACTCTATCTTTATTTAAAATATTATTAGAAGATTCTTCTGCCACACAGTGAATAAATTTAGATGGGCAGTAGCCTTCTGTTCTTGGTTGTTATCACTCATTCAACAGCTCAATGGCCAAGTACAGAGGCTGTAGTTCTAAAGGCTCTGTTGCTATGTTGTTAAAATGCTTCATACTAGCTTTCCAACAGTATCTGTTTATGGAAACTTGGTAAAAGGGAAGAGAAAAGCTCATCAAATGACCAGCGCTAAGAAACATCAGGGCAATCTTAAAAGAGCAATTAAGCGGTGGGGCATGATAGTTCAGAACTGGGAACTTCAGACATAAATCGCTGAGTCAATTCACATCTGCTGGAGTTGAGACATATGAAGAGAAGGGCACATGTGCAACTGCGTGAAAATGCCAGCAATAAAAATATCTTCAAGAACAGCCTGAGTAAGATTTGTTGCCTTTTAATCACGTGTGAACTTCTAAAACAAAGAAATATATATGCTGAGGTTTGGGAAAGGAGCTTATTATCATTAATTAAGATGTAAGACATCATTTATTGCTGTAACTGTAACTGTACAAACTCTTAAATGTTCAAAAACTTTATCTTTTATAAAACAAAACGGGCACAGGGTAATAGTAGCAATGTGAGGGGTTTAAACCTGGCAGTTAGAATCTGTAATAGTAACTCAGAAGTAGATCCAAATTCATGAACATAGTTCATCCCAATGTGTAGCCTCTGAAATAGAGTAGGCAGCTGGTTCTGTGCCCTCAATTGTGCTTGGGTCCAGCTGGTGGAATTTGGGGTTCCAGCATAAAATAATGTACACCTCTACAAACCTGAAGCCTTCCCTCTCCTGTTATAAATGATGGAAATGTAAAAAAAGCTTTCACACAAGTCCACAAGAAGACTAAGAGGATTAAGCTCCTTTAAAAAAGTTTTCAGCAGAGATACAGAGGGAAATGATATTTTAGGGGAGTGGGCTATATGGCTTAAAAGAATCATTCACAATTGATAATGAAGTTTACATTACTTGCAAGAGCGCTGACCTTCTAAGGGAAATTGCCTCCAATATAAAGAATGGGGACACTATTTTAACCAGGGGAGCTCTGTGTGTGCTTACTGTATATGTTGTAAATTATCCAAATTATGCAGAACTATAAAGAATTGTGGAATGGAAGAATCAGAGTAATTTCTGCACATAAAAATGCACGGCTAAAAAAAATTAAAAAGCTACATACCTAAGAAAAGAATTTATTACCCAGGGCAGGGGAAGCTTGAGTGCAAAACAAAAGCACCAACTACATTAAGAGAGCTAATAGAATAAATGTAGAAGATAGAAACAGCAAAAGCTGCAGGGCAGACATTACACAGGAGGTAAGCATGCATTAAATACAAGTTAGTTCAAAGGTTTAAGTGGAAATAGTCACATTATGGATTTCAGTTTAAAATAAAGTTAACAAAGTTAACTGTCTCTCTCTCAATCTCTCTCTTTCTCTCCTTCCTTCTCCCCCCCTCAAGTCAATATAGATACATACAAATATATATAGCCCACAAAAATACACTTCATTTTTCATCATTTGGACATTATTAATTACAAGATCATTTAAAGTTTAATTTCAATATTTTCATAGTAGCATCTATAGAACATTTTAGAAAACAAAACAAATTCTTTTCCTGATATTTCAGAGTCACAAGACAGAAGAATTTGGCTGTCATTTGTAATCACATAACAATTAGGCATGTGCAAATCACAAAGTACACATAAGAAATAGGAAAAAATTAACAGTCATATTGCATGTGCTTGCATCATAAAATAGTTTTATGACACCACTTGCTACTGGAATACTAAAGGACAATCAGGTCCTTGGGGCCCATGTATACAGAGGGCATGGCACTGTAGCCTCCAAATACATAAAAGTCTCTAGGGAACCAATGAATACCTCATCTACACCCCCCACCCCCAGCCATAGCTCTGCAGGCAACTGAACTCACAAGCATTCCGTGTCCAAAATTATTTTAGCTTTATGCTCAAAGCTCACCCACAGACAGAGGTTCTCATAAAAAGAAGCAAACTGTGTTGGTCCATAAGGAAAAACAACAATCCTAAAACCCCTAAAAGCTATGGTCAGGTAATATTTTCATTAGGGCCAACCAAAATGTGCATAAACTGTGAGCAAGCTTTCAAGATAGCCAGAGCCATTCCTCAGGCAAGATACACTGCAAAAATGGAGGAGAGAAGGGTGGAAGGCTGTCTGGATGTTGAACTCATGAAGTCTGCATAATCAGAGCTTTAACATGGACTGAAGGAGGAAGAGACATACATTTAAATGGATTAGGCTCATAGGTATCAGGCAAATTTCAAGTTACAGCTACAACTGTTGGGATAAAGTAGCATGTTATGGCTGATTCTCCATTTCTGGAAACACAAAATCCAGCCTTTATTTAGATTTCAGTTGGCATGTCTATTGGCTGGAAAATAAAAAAGCAACTTTAACCATTCAGGAATGTAATACTATAACTGGAAGAAACTGAGTATGTACCACCTAAGGATATCTAGGTAACACCAGCTAATTTAGCTATTTAAAAACAAAACAAAGCCCTGCTTTGTCCAAAATTAATCTCTAGTTTTGGTAGTATAAAAGTGGTATATTTGGCTTTGTCTACCAGAAAAACTGTGTTTCTGGCTAAGGGATGCAGATAAATCTAAGAATATCTAGCTTTTGGGGCTAGAACCCTGTTTTCTCCAAAAGTGCAGTTATGCCACTGTGGACACAAATGCAGCAGCAGTAGGTATGAAAGGTTTTGGGTGAAAAAAAAGGACAGGTGCTTTTCTAAGCCATCCTGCCTACAGTGCTTTGACTTTGAGGATATCCTTTGCCCCATGCATTTGGAATAAGCAGGTCAGTGCAAACAAGGTACCTTCTCCTCCTTCTTGTGTGATTGAAGGGAAAAGTACAACTGATGCAATGATTCATTATACTAGTGTAATGTACCAATAGACTTCTGGCTGACATTTTAAAAAACAGGAAATCACCCTGATTTAGCTTAATGCATTTAAATCTGCATGTCTTCCTCTACCTCAGCTTGATAACTGCAACATAAAATCAGTCTCCCTAACTCCCGTCACCATTTAAGCATCTTGTTTATGAGATATGGAGACCTTAGACGCTTACTCTGTGCTCATTTAGTTGGTCACAATAAAGGTATTGCCTTGACGCCATTAGAAGTCACCATGTGGCACTTGCACATATGTTCACATGTGAGGGTCTATATAGACTGGTGAGCACATGCCTTGTACAAACACACCTGTGCTTTTCATTAATAATGTGAGAACCAAGGAATGATTATTTTTATTTGCAAGACATAATGATAACAGCAAATAATGCATATGTTTAAAAAATGTTAAAGTTAAGTTTAATTGGAAAAGCTACTTTTCACTTGGCCTCTCCAAATAGTTATCTGTTTATTTTCAAAGTATAAAAAGGCAAGGGCTTCTCCTTTAATAATGACAGCACAGCCAGACAAGCAACATCACATGTCCTCAGTTTTATGGTTGTACATAAAACCTGGGCCATGGGAAATGCAGATATATAGGTCACTGCTTGGGATAACTTGCCCTGTATTTATTTGCTATCTTCAGACTGAATAGGCAAAAGCACGAGTGGGATGTGGAGAAGCAGCACACATGGCACAGTATGTGCTTTCCTGTCCCTCTCCAAAAACACAGCCCAAATTGATCTAAAGATAGGGTTTGGTTACACTTTTTTTGCATGTAAAATTTACAGTGTAAATACATGTAACTATTATTGAAACACATGTAATGGGGAATCATATTAAAGACAATTAAAATTTGGAAATACCTGTTCTGAATTTCTCATAAGTAGGTTTTTCCTGATTATCTGTTAGTAAAACTGGAGGTGGATACTTGGCTTCTGCAAGAGTGCTTTTGTCTGAAGAAGGTGATGATGGTGATGGTGGTAGTAATGTACTGTTCGGGCTGTTAATGTCTCCTTCAGCCACCAGTGTCAAGTCTGCTACATTCTCATCTTCAATAGTTTGTACGCATTCAGTCTGCAGTTCTTTAGATTTCCTTTTCCATATGGGGGCATCCTGAAGTGGCAGAACTGGAGACAAAGGTGCACTGAAAGTCTTCTGGTTGATCATTGTTGCTAGCACAGCTGGTTTCTGCTTATTTTCTGAAAGGTTAATTTTCATAGTTGAACCTTCACTAGAATTTTTCATGAAGCCCACTTTTCCATCTAGCTGTGTTTGCATGTCATTGACATCAGGAGGCTCAGTTCTCTTACTATAGCCTTTAGTTCCTTCAGATATAAACAAAGAAGGATCTGTTCCAGAGGTAGGCAAATGAAGAAAATCAGGTAAAACCAGGTCTTCTTTTCTCAGCAACCCTCGCTGGTCATCTGCTCTGTTACTTTGCACTTTGGAGATAAGCTCAAAGAATTCTATTACAAGAAACCAAGAAGATACTTGATTTAGTCAATGTTGCAAAATTCCATGACATAACAAAATTACTGACAAAATTATTTATCAACATACATTTTGCTCCCTCACCTCAAATTTATCCAACAATACTGGAAATGTGTAACAGGATTCCATACATTGGTTACCATTCTGAGCTGAAACTCCTTCATGTTACATTGTAAATTACATAAATACCAAAAATAATTGTGAAAAGTAATACTAATCCTAAAACCTCCGAATATTCTAATAGCAGTTTCATGTTTTTAAATTTTCCCTTGACAAATTTTTATCCTCCACTTACCAACTGTAGTATTTTATAGAAAAAAATACAATTGTAGTATGTAGTTATGTAAGACAAGAATGGGATAACTCTTTCTCACAAATTACTTAAATAGCTACTTGATAGCTAGAACACATCCAATGGCCTGATATAAAAGTAAGTGTCATAAAACTGAGAACATAAAGAAAAAGACCCAAGCAGTAATGCTGGGACTTAAAAACATTTACCATGACAACAGCAGAACTCCAAAGCAGCCCATTTTTTCCTCTTCATATTTGGATGCACAGACAAGTGGTTAAATGCATTTACTGTACAACCTCAGCACACATGAGGTCTTGTATCCAACAGTTGTCAATGGATGTGCCAGGCAGGTATGAAAACATTGTGTCCATGGACAATAATGGGATGGAGCATTCATGTTTTTTGTTTTATGTAATGGTTCCTGGAATGGAACCCCTGCATAGATGGATGGCACATTGTACTGCATTATCCCACCTCCCCCTACCATTTATGCTGCTGCATTGGTTTTAAAAAAACAAACAAACCAGAACACATTAAGTAATTCTTCTTTAGCTAGGACCTGGATCTTGTTCATAATCTATTGCAGGTAGAGATGTATAGGCATGCCTTTGCTTACAACAAAAGAGGCTTGTCCCTTTGTGCTTGAAGTGTAATTGCTATTTCTCTAAAACATACAGAGACAATTGAAGCACATGTTGCCTTCTCCACTATCTTCTTTTAACATCTTCTGCCCCCCACAACTGACCTCAGGAAGGAGAAGCAGGGTTTAACAGTGGGGCAGGGGAGCTGAGGAGCACTATATGTCCCAATGTACCTGGCAGAAACATGACACAGTGTCCATTGTTATGAAGGCCAGCCTTTCTTGACAGGAACATTGGAATGTGCAATTCTAACTTGTTGCTTTGTTGTGAATGTTACTGAATGTTACCGAATCAAATCCTCACCTTCAGCCATCTCCTGTACCCTATGAGTCCTCACATCTACCTGACGTAGGAAAAAAAAGGGGGGCATTCAAGCTTTCATGGCATAGCACTTTGAAAACATGGAATAAATCTCTTGACAGAAATGGCTGTGACAAGCAAATATGCCAGCCATACTAGAGTTATGTAGCTTGGTGTGCTGGCCTTGAAAGGAATGTGACCCTCTGATAAAATTTCCTGCATTGCCTCCTTCTTCTTCTACACAGACATGTCTGAGAGCCCTTGGGGGCAAGGAAGAAGGGAGGAAAGGGATCAAGGACTATTCTGCCAAACCACTTGGTGTAAATTTACCTGCTTGGCACCCACCTACATGCAAGTAAATGACCAGCAGCACTCGCTGACTTGTGATATCCCTAAATGTAGATGAAACGTTATACTAGATTTAACATGTAATCCTATATTCCTGTTGAGTGTCTTAAGAAGTGCCAGGTACAAGGTTCAGACTAAGTCTGTGCCCAATCACAGTATGCCAACATCAGTATATACATCTTCAACAGTGAGCTGTAACTACGGTATCAGAGCATGTGGCCAGTTACCTATCTCTTTGGCCTCATGTCATACATATTCAGAGCACATGGGGAGCTAGTGATAGCAACAATGGAGAAAGGTCACCTATACCAAAGGACAGCCTAGTTTGACTTCAGAACACATTGAAGAACAACTAAGTGATAATCTTTATGCCTTCAGGAACTCCAGGGATCCCCTGCTTTAGGATTTCACACAAGAACACCCATGAAGAATTCTTATTTCATTACTCCAAGTAATGAAGTCAATGCAGCCCACACTGGTAAGTAAAAAAGGGAGAAATACATGGCTTCAAAGTGTTACTCCTACAAATTATTCCCATTTCTCTCTTTCCAGCACTTTCAGCACAGTCGACTGAGTATTGGCTAACAATTCCTTTCTCCCCCTTTGAAAGCATGAAGCACAGCTACGTCCCTATGTCTCTGAGCATACATGACATTATGGTTTGTAGAGAAAGCAGTGGTAGAAGTGGTCCTGAACTTCCACAAGCAGATAAGCTCCTTGTTGGTAAAGGCTGTGCACTCTACTTAAGAAGAAAGAAGGTAGTTAGGAAGTTTTGTGTTTCTCAAATTTGCACAAACATTCTTGTCTTGTTTGAAAGTTCCATTTTGGATTGTGAGACTTTTTTTCCCTTTTTTGAACACTCACATTCATTTCCCATTGACTAAAGAATGTTTGTATACATTTTCCAAATATATTTCCTTTTAGTCAGGTGGATATTTCATATGTACATAAAGTTTAGGGCACAATTTTATTCACCAAAAATATCACAAGTCTCAGAAATATAGATTTTCAAGGCAAGATGCAATTTGTTCCTGGGGAAGCATGAAATTGGTATCTTCATGGAGAAATGAGAACCCAAGAAATTTCTTTTCCACCTCCTAACTCAGGGCTTTTCAAATGGTGTGTTATGACACATTAGTGTGTCACCTGTAGTGTGTTGGTGCGTCACCTCCCCAGCTGAGAAAGACCCCCCCCAAAGCTGGTCCACTGCCGCTGCTCTTGCTGGGGCCTTTTCCCCAGTAAGAACAACAGCAGCAAGCAAGGACTGGATGGGAGGGGACTGCCTTTCCCCCTGCTGCTGCTCTTGCTGGGGCCTTTCCTGGTGAGGGTGATGGCAGCAGGCCAGGATCTGGGGGAGCCTGTCTTTCCCCAACCTAGATACGGCTCTGAGTACCTCCAGTTTGCTAGTAAAACTGAATTACTGTGTCATGAAATGATGCATGTCGAAAAAATGTGTCACCTACGTGAAATGTTTGGAAAGCTCTGCTCTGACTCCATAGAAAATCTTGCCACTGCTGGCCAAACACTCATTATCCCCTTTGCTTTCAGGAACACAACTTGGTAACATGCAGCAGAACTCTCATATACTGGTTAACTTGCTTCTCAAGAAAACAGTTCAGCAGCAGCATTTATTGAGGTAAACCTAGCAACATAACAACTTGAAAAAGTTACTAAGATTGAAGTACACTGGTTATCAGCAAGGTTTTATACTAGAACATACAAATTTAAGTGTGAATAGTGTTCATTGGTGAAAGCCATAAATGTCGATCTCCCCACCAGACCCTGAGTGTTCCCAGGCATTCCTGGTGTTTATATTCTTTCAACTTGGGAACCTAAATACTTTCCATGTCCTTTCTGTCTGGTTGTTCTCACACCTCCGTCTAGTTGTTCCTAGGACTTCACATTCCATCCCCCTGCTCTCTCCCTTCCCTGATAGATGCCCTTAGACATTCTTTCTGACACCTGAGAGCCTTTGAACCGATGTCCGAATGTATGTTACATTCAGCAACTGATATTCAATACAGTGTTGCAAATTGTAATTTAGCAATGGACACACTGTTGCAGTAGTGAGCTCTATTCTTTACTAGTTAAACTAAGTAGTTTTTCTACGTATTAAACATGACAGGAGCCAAACCTCCTGATAAGAACAAACAATTCTGCCAAAAAATCCCACTGCCACTACTTTACAGTATCAACACTCTTTTCCACAATCTGATGTGTGTCTGCATCTCTGTAAGGGCACTATGGTAGCATTTTTAATAAGTATCTAGATTTAGATACTATGGTTTGAATCCTATTGTTGGTCCTAGCTAGAGTATATCCACTGAGTCAATTGGTAAATGATGAACCAATATATAAGTCAGTGACACTGATTCAATGATTCCACCTAGTTAGGACTAAAAACAGGATTCAGCCTGAAGTGATGCAGTTCTTGACCACTGCTCTCTTTGGGATGTGCAAAGGGAACTCTCCAACAAGGATGTTCTCTACTTGTATATTATGTGCAGCCTATTGCATGTCCAGAAGCAACACTGTGAAATTTCCAAGCTTCATGTTCAGGTGGGTTTCCTGTCTTTGAAAGCTATTTCACCCACATTTATGCATGAAGCCAAATCCAGTCGGAAAGAAGTAATGGCAGAAATACCTCCGAGTTTGATATCTATCATGCAATTTTCAAAGGTTAGGACAAGAAAACTGGCAATGCCAATGATGTGTTCCCCCCTTGCAAACTTATTCCATCTCTGATACTTTTACTCTACCAAAGTTGTTATTCCTTTGTTACTGGTGTTTAGCAAATTAGACAGAGGTCGGACTGTTCCTCCAATTTCTGACATTTTGAACTACAAGCAGGGCAATTACAGCCTCCTTTAAACTAACAGTGATCACAACTTCTCATTACTGCTATAATGAATTAGGAAGTATTCAAGTTTAGTTTATTGTGGTCCATAGACCCAATGGTACAATTAGAACAAAATTTTACAGTATTAAATAAAAAAAGAGTGAGAAACATACTCGAGCACAAGCACAAAAATAGTCATATTAATTGTAAGCATTCTAAATATTCTGACCATATGAAGAAGTTGCCTTCTCTCTTAATTGCCACTGATCGAAATTTGGCAACCATCAAGGTTACACTACAGCATCTATCCTCTAATAGAACTTTAACATAGAATTTATCTGACCAATCTGGTAACTTTATCAGCAATGGATAAATTAACTCCTCCTCTGAACTAACAGTGACCACATTTTGTCACTGCTGCTGTAATGAAGTAGGAAGTCAGTTCAGTGACAAAAGACTGACAATCAAGATTTGCTGAGGGAGTAATCAGGAAGCTCAATACAGCAAATGAACATGGGAATGGGGAGTGAGAAGAGATGAAGAAAACAATATATAGTAAAAAGCATTTTGTGTAATGTGAAAGTCTGGCACTCAGCTGATGTTCTGCTCCTCTTTGGCTTTGGCACTCTTTTAGTATGTCAGTGTCAAGGGACACTTCTCAGATATTTCATGACTCAAATTTGGGACATCCTGCTGAAACCTGTGCTGTTTCATTGTGATAGGTGAGATGGTGGCTAGCGAAGGTCAAATACCCCATGGGATCCTTGAAACTTGTATATGCTTGTGGCTGAGTAGCAGCTGCTTTGTGGTATGACTAGTCCCTTCTAAGACAATGCATTCAAAGATTAGCGTGATTTTGCTTCTACCATCCTCCTGGCATGGTTCAAATCTACCTCACTTGTTTCCCATCCCAGAGCTTAACATAGTAAGTTAATAATGGTGACTCTGACGTTAATGCAAAGTTGGCTTCCCATGCTGCTTGTCCTGGTTCCTCTTTTTCTAGCACTGAAAACAAGTGCCTTTACACTATGGTTGGGCTTTATTCCACCATCAGGCTTTGACACATTGTATAATGGGAACCTTCTCCTATTGCTATGGAGGTCCTCTCCAAAGATCGCTATCAGGATGGTACTACTACATTGCTTTTCTTTCCTTCTTTCTGTTGTACACTTAGAAAAGGGATTTACTGGTGGGGATGACAGGGTATGCATGTAAGTTGCCTAAAGGAATATGAAATACTGCATTGAGAAATTACTGGAAGCTCTGATCTGGGCTCATTTAGAAGACAGTGGTATGGTAATCAACAGTTTGTTGGGCTAGGTGCTGTGCATGTGCTGGATTAGGGAAATACATCGGTGATACTGCCACATCACAGGGTATGGAGTAACTGCTCCCTTGAATGGCTGAAGTTGGATGCTCTGAGAATTTAAAATGCTAGCAGTGTTGCCATGGATGCTGTGGGAGGCCAACCTTCTCAATTAAGTAACAATCATATCACATTGGTATAAGTAGCTATGGTATAGCTGGGATCATAGGCTGCTCTCCAGACCTTCTTTATACAAGAAGTATATCTGAAACTGCCAGGATCAACACCTAATACTCCAAAAGGGATCCAAGGGTCCTCCTATTTTCCTGCTCCCTTTTTTAACCTCAGGAATCTTGCTGAAAGATTCTCCTGTTTTCCCATGTTTTTCACAACCTCAGAAATGTTAGTGACAATGCCTCACAGAGTCCATTTCTATTTTTCAGCTGAAGCTCTCTCCCATTTTCCTGATCTCAAGAAAATTAGCAGTAGAGCTTTAAATTCTTCCTCCTGCCTCAAAAATCTTAGCAGCAGTGATTCGTACAGCTCACTTCTGCCTTCTAGCTGAATAGTATGTGGCATTATCTAGGTCTGTACCTAATACCCCTCAGTGTCTCCTGTCCTCCCTGCCATTTTAAACCTCCAGAATCTTACCAGCAATACCTTTCAAAGCTATATCCTATTCTCCTGTTCCCCACTTTTAAATCTTAGCAAAAGTGCATCAGAACCCTCTTGTTTTCTAACCTTTTAAAAATAGTTTCTGATGCCCCCCTGCACTTAGGAATCCCCCTGTAAAGTGAGAAATTGACAAGCCTGGACAGAACCAGTCAAGTATTGTAACAGACTAAATGTTATGTTTGTTTTAAGGTTCTAGAGTTCATTGCCCTTGACTAAGACCTCTGGAGGCCTCAATAGAGCAAAGAGCCTTGAATGAGTGGCATGTGAAGTGACAAGCTGGGCAAGCTTGTTTTGAGCCAACCAGCTCATGGAAGGCTGTGGGGGTGCTATAGGGCACAAAAGCTACAATGTAGAAGCCTGTCTGTAAAAAAGTTAGGGCTCTCAGAGAGAGAGTCAAGACCAGCTAGGAAGAGATTAACTGATAACATCTGAATAGCGGTTTGGGAGATGGGAGTGTCGAAAGAGTTCAGAGAGTTAATGTTTAACTTAGTTGTTCTATTATAAATCTCTACTGATTTTACTTTCTGCAACAGTGTCTCACTATTTTTGTTTAAGAATTGACAAATAAAACTGGTTGTTTTGCAACACCAAACTCACTGATCAACACTGTCACTTATCTGGGTCTGTGCTTGAGGCCTGAATACTAGAACCAGGGAGGAATCTTGAGGGTGAAAGAGCAAGGTAAGTGACAGGAGACCAAGGATTGGAGCTGGGGAGCAAGCATGGATAAGGGGGCTGTCACACCTCTCTTTGAAATTTCAACTATTTGACTTTTAATTGTGTACTTTCTCTCTGGTGTTAAACAACAACAACAACAACAAAATCCATCAAAATTTGAAGCATCTACCAAGATTCCTGATAATTGAAGCCCCTTTTTTACTTTTAGTAAAAAGACACCCTCCCTCCCCACTTCAGATGAAACTTGGCATTGCAATTTGGACAACAAACAAAAACACTCTTTTACATGTTGAGTTTTCTAATATGATGAATATTAGAATATATGAATATAGCTGCTACAAGAAGCAGAGATACACATGTGGCAAACATCACCTTGCATCAGGCACAATTAAAATAAGCTCTCAGCCAAGCAGCACATCTGGTGCTGGCTGACTGGTTGAAGCATGCACATCCATGTGTACTCTCCCATACACACAGAGGATGTACCTCTGATTATTATTTGTTCCCATGGAGGAAAATAAATTTAATCCATTTTTAAAATCAAATTTCAGAATATTTTCCAAAGCCATGCAGTCTTTCAATATACTCTTGCAAGAGAGAGAAAGTTTCTGCCTTCCACACTCACCATTCTCCCCACCCACAGACACAGCTATGCAGTGGACAGAGGCTGCATTAGTGCAGCTGAGGATGGGCACCCAGTTATGTTCCAATAGCCAGCACACAATGGCAAAATCATCTTCAGGGACCTATAAAGGACTTCCGGGAGGACACCTGCATTGTCCTGTGCCAGCCACTGGAACAAAGCTGGGTGACTGGCATGGATGTTTAGTTAAGGTGAGTGTAGATTTTAATTAATCATTATATGAGATGTGCCTTATTGAGAATACAGAATAGATACAAACCAAGGTTGTGCCTGAAAATATGTCTATAGGTCTCTGCACAGGAAGCTTTTTATAGAAAGAAACAACAAGCAAAGACAGATGGTTAAGGTACCAAGATATGTAGAGAGAATCACTACGGAGAATATATAATTAAAATGAAGACGACTTTGCTTACAGAGAGATAGACTTTTCAATGATTTTCATATTTATAGTTGAGGCTTAGTGTGGGAGCAGAGAAGTAACCAAAGCCACTTCTGAAAGGGTCAGAGAGTTGAACCCTGAGTGGAGAAACAGATTTTTGTGCTGGGAAAGCCAAAGAGGAACACTGTGGTGTTTTGAAAGGAAATACTTAAATATCTTTAAGGAACTGTGATTTTAGTCAAATATTCTTGAATCCAGAATACATTTTTCCTTGTTCTTTTAATAAAGATTTCATTCTATTCTTCTACTAGTACAGCCTCTACTGAGTATTTTCTTCAATTTTATTTTAATTACATGCTACCACAGGTTATCCATTCCTTTTTGGAGTAACCATTAATAAGCTTTGCCCTTTATCCACAAAGGTTGTGGGTTTTAGGGAAAGTGTTGTGATTAAGTGTGGGGTGGGAGCCAGGGCGTGATGATAAGATAGAAAAGGGGCACTGCTGCTCCAGTGAGGGAGAAGAGAAAGCAGGCCTGGTGTGTCTATGCCCTGGGCTAGCCCATGCAAACCTTCCTTTCCTTTTGTATCCTCTCCCCACACAACACACACACACCCATCCATGATAATCCCAAAACCTCAGGTTTATGAAAAGAAAAATAATAAAAGCTGGAAGCCTTCTCAGGACAGAGAGGCTGACAAGGGAAAAGAAAAACCCTGGAATCTTAATGGTGGATTGGCAAAAAACCTTCAAAAGAAAAGGGGGGGGGAATAAAACTTGTTTTAAATGTGGTAAAGCAGGAAATTTCTAATTTCATTTTTGAGAAAAGGTTGGGAAGGTGAAAACTGAGGTGCCTAAGAGGTCTTTTTGTGTGACCGAGCCTCAGCCCTCACAGTCAACTTTCCCCCTGCAGTCTAAAGCAAGTTGGGTGGTTGCTATGGAAACGCCACCTTTTGGGCAAGCAGAGGGAACTATGGTTCCTCAGAAAATCAGCCACTGTAAGTTGCTCACTTTGAATCTGTATTGGATTGAAGACTACGGGGAAAAATATAGGTCCTGGACAAGACTATTTGAGGATTGAGAGATACAGGACACATCACCAGATAAACTTTTAACCCATGATTACCCCAGGATTTGGGGGGCAGCATTTTACACAATGACAATGGTGTTGCCCATTCATTATAAACACTGGACAGAGGACTAGAAATAAAGAAATAAATAAAAAATGATAGAGCCAGAACTTTGGGGTTTATATTTTAAACCGGTTGACTGTAGAAAGAGCAACAGTCACGTCAGGAATATGCAGTGTGTGCTTGGAAACTCTTCATGGAATCATGTGGCACATTGCAAATGACATGACAGCAAGACATGGAAAGTTGACTCCTTTGTCCTTTCTTCACAAAACACTGCAGGTTAAGAGAGCTTTCACGAAAAGGTGGAAGTGATAGCTGTATCTCTCTTCACTAAGCATGAAATTTCTCTCTGTATCTGTCAGGTTGCTTTGCTTCCCTGCCATTGTACTGTATAGGATCCTATACATGAAAGTCTAGTTCCGATTGTGCTGATTTGCCTTTCATATAGCTTGCTGTATGTTGCTTAATATATAAAAGAAACCACCTACCCTCTACCTATGTATTGTCCTTGTACATATTGCGCTGTTATAATCTGTCCAAATATATAGTGTATAATGTATCCAAAGGGCTGGAGAGGTATGCGGCTGGACAGGAAGAGAGGAATTGGGTGTATGGAGAAGACACAAACAGTGTTATGGGGACAAGTGAGTTCTGACATAACGGAATGGGCTAGGAGGGAATCAACAACTGCTCAAGGTCTGGAAAGCTGAGGAAGGGAACCAGCCTGGGAGAGAAAGTACTTTGATTTATTAACCTATGAAGGTTTAGCACACACATATGTAAGACTACTTATTTAAAAAATGTAATTATGCTTTGCAAGTTAGCTGTGGCAGTTTTTGTCAAGTACACAAATGGTACCCATGAATTTCCACTGAATAAACTTCTGTAAACTCCAGAGTGTCCTCTTTGGAGCAGGGGTTATCTAGTACCTGACAGTATTTCCTCTACTGACTACAGTACATTGCTTTTCTCACGATCACCTCAACATTAAGCTAAGAAGCACAATCTTCACAGTAATATACTTCTGCAGTTAAAGGAAAACAAAAAGAAAAAGCCATCCAGAAGAAGACTAGTCCAACACACATACATAGCTAAAGCCAGAGGCAGCATCTGCCAGGACTGAACAAATGACAGACCTCTGGAGCAAGGCTCTGCAATGGCTGATGTCCCCCACTTTTAAAACAGGATAGCAAGGCTGGCTGTGCTTAGAGCCAAAGTGCCAAGCCAGGCTGCAACTATCTGCCATTTTCATTTCCTCAGAATGACTCTGGGCATGCCTGTTCCCCTGTTTAAAAAAAAAAAACATTAAAAATGGGAGGGGAGTTTTAGAAAGAAAAAAGGATGCCAAAACTTCAAACAATAATTTAGTGGGTCTACAGAGCCACTTGGCCATATATAACTAGGTTGTGTGCCTTCAAGTCATTTCTGACTTACGGTGACCCTAACAAGGGGTTTTCTTGACAAGATTTGTCCAGAGGGGGTTGGCCATTGCTTTCCTCTGAGACTGAGAGAGTGTAACTTGCCCAGGGTCAACTACTGGGTTTCCATATCCAAGTGGGAATTTGAACCTTTGTCTCCTAGAGTCTGGCTCATATAAAAAGATACACATCCCAGATAAGTGGTGTCTGTTGAGGCAGCAACTCAGGTGTAAAAAATCACTCTGAAAATAATTTATAGAGCAACTACTATAATAACACACTCTTGCTGCGTATGTACAGAACATATTGTCATAACTCGTGTTGGGTGTGGTCGATTGGCATAATCCAGATTTTTATTGCCAATTAAGAGGGAAAAACTGAAGAAGGAGAAGAAAAAAAACCCCTCTGTTCTCACTAATGACAGCTTAAACAAGTTAATGCACACTGTAGAATTGAAAGGAAAAAAAAATCAGATTCACAAAATCATCAAATGCTATAGCTTTTATCTCTTTCACTTGCATCCCAAACACCTTTGTCCACAAAATGCAGGTAAATTCCAAAGTGGACTATAATTAACAGCAAGCATAATCATAGTACTAGCATTTGTAATTTTTTTTAAAAAAACCTTTTATACATGAATATTAAGTTCAGATTGAAAACTAATACTACTGCATAGACTTTAAAAAAAAGACATACCCTCTGCTTCGTCCAAATTAATTTTCTGACACATTTTTTCCCCAGTCTGTGCAATATTGTCTTCTCTTTTTGCTAGGCGGACATCCCTAGAGCTTTTTCCACTTTCTCCTTTTACTTTAATAGAATTAGATTTTCCTAGAGCTCTTCCCTCTCCCTGTATTAGAAGGAAAGGTAAAGGGCTACTTACTTGGTATACTGCTACAAAATGAATGAAATAAATCATTTATAAATAACAATTGGTTTGTGCACTAAACTACGATTAAATAAATGTCTTGAATAAATTATAAACAACAAAATAGAAGTATGCCTACATATCAACATACACGGAGCATTTGTTTGGGCCAAATTATATACCCAAAATGATATACACAAAATTGAATGTAAATTTCCCTCAGCATTGTTCCCCATGAAAAATAGGAAACGGTAACCTTGAACAGCACGGATGGAGGTGAAATGAGAGCTATATAATACTTTGTCCTTCTAGTCATTTTCCAGTCATGTGGACCAAAAGCAGATACAAAGGGTTAGGCATTTTCTCCCTCTGGTGATGCTCCACTCAGGACTGTGGCCTCTTGTTGTAGGCTTTTGTGGAAAAACTTTGGTGAAATATCATGTAACCATAAGCAACCTGTTGCATAGTCCTTTGAGACAGATATTTAGGGCATATCATCCAACTTAAATGAGAAAAAATTAACATAACACATGGACATGTGCTGGTGAAAGCAAGAGACAAAAAAGCCCACATATATAAACATTTGATCTTAACACAGGATATCAATGGAAATAAACAAAGCACTTGAACTTTTCATTTATTTTTTTCATTCACAGTTTCCAATTTTGGAAGCATGATGGAGTGACAAATGATTGCAGAAAACTTACTGTGGGTGCTTGACTTCTCACATTAGAAGTTATAGCTGCACTGTGTTTTAAAGATGTACCTTTGCCTTGGTCTGTAAATGACAGAAATCAATAATATTTACAAAGTCTGTTGCTTCTTGTAAGATATATGTAAATATCATACTGGTGTATGAACAAGAATGAGAAAATATTCATTACAAACTTACTCTACCCTGACCCTCCTATATTTAGTGGAAAGGTCAGAAGTTGCATGTATGCACATGTTTCCACATGATCAGAAACACTGGTTCTCCTTGTGACCAGAGATTCCTAGCATCTCTGTCTTGTCTGGATTAAGCCTTAGCTCACTGGCCTACATTCAGACCACTGTAGTTTCTAAACATAATTCAGGGTTTTAGTCCTATTCCTGCCCAATGATGGAAGAAAGAAATATTGCATGATGAGGACATCACACTTTGTTTCTCCTATTGTTGGCACAGAGAGACCAGGTAGATCTCTCGTGATTGTTTTACTTAGCATGGGAAATATGATAGAAAACAGCAGCACCCCATGATCCAAACTGCAAGAAGGAGAAACAGTAGTCATCAGCACCACTTTTTGGAACCTGCCCTTCAAGAGACTGTTGGACTGAACCAAGTATGTTCTCTGGCTCAATCTGGCAAAACAGTTCAGATAGATACTACACCCAGTTATAATAACAGCTGCTGAGAGGTTCAGCAAAGCTAAAAGGGATGCACTTACAGGTTGACCAGGAAGGTAGTGAATGCATCCCAAAAACATGTCAGAATTGAGATTGATATGGATCTAGAAAGCCCATATCACAACACACGGTCTGGACTTCTATAACTTCCTCAAACCTCCAAAATGGATTTTGCACGTGGACTGGTAGATAATCTGATACAACCTACTTTTTTTTTTTTACAGTATACTATGTGTCTTGAACATAACATCACATGCCTCCTCCAATTCCACATATTGAACAATCTATAGGGATCATAATATTTTGACAATGTAAATAAACTAATTCATCCCTTCTTCTAGGGTTATTTTAAAGATGATAACGCAACTGTAGGATGCTTAATGGACCAAACTGAAAAACAGGACATAAATCCTGCTAGTGTTTCACAGCTGAAATTCAATGGTGTTCAGTGGACATTAGAAACAATAAAGAATTGTACCATTCCATGCATTCCCTACCTATTAAACTTAATAGTAGTGCCCACACTTGCACTTCCCCCCTCAATGTTCCACAATTTATCCCTAAACCCAAACTTAATATTTCAGAAAACTATCACCAATCAGAAACAGAGAAAATAATTCATTAAAATTCAACTAATAGCCCAAAGATCATGTTCTACATCATACAGTGTCATAATCAATGCAAGATGTCATGCATTAGTTGTGACTGCACTCCTGTTATTTCCTTTTATAACTTTATTTTTAGGAATGTAAAGGGAAGCCATGCTAGATTAATAGAAATTAATAAACTTTCACCACTCCTTACCTTTTCCCTTTTTTGGTAGCCTTTCATCTAGGATAACTCGCTGTCCGTCAAGATTGGAGATGGGTACACCAAGATCTAAAGGTTCTTGCTCACCATTCTGTGGTCAAATTTTGACACACCAGGAAAATATAAACATTCTCAAAGTAATTTGATTTATGGTCTTGCACTAAAAATTATTATTTGACAAAGAATTTCTAAATCTATATTGGAAGCATAGGAATAAAATAATGTTTGTTAAAAGCTGCCACAACAAAAGCAAAGAGTGAATTGTCTATCTTTAAACACTACATTTTCAAGAATTACATTGGTGTAAAAGAGTCTTCCTTTTAGTGTTAAATCCGACAGAAAATAAAGTGTGACTCAGAATTACTACATAAGAATTACTAATTCCAAATCAAACAGCAATCAAAATGTTTCTAGCCTGGTATAAAGTTTAATTCAGTTACAATAGCTGGATTGGAGGTGTCAGTTTCTAGGATGGTGGCAAAGCAGCTTGAAATGAAGATGACTTGAATATAAAAGTGTTAGCTCAGCTTCTCTTAGATGTAGTGGTGTGATGTACTGGAATCCACATCAGAGATATGAACAACTGCATCTTGTATAAATATTGAAGACTGATGGAGATTTTGCTGGGGTTCATCCTACACTCCCTCCTCTTTAAAGTTTGAAATACAGTAAGTGGGGAACATTTTCCACATGACGGGTCACTGACAAAAGTCAATCAAGGACCACAGTCATTGGTGGATGGAGCCAGATCCAGTAGTGCAGGTGGTTACCAATCTTTTTTCATTTGCATACCCCTTGGCAGCCATTCCATAAATTTTACCCATCATATTATCAAAATGTTTGTAATTAATATAACTGCTGTTATTTCAGTTTTATATATTGTAATTGTAAATAAATAGCCCAATAATGGGATTAAAAAGCAAGTAGTAGTTATTGTTATTCTTAAGAAGGTAAAAGGGAGGGTGAATCTAGCAGAACTTTTAAAATTAACTGTTCTATATTTAAGCATGAGCTTTAATGCACGTAAATCCACTACTTCAGAAGCACTGAATACTATTATTATTACAGTTGCAGTGATATGATGACGACGATGATGATGATGATGATGATGATGAAAAATTTGAGCATGAAAAAAAAATCTAGCAGCACCTTTAAGATACTGATAAGAGATAAGATAAGAAAGGATGGGGAAAGGTGGTGAAAGGAGAATTGCCTGGGCAGGGATATGCTGCTGTGCAGTCAGAAAGCCACTGAGAAACAGGCAGAGTAACTGGAAGGAATGGAATAGGAAAGTGAGAGAGGGAGGGAGGGGGAGAGAGAGAGAGGGAGGGAAGGAGAGAGGGAAAAAGAGAATGATTAGAGACAGAGAGCATGAAAGGAGAAAGAAGAGATGGAGGTTGGATTGGGGCTTGTGGGCCAGCTGGCAGGGAGCAGAAGGGAGGGAGCCGAGCCAAGATTAGTAGCCCAAGGCCTGTCCTTCCTCTGCTTTCGTCTGCCACAAGCCTGGTGGTTGCAGAGACAAAGAAAGACACACCGTGCTATGTAGAGAAAGCAAGAGGGGGTGGTGCACGTGCTATGTTCCTTTCCTGCCTCTCTCGTTACAAAGGCCAACCCCTACTCTGTAAAAAAAGAAATTTACCTTTATCATATTCCTTTCTAAAAAAGCTTTGATTTTTTTTTTTTTTAGCCCTCAGAAAAGCTGCTGAGGTGAGTTCTCCTCCAAGAGGGAAGAAAGGTGGAGAGAAATCAGAGAGACAAAAGTGAGCAGCACCTCCCTTTTTCTTACTTCCTCACTTTGGGAAAGGAAGAAGAGAGTGGAAACATGAAGAGACTGAAGACAAGAAGGGGAGAGAGAGAGAGAAGAAAGAAAGCCTAAGTGAAAGGAGCATGGTGGATTTACCCCTCCTCCTTCCTGCTGTGTGTGCATGTGTATCTGTGACTTGTATCTTCTGTTACTGCTAATGTGTGTGACTTTTTCCTCCATTATTCAGTCTTTTTTGCATACTGCTAAACGTTCTCTTGCATACTTCTGGGGGTACACATACCCGAGACTGGAAACCACTGCAGTAGTGGATTGAGTTTGAAGTACTGCAAGATTGTACAGTGCTCTCTTTCTCTCTTAAGTCTCTTTGCCACCCCTTACAGAATTGTATCAAGTTGTCCATAAAGCTGCTGAATGAGATCCTGTCAAACCGTAACGGCAATGGGTTGCAGCTTCAGGGGATGAGGTCATATATTAAGAAGGCATAACTGATGGGGAGATGTTTTACCTTCCCTGTCCTGGAAGATCCAGCAGAACATAGGTCAAGTTGGCCCACACACCAGCTCAAAGATGTCATGTTTTCATATTATATACCATGTTATGAAGGCAAGCTTGAGTATCTTTCAAAAACACTACAAGACTTCTGTTTTTAGTTATATCAACACTAAGTTTCCAGGGGTGAGTTCTATATTCTTGCGCTGTGTATAGAGGTATATATACAGGTTTTGGAAAAGTGTCATTTGTTCCTGTAATACTGCCTTTTGTCCCTAGTCTAGAGCTAGGCATCCTTATCGTCTCAAACTGTTATGAGCTATAGCACTCATAAGCTCCTGCCAGAATTACCAATAGTCAAAGGTTCTGGAAACTGTAGTCCAGATTTCTGGACAGCACCATGTTGCCTACCCATGCTCTAGTCTTTAGGATTCAGTGATTACGACATACATACACATAAAACCTTGAAGAAACAGCAATAACAGAAAAGGAGAAGGGAGTCCGAAACAAAACTGCTTTAAATCTTTGTATTTTAAGTGAGTTCAGCACTACTGAACAGGTTTTTTTAAAGAACTTGAATGAAAAACTATGCACGATGGTTCATTTTTTAAATAAGGACACCAACATTACAGTCACAGATTGAGTATTCCTTTTATAGATGAGCAAAACTAAAGATGTTAACTGATTTTAAGGAATTACTTACTAGTCTTGCCACAAGATTATTAAGATTTAAACCATATTTTGCAACCACTGGCCGTAGGACTTCTGTTACTGGTTTCGTTGGTTTAGCCTTTAAGCCAACAGATCTATTGATCGGAATGAGATCCAGCCTAAAAGATATGAAGGTTTCAAAAAGTGTTTGCTATTAAAAATAATTCAGAACATAAAAGAGGCTTACTATTCTAACTGGGAATGTGAATAAATGAGACTGTGAGCAATGCATTGTTTCATTTCCATGCAACTCCACTATGAAGCACTTTATTTTCACAAATCCATCATCCTACAAGTATCTGGAAAGCAAAGCAAATATTAAACAAACAAACAAAAAACCAAACCAAACAATGGCAGTCATCATGGTTTGTTAGGGAAAAAAGACAATCTCCACAGATTAGGATCAATCAAGAGGGTGTAAGTTTCCAAATTCTGGAAAACTGAAAAGCCTACTTTTGTGGCACTTTGATTTTCCTAGTACCTTTACTGGCCAAGTATAGACAATTATTATCTCTGAAATGGTGTGGTTGCTCCACAGCTGTTCCTCTAGTACAAAGTTCAGAGTTTCCTCTCTGGAAAGAGAAGAAAACCAGATGCTCTAGGAATCACCAACGAATCAGGAGAATAATGTAGATTTCTCCAATTTATACTCCCCTCCCACAAAACAAACATATATTCCTCTCTCTCTCTCTCTCTCTCTCTCTCTCACTTCTCCACCACACACACCAAAAAGCAGAACTACTACTCCAAGGACAAGAAATTCAATTATAATTATGATGGTTATTTCAACAAGGTTATTTCAACGTGACACATAATATACTTATTTTTCTAGGATTTTACACCACCAGTTCAAATGGCTCAAAGAGGTATATTTAACTTTTCCATCACAATAAAGTATAGTATTAACCAAAGGCTTAAAAGTAAACCTTCAATTCTCCCCAGTCTCTGTAAGCACCTATGAATGAAATCTTCCATCTCCATCAGAATATAAGCAGGCTGAGTTCGGACAGGTTCCCAGTGTGATTAAAGTTCCGTAATTAGAAGGCTAGTAAGAAATGTTCCATCAAGTTTTCTTGATAATTTTCTCAATAATGTACACTTGGTCAATACATAAGTAGCAATCCTCTAAAAATGTAGAGACATGAGCATTTAGCCTCTAAAACTTAGAGGATTGCTGCTAAACTTCAAAATTATTAGACTAAAGTCAAATTAAATTTGACACTATCTATATAATTAGTAATTGTATGAATAGCTTTTATAAGCATAAAGCAAGTGTGATAGACAATATCCTACTCCACTTACAACAGGATTCCAATTTGGATGAGCCCTCTCCCCTCTTATGCATATAATCTCCTTTTAAAAAGCCTTTCATGAAACTGATTATTGAATGAATGATACTAGATCTAGTGACAATTGCTAGCCAAACTGCTATGCCAAAATTAGCACAAAAGTGAGGTAGCAGGCTTCCCCACTCTTGTACCCTCCAGGTATCCTTGACTTCAGCTCCTATCAACTTCAGTGAACATGATCAATGGTCAAGAACAGTAACAGTTGGTGTCAAAACATCTGGCAGATGCCAAATTGGGTAAAACTGTTCTACAGGAAGACTAAAAAACCTGAAGCATAGAACTAAACACATGGAAGTGCATGTGTGTGTGCGTGCATGCACAATCCTTCAAGTCTCCCGTTGACTTAAGGCAACCCCCATGAATTTCATATGGTTTTCTTAGGCAAGCAATACTCAGAGATGGTTTGCCAGGGCCTTCTGAAATACACCCTAAAGTACAAAGAAGCATACAACATGGAAAAACAGGACTACATTGTTTGGAAGTCTGGAAAGAAAAGGTCATAGCTGTATCAAGAAAAAAGAAAGGTTAAGTGTCTTACCGGGAAAATCCCAACAGAATGTTCAATTATGAGATGAAATGCTAGCTCAGATGAAACAGCAAACCATAGTTTGGCACTATCAAAGACCTATGGTTACCTAACCACTCTTTGCTTTTGTCCTTTTTCACTTCTCATTTCTCAATTAAAGGAACAGCAAGGCACAATAATATCAAGATTTGGTATTATTCCAATGAGCTCTGTGTTCACACAGCCTCCCATTCTTTCCCCTTGTCCTTCTCTCATGTCTACCAAAATATGCTGAAATCTTAATGACAAACCATACTTTGCATCTAAAACAAAGAGCCAAAAGTGTAGATTTAAAAACTTGTCCATGTTATGACAAACCACAGTTTGACACACCTGAGTTTACACATGCAGTGAGGGAAGAACTGATTTTGGTACTGAACAAAAATAAAACTCTTAATTCTATGGCAGCTATCACCCATGTTTCTGATTCTGAGCTACAACAGATCACACAGCTACAATAAAATGAATAAGGACCTTGCTGAAGAACTCTGTATGTGCATTATTGCTCCTGAATCCACAAGGTTTTTTTGTCTTGGGCTAAAAGCTTTCTGTTTTATTACAAAGAAGATTGAAAACCATTTTAATGATGCACTGGCAGTTTTTGAAACGACAAGAACTTTTTTCTTACCGAAATAATGTTCTTTTTTCTAAACGAAGAGATCGAGATTCCAAAATGCTGCTGTCCTGATGCAATACAAGTGGCTACAAACATGAATGAAACAAAAGAATGTGTTAATCTACCACTTTATTTAATAATATATAATAATATAGCTAACATTTCAGCATACTTTGGTGGAAATCAGAGAAAGACAGTGTGAAAGAGCAGGAGGGAGTGTATGAATGCAGAAAAATGAGGGTTTTAATTTAATAGTGATATTTATTTTTTCCTAATTTGCAAAAACATCGCAGGGGAACATGTTTAGCACTTTCTCAGTTGAGATATAGAAATAAAGCTTACAGATTGACAATTAACAAAATGTACAACCAGATTCAGAAGGCAAAAAATGAAAATTACTGTATGAAAAAGATTTGTGTGTTCATCCATATATTTTAAGATTACATTCTCCTCTGATCAGATGTATGCAACTAATTATTACTAATAGGAAACATTACAGATATGAGCATAGGGAGAAAAAGACATCAAGAATGTGATAACATCTGACAGTTAACTCCATTCTATCTGGCATTTCATATAATTGGAGGTGCACTCTCGACACTCCCATTGGCTAGAAAGGAAAGGGCAGCTAGGAAGCTGAAATGCTGTTTACCAAGAGGAACACCATAGCAAAGAGGAGACCAACCTAGCTTCTCCCCTTGGGGTAGTGACAGAACAACTGCTTCAATGTTTGTACTATTTCTATTAGATTGAGAGCCTGCCATCAGGTATGTTATCTCTATAGCACTTAGAAAATATTAAATAATATATCATCAGAATAGACATACACATTTAAGTACCTTATCTCCACCAACTAAAAAAAGGTCGACTGCAGCTATGTTAATCCCTTGTTTATCACAGAAGCCAGATAACATTTCTTTGATTGACACTCCTGCTTTGACAGTCATTGTACAGGATGAGCCATCTGGAAGGTTTACAATGCAGCATTTGGAAGATTTCCCTTTCTCAGTTGCAGATCCAGATGCACTGAAGGAGTCAAACTTTCAAGAAAAAAGACAGAAGGATATGTTTGATACGGAAATGAAAATGAAAATCAAACAGAGAAGCACAGAAAAGGTGTTGGGCAAATAACAGTACAACACAATTACCACTGTATATTTTGTAAAGAAAAACTTGATGTCGAATGCTTCTTGATTAATTTTCTTACAGTATGTAAGAAGAATTAAGGATATGTATTTAACAAGCATCTGCCATCATACACTCCATCTGAGCCTGCCAGACAGTTTCAAGCAGTTCTCCCTGCTTTATTGGAGACAAGCAGAGAGGGATCCTGCCCTGACATCTGCTACTCACTTCAGCTATATTTGAACTTTCAATGGGGAGAGGGCCCAAGGATTTTCTACCACCACGTACTACCAGAACTTTAGGTCTGCATCTTCTCCACAGTTTAGCCATGAGCTGCAGCAAGTGCAAGTGGGTAGGCACCTAACTGCTTATCATCTCTTGTGTGATCACTACTGTGACACTTCACGCATGAAATACACAAGCAAAAAATTAGGTTTGACAATGAGGAACAAGCATACACATCCAGTGAGACAGAATGAATGAATTACGGAGCTGGAAAAGACCCTGGAGATAATCCAGTCAAAAATTTTGCTTGATATAGCCTTTACAATTCAGAATGCAGCTACAGCATGCTTGACAAATGGGCTTCCACCCTCTATGTAACTACTTTGTTATTGGCAAAGAATCCACCATCTACTAAGGCAGTCTGTTTCAATGACAGCTGTTTTTACTGTTCAGATGCTTCACCAAACAAAATTGGTTTCCTTCACTGATCACCCATTGTTCTCTGATGCAATGGAGGTGCCTCCCCATTCTGCATGACAGCCTTTCAACTATGATAGCCTAGTAAAAACTAGATAGGCCCGTTCCAGCTAATGTGATCTGAGTTTCAACAAGATGTAACAACAACACTCTAAAACTGTAATGCCTTTAGATTCAAAATTCACATCAATGGCAGAGAAAATAACAAGCTTTGAAACACAACCAAGTGAAGCTCTGAATCATAGTTTAGTTTGTGAAATCAAAATCAACAATTTGGAAAAGCTCACCAACATACAGCAAGAGAAAATAACAAACTTAGAAAATCGCAACTGCTGCCTTAATGTCTGCTTTTGCACATTGCCAAAACACAAAAAACAAGGTAACCTTAATACATTTTCTTATGGTCTGGTTATCAGGCATATTGCCAAATCTTTGCATAGGAGAGCAAGATATTGAGTGCATTTACCACATACAGAAGCCATATTATTTGAAGAAAGTAAGTATGGGTGTGAGGAAAAAAGAAAATGAAAGTACTTTATATCCTTTCTTCTAGCTACTAAAATGTCTAGTTCATGGAGGAATAACACCAAAGGGACAGGTCAAAGTCTCCAAGGCATTTATACATTTCATGGTCTCTTCATTAGAAATTCAAGAGACCTGGTATTTAAATCTTCTCATACACTTCAATATGTGATGAGAGAAGCCCATACTCCATCTTATATCTCCAACTGCAGCTATGCACACAAGAGGCTCTGATGTACAGAAGGGCTGCCCCAGGTTCCTCCAACTCAAGGAAATCACACATGCGGCAGTTCCTGCAGCAAGTTATCAATTTATTTTGTGATCTGTGCTACTGTTTTTGACTTCCATGATTTCTATGTGGTCTAAGAATTTTGAAAGGCTTACAGAATATGCATACTTACTTACATGTCATTCTTAATGAGTTCAATGACATAAAGCTCTATATGGCTCAGGCCAAAACTCAATGAAAGAATGTACCTTCCCTTATGAGCCTGCTTGAGCCACAAGTTTCAGAAAAGCTCTTCTCTCTTTCCCACAGCCTTCACAGGCATGTTTGCTGTGGACACAGGAGAATGCCTTCTCTATGATTGCTCTCAGACTTTGGAACTCCCTCCCTAGGGAGGTTAGCATGGCTCTTCCCTCTGCTTGTTTTTCACTGGCAGGTGAAGTCCATTCTATTCCAGCAAGGCTTTGGGAACTGATTGTTAAAAAGAGAAGGAATTCTTATGGTTTCCGCTTTTAATTTTAGTTTAAAACTAGTCTTTTAGATAATTTTAATTTTGTTGTTAGTTTAATACTGTTTTAACCTCACCTTTTGTATGTTTTTAACTACATGTGTTTTTATTGTAATTTAATTGTAATTTTCTGTCAGGTATTTTCTGTCAAGGTCAGGTATAAATAAAGTGATGGGTAGATGGACTGAACACAGATTAGAAAGTTTTTTGCAGCCTACTCTATAGGGCTACAGCAATGGGGGGAAAAGAGATTCTTTATCACACTGCATGCCTCAAGTTTCCATCTTGTTCTCCTGTTTTTCGGCATCTACACAAAACTAATGGAAGAAGTTATCTGGAAATTTGGACTACAGCATCAACATGGAGAGCGTGTAGTGATTTAAGCACTGGGCTACAACTCTGGAGGCCAGGGTTTGAATCCTTGCTCAGCCATGGAAACCACTCCTAAACCTTAGGCAAGTCACACTCTCTCAGCCTCAGAAGAAGACAAAGGAAACTCCTCTGAACAAATTTTGCCAGGAAAACCCCATGATAGGTTCACCTTAGGATCACCATAAGTTGAAAACGATTTGAAGGCACACAGCAACAACAGTAACCAACATGCAGATGACAGACCGCTCCAATTTCTCACCATCTGATCCTAGGAAGGAAGTTGGTACCTTTGTTTGGGGACACTATTGGGAGTGATTATGGCAAATAATCCGTAGTGTACCTGGATAAAATTGTGGGTTGGGAAATCTGGTAATCTGGCTTAGATGTGATTCTGGATAATTCCTACTCCCTCCAGAGGGCCAATCAACAGTTTAGGAGTACTCCTAGACTCCGTGCTATTTACAAAGGTGAAGTTGGTGCCACCTGCAAGGAATGCTTTGCACTGACTTACAATGACTCAGCTGTCATGTCCCCATTCCAGGACCCAGACAGGGCCCCTCCCAACAGCCACAGCACAGAGACATGACAGGTGGAAAAGGGAAAACCCTGGAGCCTTGGACTGTTTATATGGTAAGAACTTTTAATTAAGCAAATAGCTGTGTAAGGCTCTAAGAGGAACCAGAATGGGAGGAAGCTGGTGCAGTCAACTGTTCCTATTGGTGGAAGCAGCCCAATTTACATTTGGATTCCTTGCTCATGCTTCTAGAAACTTTGAACTTTTCCTCATCTACAGATTTTGCCACCAGACTGTCACTCTGGATTGATTGTGAACTTGGACTGAAAAACAATGCTAGTAAACTAAGACAAACTTTGCTCGCCAGCTACTGATAACAGGCTTTAATTAGGCAGCTGTATGCCTTAGCTGGCTGCAAGCAAAGGACAGCAGCAGCAGTTCTACAGACAGAACCTACATAGTGCTGTCTACATGGGAACAATCATTAAAGATGTTCAGAAACTGCAACTGGTGCAGAATGATAGAATGGTTGTGGGAGCTAGGAACTCAGGTGATGTTTTAGAAATGCTTTTAATGTTAAACCATCCTTCTGTCTTTCTGTTCTCAGTTATAATTTAGCCCGAAATGGTTTAGAATCAGGTTAGTGGTCCACATCTACATGAATCTACCAGAGATACTGGCACTGATGGCCCAACTTTCTTGACTGCTAGGAGGAGCCATTAAAGTACACATTACTAAAGTTAGGGGTTTTTTTAGCGGGTGGCTCTAAACCTTTGGAATTGCCTCCCTAGGGAGATGCCTATAACTGTTATCATTACTGGCTTAAAGTACAACAACCTTAAAACACACTAATTCTGCTCTGCATTTTCTATTTAAAAAACTTCTAGCTGATACTGTTCTGTGAGAGATTCTGAATGTAAATGAATTTTGTATTTTCATGTGTTCCATAATATTCTAAGTCTCTTTCTTAAGGCAATGTGCCCTGAAATCTGGCTAAGTATGTTTTGAATAAATTCACTTTTCTCTATATCTTTTTAATATCTATAAGTACTTGCTATACATTGCAAAAAATAACCACTTCTTATCTAATGCCTAGTTAGGCTGTGCCTACGTTGAGATTGAAAATGTCTTGAAATTTTGAAGCAATAGAGGAAGAAATTTTTCCCCACCTGTGGGGACATTCCAAACGGACATTTTTGAAAAAAGCTAAAAAAATGTAATATTAACATCCTTTACAGATTGCAAGACATTTTGTTACTTTAGAAAAATAAAGCATACTATTTATAATTTAGTTTGGTATTAAGTTATATTTGATATATTAAAAGTCTAATTTATTCAGACAATAATTAAAATTGAATATGCTTTTCAAAATTTTTATTTTTTGTTACAGCTGGAGCCACAAGACCCTGAATGGTAACATCTGAAATGTCAGGAATCTCTTTGGTTTTGCTAGCTGATTAGTAGCAGGCAAAAACAATAAAAACAGAAGAAACAAACAATTTACCATTTCCGCATTACAGTGTTAAAGTGCTGTTATTCCACTATCAACCTCCTATGGAATTCTGGGGTTTGTAGTTTAGGGAAGGGCACTTCGAATTCTCAGCCAAAGAGCTCTTTGGTCTCAGTAAACTACAAACCCCAGAATTCTACAGGGCGTTGAAAGTGGAATAGCAGCACTTTAAC
The DNA here is from genome assembly GCA_948474755.1 of Ctenosaura bakeri. Classification (NCBI taxonomy): domain Eukaryota; kingdom Metazoa; phylum Chordata; class Lepidosauria; order Squamata; family Iguanidae; genus Ctenosaura; species Ctenosaura bakeri. The sequence goes on along the minus strand of CAOLHI010001106.1, from coordinate 161,161 downwards.
ACTGCAGTGCGGAAATCGCCATAGTAAAGCAGAAAATTATTTAGCCTCCTCTAGTCCCCCATAAGGGGCTTAAGTACCCTAAAGGCACCAAATGCTGTCTAATCTTGTAAGCTAAGCAGGGTCAGCCCTAGTTAGTACTTGGGTGGAAGACCACAAAACAAACAGCAGGTGCTGTGGACTATAATTCAGAAGAAGGAACTTGCAAAACCAACTCTGAGTAAGAAAACCCAAAGAAATTGAAGGGGGTCACTATAAATTGACAGTGACTTGAGGACACACACACACCTACACACACAGAGTGCTCCATAGTGTCAAGCACAGGGAAAGCACCCATTTCTATAAAAATAACAAAGAAAGAAAAGCAAACCAGGAATTGCAATAATCTGACATTATACATAGTCTTACATGAAAGCCTTCCTGTTACATAGTTTTTAGAAATCATTGACAGTTGGGGTACATCTATGAAGACCTAAACATAATATGTATCATTCTAGAAGAAAATGTTCCATTGTGCATCTTTTCTCAATTTTTCTGAGAAATTTGGATGGGGGGAGGAAAAAACACTTTTCCCCTAATTTTTGCTGTTCTGCTTTGCCTTTTCTTAAAAAAACAAATTGTTGTCTATTTGGAAATGCAAGCCTTACCATTTCAAGACTTGCAGCTGATGACAAGGAGTCTTGAGATTCATGTCTGTAGGATAGTCCATTGGGCTGAGTAGAATCTGTTGAGAAATCTTAAGTCATAAATGTTGTTAATTAATTAAAACCACAGTTAACAGAATCTTATTAGAAATTCAAATCAGTATGCACAAGAAAGTTCACATAAGCTTAATGAATACCATATATTCACTCAAACAGGTGTCTAATAATGCATAATCAAGCATTTTATATTTGAAAATTGAGTTGCTGCGATTCTCAAAAAATATAGGGCTATGAACAACAAATTTAAAATATGGCTATAAGCTGAAACTTTAGATATTTTCAAACTTCTTTTCCTGCCATGTAACTTTAACGTATACAAACTGGATTTTCAAACTTACCCTTAGGGCAATCATCACTGTCTTTTTTCTTCTGCGATCTCCCCAAACTCTTGCTTCTGGACCAGGAAAAAAAGGTCCCTTTCTTCTTTCTTTCTGACTCTTCCTCTCCAGATTCTTCATTTAAGGATCGTCCAGACTTGGATTTTCCACTCAACTACCATCAAAATAAAATTCTTTAAAATTAGCTGGAAACTTCATCTTAATCTGAGAGCCACAAAAACTTTTTAGAACTGATTTCTAGTCAACCCATATACAACTAACTTTCATCCCTACAAGGAATTCATATCAAGGCTATGTTGTTGATTTTGTTGTTGTTGTTGTTGTTGTTATTAATATCCAATATTTCCACTAAACATAATGCTAACAAAAACAAAGTGCAGATGAAAGTGTAATTTAATTAAAATATATCAACATCAATTAAGACATCAGTTGAAAACACATTAAAACACATCGACTAAAAAGAAGGAAGCACTAAACTGTTCCTACCAGTTAAAACCAGGCTCACCAAACAAAACAACTTTAAAATAAAAATATGCCTGAACAGAAATATATTTACCCATTGTCAGAAAAACAAAAAAGATGGATGTAACCGTGCTTGATTTGGCAAGGAACTGCAGAATACAAGAGTAGCTACTGAGGTTTTCTTTTGTATGCCAGTCTAGTGTGCCTCCAACTGTTGCAGAAAAGGCTCTTCCCAAGGATGTTAAAAATCTGGGCAGGCTCACAAGGAAGAATATGATATTTCAAAACAGCTTGGCCCCAGATTGTATAGCACTTTATAGGTAATAACCAGAACTGGAGCCAGTGAAGGTATTTCAACAAAGGGGTCCTATGCTCCCTATATTGGCTCTAATGAAGAGTGTGATCACAGCCTTCTGGACTAGCTGAAATTTTCAAATATTGTTCTTTGTCATCCAGCAGTACATCCAAATTGAGAACCTGAGTCTTCAAGGGAAGTGTAACTACATCCAACATAAAATGAGTTCTTATTTTCCTATTCTTGTCTTTTCCATGACCAAGAGCACTTCGGCCTTGTCTGGATTAAGCTTCAATGCTTTTGCCCTCATCAGTTCATCATTGACATTAGGCTTCCCTAATGGGAAAGGAGGGAGATAACTGGATGTCAACAGCATACTAGTGAGAGGATAAGATGACCTCTCTTAGTGATTTCATGTATACCTTAAACAGAAACTGAGAACAAAATGGAATCCTGAGGAATACCAGATGCCAATGCCCATGGTATTACACAGGAGATCCTCTCCTCAGCACTATCTTCTGAAATCACCACTACAAGAAGGAAAGAAGCAACTGTAAAACTGTGGCATGAGATCCCAAGCCCATCAAATCACCTTGAAGTTCAGCACAATCTCTTCTCATCCAGTTTCCACTGATAGATTGCCCATCAAGGCAACAAAAGCAGTATCTGCTCCATAAACAAGCCTAAAGCTGGACTGTAACGGATCTACATAATCTGTTTTATCCACCAACACTGTGATGCTAACACATGCTCTAATGGTTTACCCAAGTATGGAATCCTGAAGACTGACAAGAAATTGTTTTTCTGTTGGGGAAGAGGGAAGATTCTTTTAAAGAAAAGTCTCATCATGGCCATTTATATGATTGTTGGATTCATATCATATTTTGTTGAATTTTGCTACCCCCAGTTATCCAGCTCCAAAGCAATGGTGAAGTTGGAACTAACTACACAGTACAGGATACTATAGACTATACATATTACTTAAATCAGTGGTTCTTAACCTTTTCTTTACCAGGGACCCTCCGTAAATATAATCTGTTGCCAGACATTCCCAAGACTTAACTCAAGATTTGAATATTTAAATTTAGATTCAAATCCTTGCTCAGACAGTGGGTGACTTTGGGTAAGTCCCTGTTGTTGCCACAGCTGCTGATATCCAGCACAAAGGCTTTGCGGACTCCCTGTGAGGGCCCGTGGACTCCCAAGAGGTCCCTGGACCCCAGGTTAAAAACCACTGGCCTATATATCACATCCATTAAGAGTATAGGCTTTAAGAGCTGTAACTGTCCAGCATTTGCAGCTCAAATATGGAATATATTTAACATAGCATGTTAAACCAAAAGATTTTCTATTAATTGATCTTTTTTTCTATAATGAGAAGTTATCAATAAACAAAATGGTTGTCAGTAGACTAACCTTTTTCGGTGTGGAAACAGTAGACCATTCAGAACCCAAACTGTGTTTAGAAGTGGGGCTACTGGAAACATATTGTGGTTCAGGAACAGTACGTCCTTCAACCTCTGCCAAAATGCATTCTTGGTACACTGGAGACTTTAAAAAGCGTGTATAGCTGTCAAACTTCATCAAGTTGAAAATCTGAGAAGTGAACACATCAACATTTTATATAGGATTGAAGAAAACTTTTATAAATACCATGTTCATCTCAAGATCGTTATTGGTCTTAAGTTTTAAAAGAAAATGGAAATGATATAGATTTTAAGTGATATATTATCAATAAAAATGATCCATGTACAACCAGAACTAAAAATGTAGTATCATTAAAATTATTTCCTTGAGAAGGCTGAAACCAAAACATGACCATAACAATTTAAATTAAAATCATATTTATGCGTAACAAAACTATTTGAAATAATTTAAAAGTGCTTAGCATAGTACCATTAAATCTCAATGATTTATTTTTCAAGATCAACAGCAGTTAAATGGGATTTATTTTGGCTGAATCTCACCATTCAGAAAACATGGTTATAAGAAAAAGATTTATAAATATCTAAGTTATCAGACTTTTCATTTCCTTATACTTTTCATGTCTTTGTAGGGATCAATGCAGAAATTTCCTCAGGATGCTTAAATTGAGGCCAACAGCTGGATGTCAAAGTCAATGGTATTGATGGTATCAAAGGTGCTCCTGGGGTCAAATGATGCCATGACTGGGTTACCATCACCAAAACCATGTGAAGGGCTTTATTTTCCATGGCCATATCTAAGGTACTCAAGACTGCTTCTGAAAGGTGCAGCTTCTCCTGGTTGAAGGGTGAACAGCTGACACTGTAGACACAACCCAACATTATGCCCTTTGCCAAGGCAAAGGAGACATTTAGAGTGGCCATCCTTGTTGAGAATGCTTCCTCTACAAGAGGAGAAGCTCTTGAAAGAAGGCTGCAGAGGCCATAAAACAGTGGGAAACTCGAGACTCACCCCCACCTGAACACTGTTACCTCAGAGCCCAAGAATCAAAGCCGAAGTGAACAACAGTCCAAGTCAAATCTTAGAGACAGTCCGATCTTTTGTTATGCCAAAATGCAAACCAAAGTTGTGAACTGATAATCAAGTAAGATCATAAAACAGGCCAGATATTCACACTGATAAGTAACAGAAGGCTCTTGAGTGATGCTCCTGCCATGGGAGACCAAAAGGTACTGAGGGTTTTGGCAGGAAAGGGTGTCTCTTATTCATCTTCAAAATGGTTTTGCAGTTGTACTCTAATAAGGTGCGCTGTTAATATCACTTAGACCTGCCTCCACCTTTTTATCACAACCTTTGTGTAAAACAGGGCTAGGGTTTAAGTTTTCACTCAGCTTATTTAAGGTAATGTGTTCTCTTTATTATCAGTGATTTTAAATAACTCAGGCCAATGCAGTAGTTATAAAACAAACTGTAAATAGTACCTTCTTAGAGTTCATGTAAAGTCTAGTGTTAATACATTAAATTCTAATTGTATTCCTCATCTGTCTGTTTGGTAAGAAGCCATTTTGATCCTTGTGGATATACTCTTGTAAAAATACCTTTAATCACCTTGCCAACATTGATGCAAAACATTTGTGATCTTCATTTAAAAGTGGAATTGGTCTATAATTTTTAATTACCATAGGATCTCAACCTCCTTTTGGTATCAGTGTAATATTCGCTTCTCTCCAACTTTCAGGAATTCAGTAGTTTTGAATGATATCATTCATAACCTTTTGCAAATGTATCATCAATTCTTCATGAAAATATTTGTTATATACTGCAGTTAACACATCTGGTATCACTGGGGCTTGATGGAAGGAGACTCAGGATTTGAATATAGTAGTAGGAGGGTATACCTTGTTTAAGAAGAATAAACTCAGCAAAAAAGAAAGGTAAGTAGAGTTTTATGTAAAGAATGTATACACCTGCAAGGAAATCCATGAATCTGAAATGAGAAACCCTGTCAAAAGTGCAAAGATACAGAAAAATAAGCATTATTATAGTGACAATTTGTTGCTGTGTGCCTTCAAGTTTTTTCCAACATACAGTGACTCTAAGGTGAACTTATCACTGGGTTGTTTCCTTCCTTCCTTCCTCCCTTCTTCTTCTTTTTTCTTTCTCTTTCTTTTCTTTCTTTTTTTTGGGGGGGGGCAACATTTGGTGAGAAGGGATTTACCCTTATCTTCCTCTGAGGCTGAGAGAGTATGACTTGCCCAAGGTCACCCAGTTGGTTTTCATGGCTGAGCATAGATTTGAACTCTGTTGGAGGGGAGAAACTCTTGAAAACAGGCTTTAAAAGAGCCGCATTTCCCCCACTGGCTCTACATCCTACCAGCTTTCAAAGAACTGCATTTCTGCTATCCACTTTGCATTTCTGCTATCCCAATTTGACCCAAATATTTGAGAATTACTTGCTCCTTTATCAGTCTGTACACTGATTAAAACAGGAGTGGGCAACTTCCAGGAATCAGTGGGGTTCCCATGTCCCCCAAGGCTTCAGAAGGCCACCCTCACTGGCATCTACCATTTTTATCTCCATGCATCTCTCTGTCCTCCCAAAACACTAAACTTTTTGGCTTAAAAATGGCAACTGTGTCCTGGAAGCCTCCAGGAGACGTGGTTGGTCATTTGGAGACATCTTCTTGGGGCCAGACACATTTTAAGTCTTGCGGAAGAGAATTTCAAAAGTGGAAACAGCATCACTTCTGGTTTTGATAAAAAGCCCACTAAGTCTTAAAGGAGTCTCCTCCCCTCCAAATGATCCACAATAATCATTTATACCACACACAAGCTTCTGAGAGCACAAATGGCCATTTTTAGTTCAGAACTGATTTTAGGACAAGGCCCACATACAGCTCTGGGAACTGTACTTTGGCCATGGCTGCCAAAGGCTATTTTCCATATAATGGTTCCCTCAGAGGTACAGAGATACTTGTGAGGCAATGGTCTTTCTTAGCAAAAGTGTCCCAGTTGTAGAATGCTCTCCCTTAAAAAACCTCCCTTCTGCCAACACTGTAATTATTTTGGCACCAGGTGAAATATTGTTATTTACTCTGGCATTTTTACAAATTTTATACATTTAATCAAGATAATTTTAGTCTGTTTGCAAGTTTCATCTACTGACTTCTTGTTTTTGTATTTGTTCTATGCAATACACAACCTTGAAACTTAGTATGATCAAGAGTATTATAAACACATCTCTACTTGTTGGTCCAAAGTGGACAGCCTCTTGGAAAAAGAGGATGAAAGGTAAAGAGGACAAAAGCACTGAGTTTAGAGGCAAGCACCTATGGAACAATGAATACAGTGAAAGGGGTGCTCATTCAGCAGAACAAAATGGACCTACTTGTGGTAGGCATATTTGTACATACCCACAGTTATGACCAGCACCTTCATTTTTGTATCTCATTTGATGAACAAGTCCGACAAAAAAAGTCAAAACTGTTTCTCATAAACTCTCTGAAAATAATCTCACATTCATTTTCATTATTTACTTTCTAAAATATCAAAATTTACCTGAAGCTGTTGATCTTTGAACATATCTGGGTGTGGTGCATTGAGAACATCATCAGCTAGCTGTGCCTGACTATCAATATTAACTGGGGTCGTTGCTTTGGTACATAAAAATTTATTAAAGATCTCTCGAGCTCTGAAAGAAAGCTGCAAGGCACATCCAATTATTCACAGTGTAAACAAGACAACATGAGAAGTTATTGAAGATGCAAGGTCAAACCAGACATGTAAATGGACTTAATATATCTAATTTTCCTAGTTTAAGTATGTGCAGGAAGCCACTGGGGTCAGGACCACAGCGCAGAAAGTGTGGAATACAGGTTAACTTTGCCTTGGGTATAGTAAAACTTCTTGTTGTTGTGTGCATTCAAGTAATTTCTGACTTATGGCGACTCTAAGGTGAACCTATCACAGGGTTTTCTGGGGCTGAGTGTGTGTGATGGGCCCAAGGTCATCCAGTAGGTTTCTAAGGACAAACAGGGAATTGAACTCTGGTTTCCTGGGTTGCAGCCCAACACTCAAACCACTACAACATGCTGACTCTCCTAGTAAAAACCACCTCTGAAGTTTTGCCTTTGGAGAAAAGGCAATGGAAGCTTTTTCCTGGAATCAAACAGTGGTTGGAGTGGAAGGATTTTCACTATTACTACAGAAGTGGTGGTAGATAATTAAAAAAAAAAAAAAAGAAAACTTCATGTACTGGGGGTGAGGGAAGGAAAGCTAGACAATAAATGGCAGAATGGCCTCTCCCTGCTGTCCTTCCATCAACAGGCAAAACGCTTTTTATTCTGATAGTCTTTTAACAGAGAAAGTTTTTAAGGAATGGTGCTGTGTTGTTTTAAACAGCATTGTTTTAAATAGTTTTTTAAAATATTTTTAATAACAGTTTTTTAAACAACACATTGGAGACGTTTTAATACTGTAACTAATTTAATTCTATTTTAATATTTATCTTTTGTATATTTTAACTGTACTGTTCTTTTAAACTGTAAGTCACTGTGAATCCCAATTATGGGAGGAAGGCAGGATACTACTACTACTACTACTACTAGTAACAACAACAACAACAACAACAACAACAACAACAACAGCATAATGGTGTTTAAACATCATACCTCCTTTGTCCTATGTGGGCATGTTAAAAGGCCTACAAACTAATTTTATCAGAAGCTAGTAACAATCCAACAGTAAGGAGGCGGGACATCTTGTGGATAGTAAGGAAGTCTCGTTCACTCTCATGGAAGTCTTGTGTGATTCCAGACTCTGGCCATTTCTGCACTACACCGCTATAGTGCTATTATTCCACTTTCAACATCCCATGGAATTCAGCGGTTTGTAGTTTCCTGAGGCCAAAGAGCTCTCTGGCTATGAATTCTAAAGGCCCCTCCCTCAACTGCGAACCCCAGGATTCCACAGGATGATGAAAGTGGAATAAGAGCACTATAACTGTATAGTGCAGAAATGGCCTCTGTCTCTGTGTCTGGCAATGAAATTGCCTGGTACAAATGGGTGGCACCAACTACCCTGCATTTACTACTCTCATCTTTAAATGTATTTAACTCAAGACGCTTCCAAGACAACATTTCATATATAAAAAACAGATTAAACCCTTGCCCCATATCTCATTTACAACCAGTCAAATATAGTATCAGTCTTCTGCCATTTTCGTGCAGCTACATTTACCCTTAGACCTTTAGATTTCTGCCAAGAATTACAGCACAGGCCCTCCTGGAGTTGAGCTGATGGCCAGTTCCATTGCCCATACTGCCCATATTGAACATTAAGAATCAGATTACAATAAATGCAGTGAAGAGTGTGTCTTCCTCTTCCTATATAGTAGTAGTTTAATGGCCATAAATTCAGGCAGTTTCCACCTTGCAAATATGCCTGTGGTTTGTCAAAAGACTCAAGCATGATAGGCAGCAAAGAGTATTTTTAGACCATACAAATCTTACTTAAAGTGAACATAATTTCATATATTTATTCTCATATGCTTATAGTTTTGTCTGATGCTCTGTGCTCTTCAAGCTAAGTAAAGTAAGCTTAAATTGGAAAGGAGTAGCTCAGTCTAGGTATAACACTGAAAATCCCCCTCCTTAAAAGCAAGATCAAAGATCATGAACCTGCCCAAACAGTTTTAGACATAAATGTGTGCACATATAACATATTTGCCTTACCTCTTTTTTGTCATGGGCAGATATGTGGTTAAAATATTCACAGGCTTGCCAAAATAAAATATTTTCTTCACTAAATTCCTTTCGCAGAAACTCCTAAGTGGAAAAAGAAATCTAAAGTTACATTAAAAGACATTAGTTGTAATCCAAAGATGGCCAAATAATAACTGCAACCCCAGAAACTTCTGGATTAGTCAGTCTCTCTCCCTAGCTGTAAGGAACTCTTCTTCAGAGGAGAAGGATATTAGAGAACTGTTGGTTCTAGACACAGTTCCAGCATTGAAAAAAATAATGCTCAGAATAAATTCCAGTGCTCTTGATTACTCTGCTCTAGATTTATAGTTCCTTCCACCTTTAATTCAAATGATTTCTATTCAAAGTTTAGACTCTATGACATCAGGACATAGACTTGCCCTTCTTTTTTTTAAGGGGGGGAATTGTTTAGGTCTGCTTTCTCTTATTTTTTTCATATTGTTTTAAATTGAAATTTATTTTTTTTGTTTCCAACACCTTATGGGCCTCATATTTTCATTAACCTGTAGTCCCCTTCAGAAGTACAATAAACATCCCCACATCCTCAATGTCATGCAGCTGGCCTAGCCAAACTGGATTTCTTCACTTGTGGATTTTTGAGGAAGAATCCTACACATGAGTGGCTGCTTTTCTATATATTTAAATAAAGTTTAGTAATATCAGGATAGAATTAAAAAGTGGTGTTACCATGGTAACTTATATTATAGTACAGAGTAGGCAAGACTTATATTTCATTAATTTACCAACAGTGGAACCTCTCAAATGGCAGGAACCATACCTACTGGGAGTGACATCCTTGCATATCCTTTGCATTTAGAAGCCAACATCACATTTGTGTGCTAAACAAATCCCGTTGATTATGCCCCTAAACTTGTGTTCATTCTGGCCAGAAAACCACATTGGACCACCCTACTGGACACTGACTTCCTTCTCCCTTAGATACCCCACATTTACAGCTAAAAAGATCATGCACTCTTGCTTTCTTTATCAATCTCTAACTAAACAGCAACCTCTGATGCATCTCCTCTAGCTGACTGTTTGGGTACATAAGGCTCCAGGATAAATGCCTTTGATTCAACTTCCTCAGTTCCTATAACTTCAGTCTTGAGACCACAACTTCTTATTATTCCTTACACACTTATCTTTTTCCAAATTCTGAGCAGATACCTGCTGTAAACCTGTGGCCTATTCTCTGGGTCATCAACATCAACACTGTGACTCAGCCTCCAAATCTATAATTCTTCTTAAAGTCTCTTGATTTCAATGGAGAAAATTTTGAAATGGATTTGATTCTCTCATTGAAATTAAGAGGACTTTCTGGTTAATTTTTGCTGGATAGCGTTAAGCTCTTTCTCTATTACTTACAGAGAAATATCGAACCCCAAGTGGATCCTGAAGAAGCCGTTCAAATGAAACAGCCCAACTTGCAATTCGTCTTTCTCGATGTCGTTGGCAGCTCTGGACACTTGGGAGACTGGCATTACTGCTGAGGCTATTATCACTGATACAGTCTTTCAAATCAGTGGTATTTAGCTCTGTTGCAGAAGAGAAGGACAAATTAATCAACCTACAGAACTGAATACCCGTCCGGAAATATTTTAATTTTTTTTAAAAAAATCAGAAATAATGAAATATCCCAAAATTAGAAAAACGAGTTCCTGTCAAAGTGTATATTAGTATAATATAAATTTCAGCACACAATAAAAATTTGCTAATTTGTTTATTATTTGCCTATTTTATATTTTCTTTACAAATACCACATATTTATCAGTTGCAGACACATAAATATATCAATAGCCATTCATGAAACTATGAAATCTAAAGATGTTTCCAAAATCGGTCAGATACAACTTTAGCAAATATTCATTAGTTCATATTCACTGGTTTTTGAATGCTATTCATATTAATGTTTATATTTAATAAAACTTACTAAGAGTCTTAACATTTGTGAAATTTTATCTATTATGTCTACAATAATTCTAAATGGATTATTAGCATTTCCACTGAATATGAAACAAATTGATCCTATCTGCTCCATATTTTTAACATTTAAAATGCAAGACTAACACTTGGAACAGCAATTTACAATGTACTTTCAGGGCCAACAGGCTTAATAAAGATGATTTAATAGATGCAGAAATTTTAGTTTAGAACAACTCTGTTCTGATATTACACGACCTATTTATACCTTTTCTGACAAAGGTTAGATAGAATATTTTGCAAGAACTACAAGAGTGTTCTTGCAAATAAATAAATAAATAAAGGCCATTTCCGCACTAGACTGTTATAGTGCTCTTATTCCACTTTCAACATCCTGTGGAATTCTGGGATTTGTAGTTTCCTGAGGCCAAAAGAGCTCTCTGGCTGAGAATTCTAGATACTCCTCCCTGAACTGCAAGCCCCAGGATTCCATAGGATGTTGAAAGTGGAAGAGTAGCACTATAACAGTCTAGTGAGGAAATAACAAAAGTCATGTATCTTAGCTTCCTTATAGATAAACTGACAAGAGTATTTTTAGACTTGGGTTTGTACTTAGCCACTTCACAACATATACCCAACACATTAATCTGGAAGTCTACTTCATGACTTTTGGGATTATAAAATAAGTATTTGCCTGAATGACAGCTTTCCTCAAGGTACAAAGCAAAGGAAGCAAATGCTGACTTAATTTTTAATTCCACTGGCCTACAAACAGACGCTCCTATTATTGTGAGCATCAAGGTAAAAGCACTGTCAGCTCAAGAATCAGAAATTTTCAATTAAGAAAAATCTTTTGGGTTTAGTATATTTTGTTAAGGACTTTCCAAGTTCCTTGAGGCTTCTAACTGCTGTGAAATTCAAACTGGTGCTATTTAAGAAATATGACTAAACTGTTTGTTGTATGCTATGGTTAACTCCAGCTTTATCCACTGTCTTGGAACTGTCAGTGGCAAAGTGGTGGACCTAAGTGTCAAGTGTGTCTATTTACCCACAGAAAACAGCGAACATATTCAGCTGAAGCTCTCATAGAACTAAAACTATCATTGCATGTTACAAGTGCCCAATCCACAGGTAATATCACATAAAAATGATAGAATTACAATGACTTTCAGGGTCATCTACTGCAACCCACTATCACAAGTAAAGCATATTAAAACATTTTTCCTTTTAGCTAATTAAGAGAATGGACAGAGTCAAGAAAACTTCGTGCTAGTGCAATCAGAACATTTTGCATGGAGACAGTATGGCATTATGCAATGTTGTGCAATATTGAGGTGAGCTATTTAGGAGGAAATTCCTCTCTCTGCATACTCTAAGGTAAGCCTCGGTCTGCATATTATAGAGCTAATCTAGTATAGAAAATGTGTGAGAGAATACTTAAAACAAAAATGGGGGTGGAGAAGATCTTAAAGGTCTCAATTATATTGATCAACTATATTAAATTATCTACTGTAGCAATATTTCCATATATGCCTTATATGTTGGCAGAACATCTTTGAACAATGAATTTTTAATTTGTATTGTTGGTTTTTAGACATTTGTAAATTTTTTTCTTTTAAGATGATATGCATTTTAACTACTGTTTTAACTGATGTTCTGTTTTTAACTGTTACATGTTAATCTATTGTCTCCTGCACCTTGATCCTTGGGGAGACACAGGTAAGAAATCATCATCATCATCATCATCATCATCATCACTACCACCACCACCACCACCACCATCTTTCTACAGAGAATCCAAAAAGCAGCTTCACAGAGCTTGCTTCTATTACCCACCTACCGATCTATTCTCCACCCTACATATGCAGATAGCTTGTTGTGTCATTTGACTCTAATGGTCAGTTAAACAGAGGAATGAGAGCTGTGTGCCTGCCTCCTCAAAATGCACCACACCTAGACTTCCATGCCCCATGCTTGGAAGATGGGTAATGTACAAAGCACAGACAGGAAGGGTTGGGTGGAGATATAGCAAATGCACATATCTCGATCATTCACTCCTTAATGTCTTACTTCATTGCTTGTGGTCATATCTCTACTTGAGCACAAGTGGAGGAAGGAGAAAATAAGACTGGACTGGGCTTTTAATGGGCCATGCAACTGGGCACAAGTGGATCTCCTGCCTCTTAATTACTTTAAATGCAGGGCTACTATCCTGCTAAACACATTCTATAGATTTATTTGTATTTCCATTCTAGACAATGCAAGTCCTCTTACACATTGTAATTATTATTATAATCACTGAAGAATAAGTCCTATCCATCATGTAACAGAGGAATAAGTTTTTTTTTTGTATATTTACACCTTTATACATATGCTGAAAAAACTCAGGATAGATTTTTAGTGTTGTTGTTTGTCACAAATGAAAACAAAGAGTGACGGTTTGTATGAGCATGGAAAAAGAAATCTAATTCATGTTCCTATTTACATTTTGGACTTACATAAAAATACCAGGCAAAGCTACACAAAACGAACCCTTTAGAATAAAAACAGTAAAATGTTATTGACTAAAACTTTGGCTTTTCAAAATTTCAAAATTTAAAGGATGATATTGAAAATATTTAAGAAATACATTGTTAAAACTCTACTATCAAAACAAAACACACACACACACACATATATTTTACAATGAACAAGTCAGTACAGTACTACTGAGCATGCCTATAATTCTAAACAATCATCAGCATCACTGAACATATTACCTGGATAGAGCTGGTAAGAACCACTGTGGTGCCATTTAACCAAATACTTCAAACCATTCATTGAAAACAATCCTTCTGTTTCCATAGTTAACACAGGACCAGTCTCCTAGGGTATGGGTGGTAGACGTTCTTTGAACAACACGGAACATTGTTCTAGTGTTACACCTCCAACTATATTACTGCATTTTCTTTAAATGGCTCTTCAACAAATTATGTATTTTTGACTTGAATGCTTATTTCTCCTTATAGCAACAAGAGACACCCTCGACATACTTAACATGAAGCATTATAAAATGCAACATAAATAATTTAAAGAAAGGACCTCTAACTGCTGCTGCTGAAGGAACATGAATTATTCACATCACACTGGAATGCAAGTACAGCAGCTGCACTCAGGCAGCAAAGAAATGAAACACAACTTAAAGATCAATGCTGCTTGAAACATTTTTCCTGTTAGACAACACACAACACAACACAACACAATGAACCATGGATTTGTCCTGGGCTTTTTTCCACCTGCATCCCAGGCTTTAGCCCAGTTTCACTATGTTACTCTCAAAACTACAGAAAACCAAGAAGCTGGTCTGGAGAGGGGATTTAGGGTAGACGTGTGAATACAGAGCTCTATATGTGTATTTGTGCTCAAAAGTGAACTATTTTGTTTCAAGGGATCCTCTTGCAGAAATGGAAAACATCTTCTGGGACATCTAAATCCCTAAAATAGTTTTGCACTGTGAAATGTTGCTGTACTTTCACTTAAATGCATGTAGTTTTGAAACTGTTGTTGCTCACGTGGGTACCTATTACACATCTATACTTGCACCCATGAACCAATAAATGTCCAGACACAGTTTTTGAGGGAACAATCAGAATTAAAGGCAACCAGAAGTCTTGCTCCTTGGCCTCTTGACATTATGTTGAATGCAGTAAACAGCACAGAAGTTCTTGCCATCTGTTTTTATGCAATAAAATGAAGAGTCAAGCTCTGAAATAGAATAGACTGAATAAACATAGCCACATGTCCATGGACTGGGACCAGTCTACGTTCCCCTTATTACTCAGTAGAAAATGTACATAGTACCTAGAGTAATAAACATAATTCTCTTAGGCATCATACAAAAGGTCAGCCAATTAATGTTATGGTCAATGGCTAATATCCAGGAAAAATATATAAAACATATTAAGTATACAGTGTTTATATTTATGTATAAAATCTAAAAACAAAATAACAACAATGTTATGAACAAGTTACAGCAAACAGTAAATAATTTATAAACAATAGTAAATCATCAAGATTATATATATATATATTTAATTCCAGGCAGATTTTACTCACTTCAGTCAGAATCAAATACCCTGAAATTGCTCATACAGTATTAAATGATTCTTGCCCTCAACTGATTCTAAGATTAAGATTTCATTTTAAAAATGCATATGGGCTACTGAGGAAGACAACAGATTTTGAAAAGCACTGGACTTTTATAAAGGGCTGACTTATTTATAGTGTTTAGTATATGCCTTTGCAAGAATCAGCATGGTACAGTGGTCTCAATGATGGATTCCAGAAGACTATGGTTCAGTCATGGAAACCCCTGAGTGATCTTGGGTGATTCTCATTCTCTTGGCCTTAAGGTGAAGGCAATAGCAAACCTCTTCTGGAAGAATTCTGCCAAGAAAACTCTATGATAGTGTTACCATAAGTTATAGCTGACATGCTGGCACCTAACACAAATATGGACTTAGAAGTATACCGCTAAATTTATCACCCACTGCCATAGCAACTAATTAAGGAACAGCAATACTGTAATGCCCCACTCCTAATCTTTAGCTTACCTCCATCAGACACAGCTGCAGACTGTAAAAAAAAGAAAGGAAAGATAATCAGCAAAAAGTACAAACTGAAGTATTTTTTTAAAATGATCCTATTGTCTGGAAAGGAAGGAAGATGTAACATTATTTTTAGGTATGCATTTGGTTGACAGGATCTACATTTACAAAATCTTACACAGTTCAGAAATGTTTAGAATACAGATTTTAGAAAGTATGTCAGTACATTATTTTAGTACAAAATACCAACACATTTCTTTCCCATTTTTGCAGAGACTGCATTGAAGGTGCATTATAAATAACAAAATGGAAAGCAAGGGAAGTGAACTGCAGTTCTAAATACTGTCAGTACGGTAGCCTGCTTACTAGTTGCCACTCAACTGCTAAACTATTTTCCAAAAGGAATGCAATTCCAAATATGCTTTTCTCTATTTCAAATTTCAAATTTACTTTTTACTTATTAGCATAATCAGCATCAGGAGCTTAACATAGATAATCAATGGATTTTTTTCCAGCAAAGAATTAAAATAAAAATCTGGTTTTCAAAACTTATTTATAGCTTCTCAAAGGGAATTGTTTATAGGAAACATATAAATCCCCTGGTCAAACAGCTTCAGTGGCAACCGGTTCATTTCTGGGCATAAGTCATAGTGCTGGTTATGATCCATAAAATATACACCTCAGGTCCAGAGTATCTGAAAAGACTGCATCTCCCTTTAAGAGTCTGCCCAAATCTTAAGATCTTAAGGGAAAGGCTAATCCCAGTCCCAAAACTGTAATAGGTGCATTTGTTTGGGGCACATGAAAAGTCCTTCTTGGTGACTGTTCCAAGGCTTTAGAATACTTTCCACAGAAGACTAAGCCGGCCCTCTCTGCTGTTGTTGTTTTATTTAAAGCCATTCAATGATTAGCTACGTGTGCAGAAATGGCTTTTAATCAGGTTTCTGTTCAGTATTTTTTTTAATTATACTGTTTTAGCTTACAGTGCTTTAAAAGGATAGCTTGTTAAATGGTTTTTTAACCTACTCCCAATGGATTTTTACTTGTACTTTAAAAAAAATGTATCTTGTTATCTTTCTTGTTTCCCATGTCAGGAGAAAAGAGAGATACAATACAATACAGTACAATGCTGTTTTGCAGCTCACATTCCAAGAGGGAAATTTGGCCTTCTAGCTGAATTTATTATTAGTTCTAACTAATAATAAGAATCTGTTTTTTCTGTTTCAAGAGTTCAAGAAGATAACAGTTATGAAATTATTTTACACCTTCTTATTCCTTATAACTGAAAGTTAGCTTGGGTGGGGTGTTCTAAGCATCCTACATTGCTTCCAGAAGATTATACAGGTTGAGCCTTCTTTATCTGAAACGCTTGGGACCAGAAGTGTTCTGTATTTCAGATTTTGGAATTCAGTACCTTTCTTTTGGGATTACCTTCATGTCTTGCTCATTTGCTACTTGTGTTGTGTATGAGACACAAGGCTGGAGAGAGACTGAGGTTCTGTGAATTGGTGGGAATGTAGTGGTGAGAATGTAGTGCTTGACGTGAATCATGCCTCCCACCATTTCATAGATTCTCAGTCTTTCTCTTTTTGCCAGGAGTCACCTTTGGGGTGATGACTGCAGTGCTCTTGCTTGTTAGTCCTTTAGCTCCTCAGTTTCTTTTTGCCACCAGCTGCCTGCTTCTGCCTTCAAGATGGTGGCTGTGGTGCTCCTGGGATCTGAGAAACGAATGACCAGGAGCACCACAGCTGCCACCTTGAAGGCAGAAGTGGGCAGCTGGTGGCAAAAAGAGACTGAGGATCTGAGAGATGAATGAGCAGGAGGCCTTGAAGGTGGAAGCAGGAAGCTGTCAGCAAAAAGTTTTGGTTTTTGAAGGTTTTCGGATTTCCAGAGGAAGTGTACAGACTTCAGCTTTTGCAAGTCTTCCAGGGAAGAGCATTCTGAAGTTGAATGGCAGCCAATGAAGACACTTAATGTGTACTTTTGGACTTGATTTTGTGTGCTTAACAAAGCATTCTTATTCCAGCATTACAGGAGAACCCAATGCTCAGCCTGCTGTGAGAGGGACTCCCAAGAAACAGGAGAGAGTACACACAAGTCTCTCTTTCTTTTATGCAATGCTGCATCTGGTGTATTGCACTGCAAAATACAAGCAAAATTATTTGGAACTAGGTGAGATCATTGAAAGAGTAGGCTTCCTTCAAAGGGGCTGGAGAACTCCCCACCCATAACTCCCTCTTTGTTTTTTGGAAATCTTTAGCATATCAGTCAATACAGTAGGTTCTTCTCCACTACTGAGCTGCAACCTATGGGCACACTCCACTCTTCCAGCAACAGGAGACAGAAAACTTCAGTGAAGACATGAGTATTGTGAGGATTTCCCACAGCCAAACAGAAATTGGCAATTGGCTATGTGCACATTGGCAGTTGGCTTCTTCCCAATTTGCCTCTTCCACCAAATTACTCCCTGATGACAATAACTTTTTTGGTTGGTTGGTTGGTTGGTTGGTTGGTTGGCTTTTAAGCAAAAACAGAAGCAGCAGCAACTGCATAGTGGAGAAAGACGCCCTCATTTCCCCCTCCCATCAATTTACAGGTGACTATGTGAAAGAACAATAACTTTTTAACTTGTATGTAAAGTATGTGTGTGAGAAAGATGTCGATCCAGGTCAGTGGAAGGTAGATTTTCAAATCTTTCTTTAGTGACTTTTCTAGACTAAATGCCTTTGTAAGTCCCCTTATTTAACTGCCTTGAAAAACACAAAGTCTTTCTGGGGTTTTGATATTTTCCACATTTTGAACCACAAAGAAATAATAATAATAACAGCAACAACAACATTACAGTACACACAACTTTGCAGTCACAATCTCCTCTAGCATCCTCATTTGCAAGAGATTGCTGATGAGTTTCTTCTGCACTGCACTGTTTATTTTGAATGCTCAAAGGATCCTGCCCACACTTACTCTTATATAATCTATATAATCTAATTCTTCTTAACCAGAGGTACTTATGTATGATCTGGACTGTTATACTATGCCACATTTTATGTAAAAGCTGGTATAGATGGCTGTAGTGGCAATACTCATTTAAAGGGGCTATTTTGGGCACATGCAATGGCTTGCTGGATGAAAATGATAACGTGGGCTCAAAAAGTGCTTTCTGGCAGCTAGCAACAGTGGTCCCTAACCAAGGCTGTTATTCTCTCTTAAGTGTGAGCAGATTCCACACACTCCCCTCTTTCTCTCCCATGCACCCACACATTGCTTTGCAGGCATAATCTTAAAGTAATGTATCTCAATTTCTTCTGTGCAATGGCTTGCTGTTTCTCTTTTCTAAATCATGAGAGTAGGCACTGCAGGATTCCAGGAGAGGCAGTTTACTTTTATTCCTTTTTGGCTAAAAAAGAGGCAAGCTGGACAGTGTGGGGTTGAGACCCAAAGAAACAGCCCAGCAGCACTTTGGCCACTCCTACTGTATTGTGAATTGGCATTCCAGTCAAATGTGCATGCCTAATACGTGGCTGGATGAGACCCACACTTCCTTTTATTGCAATCATGACCCCTCCATGCATTGGGGGGGGGATCCTATGTATTTTACTCAGAAGTGAATCCCACTTTGATCAATGGGGCTTACTCTCATGTGAATCTGCATGGGTTTACAAGTGGAATAGATTTAACTATGTGTAAATTATTTGTTGAGAGCCAGTGTGGTATAACAATTTGAGCACTGAACTACAGTCCTGGAGACCAGGGTTCAATTCCCGCTGGATTACCTTGGGCATGTCACATACTCTCAGCCCCAGAAAGCCTGTAACAGATTCATCCTAGGGACACCGTAAGTCAGTAACACTCTGAAGATATGTAAGAACAAAACTGTTTATCCCTTCGAGCAGAGGGATGCAGACCTGGAGGATTAGTGTGGCTATAAGGGGTGGCCACACCCCTTTCTTTTTTCATCATTAGTTTCTTTTTCCATCATATACCTTTCTAGCGTCAAAAGTATGTATGATAGTACCCAGCCCATGTGAATCTAAGGCCATTTCCAAACAACACTGTTATAGTGCTATTATTTCACTTTCAACATCCTATGGAATCCTGGGTTTTGCAGTTTAGGGAAGGGCCTTTAGAATTCTCAGCCAGAGAGTTCTTTGGCCTCAGTAAACTACAAACCCCAGAATTTCACAGGATGTTGGAAGTGGAATAGTAGCACTGTAACAGTATAGTACAGAAATGGCTTACGATACAAATTGTTTTTTTAATTAATTTAATTCCAGTGCACTATTTAACTGTAGTTAGACAATGCATAAGACGAGGATGGGCAGCACACTAGCTGTGCAACAGGCTTTGCCTTTGGTGAGCCCTTGGTTCTACCTCCTGGCAATCCCACTCTCTGCTCCATCGTCCCTAACTCGCACCAGCTGCTACTGCTGTTTAGAATAGAATGTGAAACATCAACAGCACCTAAAACAGAAGTTGAAAGATAATAGGAAGCCAGTATACAACACTGGAACACATGTGTAATGGGCTTATGACAATTCATCCCCTTCAGAAGATAAGATCACTGTGTTTTGTACCAGTTGAAGTCTCCAGAAGATATATTATAATAATATGATTCTTAATTTATGAAGGCATAAATTACAGCCATATCTGTGAAAAAAACCTAAAAAAAAAAGCCCTTTTTCTGAGTGAAGCTTTGCAAGATGTGAAAAAACAGCTGGAAGCCTCTTATCCACACTCTAGGATCATCTCAAGGCTGTGAACCCAAGTGAACAGAAAGGCATCCTGATCAAAAAGCATCAGGAGAGTCAGATGAGAAAGACCTGGGAATCATTAACATACTTCCCTATCTGCATATGATCTTGGGCAAAATTGAAGAGGAATGTCTGCAAAAGAAGGAATATCAAAAGAAAAGAAAAAAGACAAGACAGGACACTATTTACCAATATTGAACATCTATTCATTTTGAGTTCTTAGTATTCCTAACAGGCAATATATCAAAATCACCCATTAAACACAAAACAATTGTGCCTTATTCCACCTGAATTAAAACAGAGTATCAGAATTAAAATTTCTGATCAAGATAAGAATTTGAAATGGGAGCTTGAAACACTATGCATTCATTCTGTAGAATAAGTATGTGATCAGCAGCTACTGATCCATCAGCTTCTTTTGTAATTTTTCTCCATATCACCTCACCTAGAAGCAACATATATACAGTGAGTAGGAGTGGCAGTAAGACGGTACCACTGGCTAGACCCTTAGAATATTGTTCAGATGGCTTAGATACTTTCTCTTGGGTACAGGTACACTATTGTCCCTTTTAACATATGCAGTCCTATGGACGGACAATAAGCTGGCAGTGGTACAATTTACTCTTATCCTAAGTGAACTGAAAGACAAAGGATATTATCAAACACATAAGTAATTAGGATCTATTCTACTCCTGCAACTTCCTAAAAGAGATTAAGGAAAATAACATTTAATTGGCTCTATTTTGAGGGTACTTTTCTTGCTTTTACTTTTTAAAATCAGGAATATTCTTCTATATTTCCGTACGTACGAAAACAGAAAACAAAGTGCATCAGAGATCCCTTGGGCATCAGGTACAAATTGCACCTTGGAAATTAATTCTATTCTGGATTGGCTTCATCTTGACACACGAGTTAACAGAAACATTTGGAGGGAGTCTATTAACAGAGTACACTTTTCAAATTACTTGGAGGCCAGTATTTGCCAATGGCCTACTTTGGAGTATGTTTCTTTTTCCATCATTAGCCCAGCATCCCACCTATTCACTTTAGATTTCTCTTTGCAGCTTTATGGGGCCCTAATTACAGGCTCATACTTTCAGAAGAAACTGATACAATTTCAGGGTGTTGCAAGCATTCGTTATAAGCACTTTTTGGGCAGTGATATGTATCCATTCTGAACTGTCCCTTGGCGATTCAGGGGCCCTCCTGATCAGCAATATGTGAAGCACTCTCTCATGTGTGCCTGGATCCTTGCCACTATTCCTATTTTTAAAAATGTAACTTTTTGGAAAACAACAACACCGAGGAGTTTGAGGCATATCCAACATTTTCATTTAAATGAGTTAGAATTCAAGATGCACCACCTCTCTGGAAGGAATTATACATAACTGGAAAAAATATATTTTTAAAATAGATAGATAGATATAAAGTGCCAAATATCAGTATCTTCGTTATGAAATGACTGCACAAACATCTTCTGTTTTTCACATAATATTGTCATTCCCATTTCTGCTGCATATATCACTCATTTTGATTCTACTATTTCTAATTACTATTATTGCTTTAGTTCAGAATAATAGATTTTTTTCTTTTCCTATTTTGTCTATCTGAATGAAAATAACTGCTGAGAAAACAAAAGCACTTAGGTGATACATATCTTGCGACACTGGAGGAGAAGCTATAGGACACTGTTTTCAAAAGAAAGCAAGTTCAAAAAATTGAAAATTGAAAATCGTTAATTTTTAATTAATAAAACATAAATGCACATTCGAGCTGTTTGCAATAAATTGCAATAAACTGTAACATTAAATCAGCCCCCCCTTGTAGAAGACTCTCAAGTTTAATTTTCATCTTGAAAAATATCATGAAGTTAATATTAACACCAAAATTTGATGAAAGGAATTGAAATTTGTAAAACTAGTGCTATAGTTTCTGTCATTGAACTATCACATAAACTTCACAATCTGCATTTCTTGTTCATATTATATATAAAAATAGAAGTTTCATAAGAGTTTAATCTCAAATGCTGGTTTCTAATCAATAATTCAAGTATGCCTGTTGTGACCAATGTTTTTCTTTTTAAAAAATCATGTTGCTTACCTGTTCATCATAAGAAAAAGCAGTTATTTTTGCCAGAATAACCCTTCCCAAATTCATCTTTACTTTAAATGGAAGATCATTTCCGAAATACAGTAGCTTCTTGAGAGCTAAAATACACCATCCAGTACTGCACACTGCCTGTACAAAATGCCTATAAAAAGTTTAAAGGCATTTCACATGTTCTATTTTACTCCCTTTGTGTTACCAATAGCAACCAGCCACTGCAGAAATCCAGTTCATCATGTATCAGATCGTACCTCACTTATCTCCCATAAAAGGGTTAGTTTAGTGAAACACAGCTGTGGTATTTAACAAATCCTCTCTGTAACAAGAAACAAAATATTTTATTCAATCTTGAAATGTTTTGTGCAGAAATGTTACAATCATTAAGACCATATGTCTGCCAGTACTCTGGAAGAGGGCAAAAATGTGTGGAATATGGTAATGGGTATAGATTTGGCTAGTGAAGATGTTGTATTTCATTTTTAAAAGCAGGTTCTAGTCCTCACAGTTACAAAGATATGCTTCAATGGATATTGTGGCAATACTCACTGAACCTCAGAAGCCAGGGCTGCTGAATAAATCAGGCTAGATGGATATTTGGATATCTTATTTTAAAAATCAGTTATAACAAAAGAACAATTCTGCGCATGTCAACTCAGAAGAAAGATTTACTGAGTATTTGCTGCCAATTAAGTATGTAAAGGCAATCAGTCTAAGTATTCCTTAAAAACAATCTTACAAGTAGATCTGTCCCACTTTCATCAAACAAAATCGATTGCCTTGTATAAAACCTGAAAAACTTAGGTTCCTCAAACCCAGTGAGGGGTTGAAGGTTCTTTGCCTTATACTTTTCAAACTATGTCTAGCCAGATTTCCTGGAATTTGCTAGTTTTGTCATTTGACCTTCAAAGTTTGCAAAGGGCAGTCTTAACCCACAGTAAGAACAACACACAAGAGCAGTCGTAACCCACTGTGAGAACAACACAGTGAGAACAACACAGATTCAAGTCCCTTAAGAACTCGACTATTGTCAAATTACCGCTGGAGAACAGGTTACACCTTTGCAAGCTTTGGACTATTTATTTACATAATCAAATGATTATTGGCTGCAGTTACCCAGAGGACCTTCTCTTCTATCGCTCCCAAGTTATGGAATGGCCTGCCAGAGGAGACCCGGCATATTACCAGTCTTGACAGGCCTTCCCAGACTAGCACTCCACCGCCTCCCACCAACTGTCCTCCTGTTCTTTAATGTAGTTAACGTGTTTTAGGGGGTTGGTTTTAGATGGGTTGGTGGGTGGGGAGGATTGGTTATGTTTTAATGTATTTAATGTATTGCTGTAGCACCGCCTCGATCCATGGGGAGAGACGGGATATAAATTATTATTATTATTATCATTATTATTGTTGTTGTTATTGTTATTATTATTATTGGTCACAAACATATATACACACTCCCTTAGAGAGTAACTTAAGACTTCTCAATCTAGGCACATGAATGATCTCTTCATACCATCCAAGAAATTGGACACTTTCCACAATACTGATATGCTGTATTTGCTGGCGTATAAGACTCATTCCCCCCCCTCAAAAAATACTGCTTGAAAATGGGGTGCCAGTGTATAAATGGGGTGCATCTTATACATGGGTGTGTCTCATACACCGGCAAATATTATATTTTGAAACAGCACACAGGTATCTAAGGTAGCATGTGTTACATGGGGTTACGATATCAACAACCTAACTATAACCAACATTACAAAAAATGGTACTTATCTTAGGAACAGCACAACAGTTAACTTTCATACAGAGCAATACACACAGATGGAAGTGGTCAGAAATCACTAGCTTTTATTTTGTCTAAAGTCAGCTTATATACAACAGTTAACCAAACTCATCCTGATGTACACATCTAATGTCAGGAGTATGTTTCACCATTCTTTTCAGTCAACTAGAAATGAGGTTTGCTGGTACACGTTGATCATCAACACTAGTGAGAAGAGATATCTGCTTTCTAGTCTTTTGTTGAACAATATTTTGTAGCCCTAAGTTACTAACTGGTTCACTCACTGATAGATGTCACCTGAGGCCACAAGACCTCAAAAAGCAGAAGACTTCTTCCCACTGAAATCTGCATTTGTAGTTAACTTCCTTCCAAAATCTGACATGTTCTCCTGCTTATATCCACACGTGTCCTTCTGGTGTATTCTCCTCTCTACTGTGGTTGTTGAGCTACCTGGCCTTCATTAGCTTTTCCAGAAAGTAAATTTAATATTGTTAATATATTCATTCTATTTAAATTCATCACACCAGAATTAGCTTGGTAATTCACCAGTTTAAGATTCACTGCATTTAAACTTCCTAATTCATTAAATTGATTAGTTCCCAGTTCATTAAACCAAATATGTCTAGATGTAGACAACAAATTTAATTCATTACCTATAGTCTCTTTAATCACAGATCACAATTCATTAGTATCTGAATAATTTACATTCATATTAATATTAGCAAATTTTAAATTCATTGCTGAGATGCTTGGGCTTATATTAATTCCAGCGTTAACGTTCACTATCCTCAGTTGGTTGCTATCACTTCTGGGCACTTGTCTTTGTTGCTCTTTATCAGTATGATTTACATTAGGCACATCTTTAAACATAATCACAATTCATAAATTCTGGCATCATATTTTTGAAAGAAGAATAAATACTACCATCTCCTGCTGCTGTGTCTTTCTCATATCTCCACAGGATGTGTCTAACAACACTGACGAAGGAGACAGTACGCATGCCGAAATTGAGGGGCTTCTAACACAGCCCCTCCCATCACCTTTGAATCTTGTAAATCAAAATGACGCTCTGAGACTCAAAATTGGGTGTTACTTACTGTAATGGAGAAAAACACTGTGGTAGCCATGAAAACTCCCTATATTTATGTCCCAATGACAAGATATAAAACAAATACAAAACAGATTTGTTCCTTCACTTGACTGTAGATTACTTCTAGCAGAGTATGCAGCACACATCCTTCTAGTTTTAAATTCTCTGTCCTTCAGGGTGTTTCTGCCTTCCTGCGTTATCCAACCATCACTTCAGTAAGAATCTGTACCTCTGCTACTTTTAGTTTAGCCATACACACACACACACACACTTTTTATTAAAAAAGACATTGTTCTCAACATAGTTTTGACACATCAAGAAAAGATAAAAGTATCTTCCCAGCCAAAATGTAAATGTTAACAGTAATTTGTAGATAACTACAAACCACTTTACTAAAATATGCATACAATAGACCAGTTTTTGAAATAGTTGGTAGACCTTAATTAAACTTCCATCCTTCCTCTGGTGGACATTTGCTTCACACCCTAGTTGTTTCTTACCTATATTCTTCTATACTATGCTTTTTTATACTGACCGTTTGGTATAAAAATGTTGAGATAACAGTTTCTCCTCCCGCCCATTTTCCTCCACTGTGCTTGAACCTCCTCTGCTTCCTTCCCTTCTCAACATAGCAGCTGTGCAGTTATGATTCCTGATATGCCTTCACCCCAGTGGACACCACATACTGGGGTTTTGAACAGATGCAATAGAGAAACCTTGCCCAAGAAGAGAAGAGAAATACCAGTTGCTGGGGGACACACAGCTGGAGATGTAAATTTTTGCTTATTTCATTCTTACAAGAAAAATTCGAGGTGTAATCACAAGAGATTTCATGCATGTTTCAATTTTTTTTTTTTTTTTTTTTGCATTTTGGGATTTTCTTGGTAAAATTTTCATTTACTAAAAACAACATTTTCTGCAGGCAATAGAGAGTTTAATGTAAAAATGTTTTCTGTGTAATATCTTTTGAACAAATGTACTTTTTACCAAAAAAGCCACAAAATTTTAATAAATTCAGAGTGGTAGCACCATTTTTTGATAGGGCTTAATACAGAAAATCTGTGAATATTGTTTACATCCTTAAACACAGCTGACTGTGCAACTGTTGGGAGCAATGACTGTCCACTGTTAGGAACATGATTATATTTCTGTATGAGACTGGCTGTTTACTATTAGGAACAGGATTGTATTACATAAGCCACTGAGCTGTTGTATCAAAGCATTTCTAAGGTATGAACCAAGTCAGGTCAAAAACACAATGTTACAACTATGGATCTGTTCCAGCAAGGAAAATCTTAGCTGTGGTAGTTTGGAAAGGAACCTGCATTTACAGTGCCAGTACTTTTCATCTCATACCAGTTCACTGGCACAAAAGAACAGGTGGTGATGGAAACATAAAGCATGCTTTGTCTTATCATATGGATACGAGTGTAGCAGCATGACCAGGACTGAGCAGTTTACAACTGCTGAATCTGCTGCTTCTACTAGTAGAAATGGGAAAGGTTTAGGAAACTTAACAGGCTTTTTTGGTCTCATGGAGTGATACCAAATGCTTCTGCATTTGTTCTTGCTCCTTTCTTGTTCACTAGGGATGAGATGGCTTAGACAGAGAGGGATTAGGATCTTTTGTCTTCCTTTCCTGCTTGTTTTTCCATCATCTGTCAGCTGTCTATCCCAAAAGCATCTGAGCAGCTAACATTGTCTGGTTCACTCAGGGTTAATTAATTGACTGCCCTCTGTTGTAAAAGCAAAAGAACAGGTCTAGACTGAACCTTCCACTCTCTTCCTGTCTGCACTTCCATGAGGCAGGACATGCTGCAACTTGTCTCCCTTACCAACCTTTTCTCTTTTTAGATTAGTTTAGAAAGGATTAGGTGATTGCTATCCAAGAATGTATTCCTTTAATAAATTTCCTTCCTGTTGAGGCTTCTAAATTTATTTTTCTGCTTGCAATTTGCTTCTTTCAAACTCACCATCCTAAGATGGGCACTATGCTGCAAAAGGAGTAATGGCTCCAACAAGCCTTTTATTCCAATAATAATCTCTCACAATTCATCCCCTCTAACATGGAGGACTACAGAGGAAGGTGAAGGATACTTCCAATTCCAGTGCCAGAAGCAGTGGAATTCAGGACATACAGGGGTAGTGGATCTTCTTTGAAATATTTTCACTTAATAGTGAGAAAATAGAAATGCTGTTTTACAGATGCACATATTTAACAGGTAATCAATTAAAACTTACATTGATTAAAATCTCAATAATCAGACCACAGTGCCAATAAATATCCTCTTAAAACTATGAGCTTATGTTATAAAAATCTTCTTTTTCAAGATCTATTTCAAAGAAAGGGCTCCAAAACACTGAATATCATAATCTTTGAATGTCAATTTGGCAGAACTGAGGGAAAATATTTTTAATATGTTACTGCAAAAAGTGCAGCACAATCTAAAGATGTTTATATAGAACTAAGTACTATGTAGTACACTAGAGATTACTCAGTAAGTAAAAGCCAAAGATGATAAAATGCAGGTTTTTCTATTAACTAAATTGCTTCACTTGCTGACTTTCCTTATCAAAGAGAATAAGTATGACTAACCAACAACTCTTTTTTTTCTTTTAACTGGATGAAAATCTGTATATGATTAAGCTTTTTTTTTAAATGACTTCTTTACTCCTATTTTGAAAATATTAAAGCAAACAAACTCTGAAGTCTCAGATTTTGTTTGAATCACAAAGGGAGCTCTTAGTCAAAAGACTAAGAAATAAACATGTAAGAAATAAATGTGTAACAGACCAATTACTTCATATAAGAAAATATTAAAAGGCACGTTAACCAATCTTTTAATGTATCAAATTAGTCTTTAAAACACATGTACAGTAGGATGAAGTATAATATAAGCATGTACAGGAAAGGCACTTTACTGCCAACTAACAATAAAATAACTAAAATATTATCAGTTTACATCACTTTTTAAAAAACACAGTAAACAAAGGAGTTCCTTATACCCAAAATTCAGAAAAAGAAATTTAGACATTTTCATAAGCAACACTATTGCTTTCAAACCATGTTCCTGATTTCTACACCTCCTTAGAAAAATCAAGGTATACTTACATGACTGATGCTGCACATTTTATCCATATGCAAGTCCTATGGGACTTCTTTATCATTTTAAGTAAAGTTTTCTATCAAACAGTTGACATATATTCTCATCTTCTGGTCAGTAAAAGAAATGAAGCTGAAACGTCTCTTCTTCGTCCCCAGTGGTGACCCACCCAGATTAAAAACTAGTTTGTGGATCTACTCATAAAAGAAACAGCAACTGCTACCCAGGACTTTAAATTGCTGCTGTGACAATCTGCATAAGAATGAACCATCTATAGAGGCAGCATACTATTAGTCCATGGGTTCAATGTGAAATGCATATAGGAAGTTTATTAACTAGTTTTCAAAGTCCTTATTCTGAGCTAGCAGTGTATACAACTTGTTCCCGTTTTCTGTTTCTCGGCATGTACCTGCATGTTACTTTAGGAATCACAGGCAAGCCTATTATGTTATTTGCTCCATCCTGCTTGTCTGTTCGTTGCTCCTTTGAATATCTTTACAGGATTCTTTTTCCTGGTAGAACAGGATTCTCATAAATTTCAACACCACACCCACTTACTTCACTCACTAAGTTATGAAGTACTTCTGTTATGTCATATAGGAGTCAAATGCCTACACACAGCTAAAAAATGTCTAAAACGCTGTGTCTGGGATCCATCAAACTATGACCAATAACAATTGCTCATATGTTCTAACTCAAGAAACTGACTGTTACTTTTTTCAGAAGCCTGTAACATTTTGAAAATCATGGTTTTCAAGTTACATGCTGCCCAGCAGTCACCTGTAAAGATTGTACTGCAACACTCCTCATCTCCCACAAAATCTATTTATTTCATAGGAAAGCAAAGTGACACACGTGGGGCTCTTAATACAGCCAAGGGCCCACATTTTTGCTACCCCAATGGCAAACATCATCCTAAGAAACAAATGCAATATGCCATTTAAAAATAATCCCACCTCCTTAGCTAGTTACTTCTGGGTTGTTGTTTTTTAAAAAAAGACATTGTAAAACCTAAACAGAACCAGAAAAAATATGTTTATCAATGACTTGGATGAAGGAATAGAGGGCATGCTCATCAAATTTGCAGATGATACCAAATTGGGAGGGGTTGCTAATACGCCAGAGGACAAGATCAAAATTCAAAATGACCTGGATAGATTGGAGAGCTGGGCCAAGGCGAACAAAATGAAATTCAACAGAGAGAAGTGTAAGGTCCTACACTTAGGTAGAAATAATGGAATACAGAAATATAGGATGGGGGACACGTGGCTGGATAGCAGTACGTGTGAAAGGGATCTAGGAGTCTTCATAGACCACAAGCTGAACATGAGTCAGCAGTGTGATGCGGCAGCCAAGAAAGCCAATGCAATTCTCGGCTGCATCAATAGGAGTATGGTGTCTAGATCGAGGGAGGTACTGGTACCACTCTACTCTGCTTTGGTTAGACCCCATCTTGAATACTGTGTCCAGTTCTGGGCACCCCAATTCAAGAGGGATATTGACAAGCTGGAGCAAGTCCAGAGGAGGGCGACCAAAATGGTGAGAGGCCTGGAAGCCATGCCCTATGAGGACAGACTTAGAGAGCTGGGTATGTTTAGTCTGCAGAAGAGAAGGTTAAGAGGGGACATGATAGCCATGTTTAAATATTTGAAGGGATGCCATGTAGAAGAAGGAGAGGGCTTGTTTTCTGCTGCTCCAGAGACCAGGACAAGGAGCAATGGATTCAAGCTGCAGGAAAGGAGATTCCAACTGAACCTCAGGAAGAACTTCCTGACAGTCAGGGCTGTCCGGCAGTGGAATCTGCTGCCTCGGAGTGTAGTGGAGTCTCCTTCCTTGGAGGTTTTTAAGCAGAGGCTTGATGGTCATCTGTCAGGAGTGCTTTGAAGGTGTTCCTGCATGCAGGGGGTTGGACTGGATGGCCTCTGTGGTCTCTTCCAACTCTACATTTCTATGATTCTATGATTCTATGTTTAAACAGCAAATCACACACCTCAGAGGCTTGAGGAGTGGGAGAGAGACAATGTGCAATCCAGGCATAAAAATAAATACAATACAAATATAAAAATATCAGATGGTGCAGCTATCCAAGGTCAAAAACGGCTTCAAACCCACTACCAGGAACTGTTCTGATCAGATTTTATGTCTCACGACATAATATAGCATCATATACTGCATACAACAAAAAAAGCAAAGGCAAATTATGTGACACAAAATCCAGAGATAGCCATGTTTAATAACAGAACAACACCAAGTATTTCTAGCGATGACTAATATGCATCCATTTAAAAATAATACATTTATGTTTGTTTTCACTCAAGAAAACATCTGTTTTCTTTATCCATCAAAATCTATTGGGTTATTGCCCCTTCACCCTTCTCCACAGAAATTAATGTAAGTTTAGTGTTATGAAATTACCTCAAGATCATCAAGTGAACGAGTAATGCTGAATCTGTTCTGTCGTCCAAATGATCTTCGAGCAGAACGCTGGCTAAGTTGTACTAATCCAGAAGTAGCTCCAAACTTTGTCCACTAAATAAACAATAAGATAAATATTTATTTTTTGACCATTTTTCACAGTTCAAGATCCATTTGTCTCTATTATCTTTGTAGACAGCATTTAGTTTCAAAAAGGAAGACTTCATTACACTCTGTTGTTGAACATGCCAGCAACTTACAAATTGTCCTGCACATTATTTTACAGCTTAGATCTTCAATAATGATGAAGAAAAGAGGCCTATTTTTAAAATGTAATCAACAAAAGACTGTGGTCGAGCAAATTCTATCATTTAGCTACTCAGCAAACAAGCAAACAAACATAAAATAAAATAAAAAGAAAAGCAGCAATAGTCCACAAATAGAATAGTGCAATGGTTCTTAACGTGTAGTCCACAGATCCGCAGGGGGCCACAATGTCCTCACAGGGGTCCATAAAGGATTGAAGAAATATTACAAGCTTTTACAGTTAAAACAGAGAGGAGAAAAGAAAGAAGGAAAGATGGATGGACGGACAGACAGAAGATAAATTTGTATGGAACTATTCCAATAAAAATATTATAGCAGGAGTGTATGCATTTACTTATTTCTCCCTTCTCTCCAATTTTGAGGACCCTTAATGAGGAACTTCAAATAAATATTTGATTCACTTTAGAGTTTTAAATCTTGAGTTCAGTCTTGGTGATCCACGGCAAGAAAAGATGTTTAAAGGTGGTCCATTGTAAAGGAAAGAAAAAGAACCACTGGAATACGCTAGGGCATAAACCAAAGGAAATATATAATCAGCCACCAAAATGTGTTAGGCCTTGTCATCATTAAAAGTTGAGAGTTAATGTTGAAAGTTAACCATTAGCTTGCCAAGTATGCTTAAAAAATATTGTGATGCAGTACAATATTAGGTAGCATCTTCATTAGGTAGCATCTTCAGAATACAGTTGTTCTGAAGAGAACAGTAGTAGATTGGAACCACCATCACATGTAAATAATTGCTTAACTTTTTTTTTCTTTTCACAAGGGAATACCAAAAAACACTACCTACCTCTATTTTGTTTAAAGAACTATAGTAAATGGGATATGCTGGAATATACAGGTGTCCTTGTGCGTGTATATGCCATCAAGTCACCTGTTGATTTATGGCAACTCCATGAAACCATGAAAACCCATGGGTTTTCTTAGGCAAGGAATACTCAGAGGTGGTTTTGCTAGTTTCTTCCTCTGAAATATAGCACCTGGTATTCATTGGCACTCTCCCATCCTAGCACTAACCAGGGCTGACCCCGCTTAGCTTAGTGTATGTAAGGTATTTAGGCTA
Source organism: Ctenosaura bakeri (assembly GCA_948474755.1). Lineage (NCBI taxonomy): Eukaryota > Metazoa > Chordata > Lepidosauria > Squamata > Iguanidae > Ctenosaura > Ctenosaura bakeri. The sequence continues at coordinate 129,033 of CAOLHI010001106.1, read as the reverse complement.
GGTATCCTTGAGGAAGCAGAGAAGCCTCTCAAGAATAATCACAAGCTTTAACTGCCTAACTCCACTTATGTGCCTTTGTTTCTTTACTTCCCTCCCAAATGATAAGAAAGCAACACGTTAAAAAAAATTAAAGAGATTCCAAAAAAGGAGAAACATTTTTCAGACTAGGCTTTTACAGTATACGAATGACTTGAAACAGTACACATGTAATTGCTGGTTATTAAACGTACATGCAGGCACAATGAATCATAACTGATCGGATATTCAGATAATCTAGTCATGATGCTTACAGTGCTGGCACTGGCTATAACAAAAAGGATCCCTGTATTTACATTGCCAAGGCATTCAAGAGGCATACAGATTCTTAAGCAAACAGTGCATTTTACTTGCTGTTCCATGTGCTTGGAACAGCATTTCATGACACTTTCATGATTTAACCTTCCTTACTTACATCAAACCCCCCCCTCAAAACTCTCCTGTCCTGTGAATATTTTTGAACAGCCCTTAAGCTCAACTTAAACTCAAATCAACTGCAGGCGTCTCCAATCTGAGGTTTAGATGTGCTGGACTTCCACTCCCACCTCACTGACCATCCTGGCTTTGATATGATGGGAATCATAATCCAATACGTCTGAGACAGCATCAGATTGGCAAAGGCTAACTCAATGTAATCACGTATAAATACACATAACTGAAATAACTGAAAAGTATACTGTAGCTCACAAAAGCTTATTAAGAATGGAAAGAGAAGCAGGAGCCACCATCTTTCTAAAGTCAGCACTCCACATTTGCTAGTGTTACGGCTGCAGGTCCCCACAAATGTGGAAAAATCAAAGTGTGTGTGTGTGTGCCTGCCTGCCTGTGGGGCTGAGGAATGGTGAGAAGAACAGGTACCCAGGGTCCAAACCAGGACAGGAAAAGGAGAAGAAAGAGGGGATGGTTGGCATGCTGGTCTCTATTTCCTCCTCTCTGGCCCATCTCCTTTCTTGGGTATGAGGGTGCATCAGGAGAGGGTTTGTGGTGCTGAGAAATCAGACTGTGAGCTGTACTTAGCCAGCCACACAGTGGCTGGTGGAGGAGGAGGAGAAGGGGGGTTATGTTGGGGGTCCCGGGAGGGGCGCCCAAATAACCAAACAACAACACAAGATGGGGAAATTAGACTCGAGCACTCTCTTAAGCTAACGAGAGGCAGGGTAATTTTAGCTAGGATCTTTTACCCTATGTCTACGGCGTCAGGTCAGAGAGCATCCAGACAAGTTTTAAAGTAACAAAAATGGTAGCTTTATTAAAGGACAAACAATGAATAAGACAACACATGCACACAGCTAACTAAGAAATAGAAATGGAGAGTTTTCGGGGGAATGGGTAATACGAGACCTGGTCTCGTAGTCCTGGACGAAAGCGGGGGTTGCAGGGAAGAAAGATGAGCGCGGCTCGCTGAGGGGACAACTTTACTAGACAGAGCGGCAGCAAGGTTGGATGGAAGTCCAGGGTGATCCAAGAAGGTGAGGCAGACTCAGTTATTGGAAACTGAGGGGACAGCTCGCCAAACACAGTGGCAGCAAGGCTGGATGGAATTCAGGAGCGATCCAAGGAGGACTAGAAAATGGGGACCTTTTATAGGGTGGATTTTACCTACAGGCCATGCCATGCTCGGTGAGAACAAAGGAAATTTGTAGCTGGACAAAGGAGTTGGAAAAGGTCAGGTTTTACATGATGAGCTTAGCACTTGATGACAATAGTGTGGCCAGTATGCAAATGGCCCAACATAAAGGAATGGCTCGGCACTTGGCCATGCGTCTTTGTGTAGATTCGCGCTGAGCAAGGCCGGTTTGCAAGAAGGTGTTCCCTGAAGCATCGAAGAGGCTTAAGTTGCCTGCCTAAATGAGGTTTGGAAATTACAACCATTAACGGCCGCGCCTAATACGTGCTTGTCCGGTGGACCTCTGCAAACACGTGGAGTAGGGTGGCAGAGAAAGGTCACGTAAAGGCCAAATTATTTGATATCAAGAGATATCTAGTGCTCTCACCAGACATATCATAACCGTAGTAACAGGAGGACCAGAAGCAGGTTTATAAAGAGCTGTGCAGCCTGACTGGAGCCACTGAGAGGAAAGGTTCTCCCAGATAATAAGCACCTGGGGTGGGTGGGAGTCAATAATCAAATCCGTGAAAGTCAAACCCACAAATGTGGAGGGCCAACTGTCCTCTCTTCTTTAGTAACTAATTGTGCTCACTCATACCCCTCTCAAAAACTAAAGACAAAAAAATGCTAAAGGAGATATGTTACCAAGTCTTATTTTCTTATGGTCTTGTACTGCAGAGTTAATTAAACAGCTTCTTTCCAGACAGATTCTCTCACACCTCCTTAGGTATGAGGATGGAGTACTGCTACCTTTTGACGGCTCTGTTAAGATCTCAACTGAAGCCAAGTCTAAGACCCTCCTAGCTCTGTTTACCACGCTACTGACCTAAACAATGTGTTTGCTCACTTAGTAATCAGGACAGCCTCAACAGATGCCTTCAGATTTCTTAGAGGGGCTGTATTTTCCTGTACCCATGGACTACTTGGGGTATAGATAGGTACAAGCAGATGTGATGTGCAAGGAAATTCTCTATACCTTCAAAAATATGTGAACATAGTACAAAAAAAGATCTTGAAAATATTATCTTGGGATCTTTAGTTTGAAAAGAAATACTTTAGTGAAAGGTGTTTGCTTTTTAATTTCATGAACCTGACTGATAAGTACTGGGGTTATATACACCGCTTACATAACCCTAATACTCTTCAGTCATATATCAGTCATGCATACCTTTAATGGTTGCATCGAACAGCGAATTTCAGCAGGTTTTGCACATCAAGCAACCAGGTAAAAAGCAACAGCAACTGAATTTCAAAGTGTGGAAGCAGCCACTGAGAAGAGTCTCTCCTGTGTCCTTGCCAAACATCCCTATAACGTTTGTGGGACTAAGAGAAAGTCATCCCCTGTGGATTCTAAGATTCTGGTTTGTATTGTTGTGTTGATTGCTACCAAACTGTATCAAAATGTATACATTTCTTAATTGTCCATTTAAATATTTAGCTGAAATTATGTTCACTAATACTGAATTGTGCAGAATTATTTAGATAATTTTTCACACTATTCAGTTTATTGTTTTATAGTATTATACTTCTTTCTTATTGCTAGCTACTTTCAGCTTCCTTTTGGAAATAAAACTGAGTACTGATAGTTAAAAAAATGGAAACGAAACTAATTACAATAATTTTTATAACATGGCATCCAAAACAATTATTGTTTTAATTTTTTTAATCCACTGTACATCACCTTGGGTGCCCCGGTAGGCTGATAGGCAATACATAAATTCTTTAAATATGTACGTATATGCATATGTACATGCATATTTTTGTAATAAACAGCTGATGTTCAAAATCATTTGAGATGCAAGAGCAAGGTTAAAAAAGCTGCACAATACAATATCCATTTCTTCTCTTGGATAAGTAAAATGTCTTCATTCTTCCAAAGTTCTGCTCACTTCCTTTTTGAAAATTGTCCTTTTTAAAATAAAGCTCTTTATTAAGTAAAATTAGCAACAGCTGGAATTTTGTTTAGTGCCATACAATGTAATGTAACATTTTTAATTGTAGGATTTGTTCTATTTTAAACTGGCAGCATCTAGAATAACTCTAATATTGGGTTACTATGAATTAATCTCCGAAAACTGAACTACGTGTTCTAAGGAACAAGTGATAGCTTCTGAAAATAGCAGTCCTGTTTTCATACACAGATGATGTCTAGCACAGCTGATCCATGGTCTAACTAATTACTCTCTCTGTTCTCAAAACTCTGCTCCAACTTGCTTAACTGTGAAATAGGTTGGGTTCAGATTTAGGCATGTGCAAGTAAACTGGCAGAGACATACTTTCCAGTCTTGTTTCTCCAACAGTTGGGAGCCACGTCTGAATGGAACAAGGTAAGGTGCACTTAGAGATCCTGGAAAATCAGTAGCTAAATGTACCACAGCTACACTTAGGCACCTCACTCTGATTTTTAGGAATCCCTCTGCTCTCCATCAGTCTCCTGTACCAAAGCCATTCACTAACATCTCCACCTTTGCAGCTTTTTCAGTGTACTGTAGAAAAACAGGGGCAAAAATTCCACTTCTACCAGCTCAGCTGCACATATCTAAGACTGTATGAAACCAAAAGAAATAAAAATATAGAGATGTTCTACTTCACATTTCAGATGAAACAGTACTGATGTTTGACAGGTTATGTACTCATAACCTGTACCACCATCCTGACTAGTCACTTTCCTTATACAGATTCTTATAATATTTATCTAGATAGCACATCAAGTTATTTCATGAGTAGATTATTTTTAACATATGTAGGCCATAATCCTACACTCCTTCTGTGTAGAATACACACTTGTGGAGATATGCTATGCTAGCTTTGTGCAACCTTCCAGCCCCCCCATACAGAATAGTAACACTGAGCAACACATTTCCGTGAAGGGGCTCCATTGTATAATATGGAACATACAATGGGCAACAGCTAGGTCCTGCTGCTGCCTCAAAAGTTGGAGGACCTGCTTGATTCAGAGAAGGAATCTATCAGTTGTGTATGCTGAGAAGGGAGTGTCTTGGTTGTCTCCTTCAGCTGCTGCAGCCACATCTATTACCCCATCAACATAGTATCCTGAACATTCCTCTTTTTCAGTGCATGCTTATTGCTATTTGGACCCTGGCTATGAATCGCTGCCTTACAAGATTCCTTCATGCAATATGGTGCAGAGATCACTGAATTCCTGGTGGATGCTGTGGATCTCAGAAGGTGCAAGACAAGAGTTTTACACCATTGCTGGCATCCTGAATGTATTCTGTCTGTGGAAATTCAGCCACACTCCTCTTATTGCTCCATCTATAGTCTGAAAGGTTTCCATAAGCTGAATACACAGTTAATGATCACTGCCCAAGACCTGATAAACAGTGGCTGAACTGATACTCATAGATTTTGGCTGCTGCAGGTTGTAGCTGAGCTTGCTGGGTGCCTGAGGAATCAAGCTGGTGTGAGGGTTTGGCTCTGGTGGTTGCTCCACTGCTATGTCATACGTGACACTTCCTGTTCCAGGTAACATGCAATATCTACTATGGTCATAGGCTTCCTCCATACAGGAGGGTGAGGGCACCTGCCAAGACGCTTTTGATGCTGCTCACAGGGTTACTTGCTCATTAATTAAGCATGCTCTTGGGCAGCTGAAGCTTTGATTCTGGAACCTTCACTGAACAATCAGCAGGCTGCACAAAGAGCCACGGACAACAGCTAGAACTGTACAACATGGCAACCCATGTTGCCATGGAAACTCCCTGACCTTGAGTGGCTGGATTATTTTTCTTTGCTGTGTGATGTACATTTTGCACCTGGTATCGCTATGTTGGCCTGAATCATGCCCTTTGCATGTATGTGTCATTATCTTCATTCTGTGTGTGTGGACACACTGCACTGCAATATTGTACTTACTATGTTTTGGCTTAGTGTGTTTTGCTGATTGTGCACTTGTCTTGCATGGCATTTCTGTTGGGCTAGTACCACACATATGCAAGTGGCCACATTTGCCCAGAGTTCATGTTACATCCTTGTGGCCAGATGGCTGTGCATTCATGTGGTATGATGGTTGGTTTGTTGGTTACCATTCCACCTTTATTTATATGGCCTTCTATGGTTTAATACAAATTTGTGGCATGCTCACATTATGCAATAAAGATACCAGAATGGATGTCTAAAGAACTTTGAACTCAACTAAGATTTAAAAGGAAATGGAAAAAGGGGAAAACCACCAAAAATGAATTCACATAACCAGCATGTGAAGGGAAAGTCAGAAAAGCTGACGTGTAGAATGAGCTCAGGCTTGCTAGAGAGGTTAAAGACAATAAGAAGGGCTTTTTTGGTTATGTCTGTAGCAAAAGGAAAAACAAGGAGATGGTAGGGCTGCTGTGAGAAGAAGATGGTGAAGTGATAACGGGGGACAGAGTAAAGGCAGAACGACTCAATGCCTTCTTTGCCTCGGCCTTCTCCCAAAGAAAAACAGTGTTCAACCTGAAGAAAATGGAACAGATGATGTTACTGGGGAAATGCAGCACAGAATATGTACAGAGGTAGTACAGGAACACTGGCTATTCTAAATGAATTCAAGTTTCCAGGGCCAGATGAACTACATCAGAGGGTATTAAAAGAACTGGCAGAAATAATTTCAGAATCACTAGCAATAATCCTTGAGTGTTCCTGGGGATCTGGAGAAGTCCCAGTGTAAGCACTTAAAATGGAATGCTATGATCACTAAAAGTCAACTGGGTTCCTCAAAAACAAGTCATGTCAGACTAATCTGATCTCTCTCTCTCTCTCTTTTTTATAGAGTTACAAGCTTGGTGGAGGAAGGGAATGCTGTGGATGTAGTGTATCTTGATTTCAGTAAGGCCTTTGACAAGGTCCACCATGATATTCTTGCAGACAAGGTAGTAAAAATGTGGGTTTGGACAATGCTACTGTTGCGATTTTTAACTGGTTGTCCAGCCAAACACAAAGGTGCTCACCAAAGGCTCCTCTTCATCCTGGAAAAAAGAGACTAATGGGGTGCCGCAGGGTTCTGTCCTGGGCCCAGTGCTATTCAACATCTTTGTCAATGATTTGGACAAGGGAATAGATGGCATTCTTATCAAATTTGCAGATGACACCTAATTAGGAGGGACTGTTAAAACCCCAGAGGACAGGATCAGAATTCAAAATGACATTGACAGATTAGAGAGCCAGGCCAAAACTAACAAAATGAATTTTAACAGGGAGAAATGTAGGGTACTACACTCAGGAAGAAAGAATGAAATGCACAAGATATAGCATTGGTGACACCTAGCATGAAAACAGTACGTGTGAAAGGAATCTAGGAGTCTCAACAGACCACCAGCTGAACATGAGTAAACAGAGTGATGCAGCAGCTAAAAAGAAGCCAATACTTTTGACCTTGCTGGAAGAGTCAGGCTTTGGAATGTATGCATCAACTGCAGGGGACACACGTGGCACAGATGGACTCCCTCCAAATTCTTTATAGCTTTTATATTTTTAAAAGCATTCATCAACTTAAGCAGATTCTATCAAAATGTAAGTTATGTTAATTTATTATTTTGTATTTCAATCACCAAGAAAGAGGATTAGATTTGATTGATTAGCCTACTGTAATGTACTCTACAGGGACTGCCCCTGAAGACCACTTGGAAACTGTAGCTGGTGCAAAATGCAGCAGCTGGACTACTAACAGAAACATCACATAAAACACATATAACATTGTTTTTTAAAGGGACTGCACTGGCTGCTAATACGTTCCAACCTGAATTCAAGGTGCCGGTAATGACATTTAAAGCCCAAACAGCTTGAGAATCAAAAGCTGAAGGAATGCCTCTCTATATATGCACCTGCCTGAGATTTAAAGTATGTGGGAGTTCCTGCTTATCCCATTAGTCAGGCATTACAAGGACATGAGAAATGTCTTTTTCTACCATGGAACCTACCATGTTATGGAGTGCCCTCCTCTTGGAGCCCTGACTGATACCAACACTGCTGCTGTTTAGCTGCCAAGTAAAAACATGGTACTTTATGAAAGCTTTTGGGGCCTAATTGATTTTACAGCCCTTTTTATGCACATGGTTTCAACTCATTTTAAACTTTTTTTTAAAAAAATTACTTTATACAACAATTTTAGTCCTGATACAGACAATAATTCCCTATACAGATATTGTAATTTAACTTTTTTTCTTCTCCCTCAATCCCTCCCTTCTACCCTCCTCTCCCCAAACCATAAAGTCATGAACCTTATCCCTGTCAATCATCATAAATATGAACTATGAATTATATGCTGTTTATATATTAATCATAACCTTCAGTCCACATTTCTGCAAAATCTTTCTTGATCCAAAGGAGGTTTATGTCCAGTATTGCCTTAAGTAATATAAGCAATAAATGGCTTCAAAGTAATCTCAAACACATCTGCTTTTATGTATCCCATTCTATCCTTACTTTGTATGTTAATTTTTCTGAAAGAGCTGTGGACCACATCATATTTAATAACTTTTATATCAAAAGATTTTCTAGCATTTTCCATGTTTTAACTATTTCTAGCCTTGCAGTGCTTAATGTATTACACGACTTCTATTTGGCAAGTTTTCACGTTCATTTTTGAACATATGAATTAATAAAAGTGCCCTTCTGAAGGGAGTTTTTGGCCCAACATTTGACATCCTAATATGTCCTCCCAGAATCTACATATTTTGGGACAAGTTAGCCACATTGGATCACCTATTCTGCCACAACATCTCCAAAATAATTTTAACACTTCATTGTTGATTTTATGGAGTTTGAGTGGATAGTAACAATATTTGTGAATAATTTTATGCATTTTCCCTGATCTGGCATTTTCTGAATTGAGTACCACTCTTTTTTCATTATTTTTATACCCAAATCTGACTCCCATAGAAGTCTCATCCCTTTAGATTTACCAAATTCTGCCTCTTGTATTATATAATATAGCGTTGAAGCTCTTCCTTTCGTTTTGTTTATGCTGTTATTGCAAGATATTTCAAATAAAGTTCTTGGGAGCCCGTCTGTTCTCTTTAATTTTGTCTGAAAGGAATTCATTTGCATTAGTTGCAACCGTGATGGATCAACTGGTTTAAGTCTATGTTTAAATTGTTCTGATTGAATATGTTTAAATTGCTCTGATTGAATATAAGTCAAATATAAGTCATTTTTATTCTATATATTCCTTTCTCTTTCCACCCCCTAAATTGGTTATATTTGTATTTTTGTTTAAAGTTCTACTGCTCTAAGAAAGGACAAAGGAATGTTGAAGCTGCTGCTAAAAAATGTTTATAACTAAACTGTGTACTGAACAATCCTTCTGTAAATACATTTTCTATTTTGTCCTGCTTTTTTTAAGCTTTGGTTGAAAATATACCTGTCTCATATCAGTGGGGGGAAGGGATGGGGAGCAAAAGGAGGGAGGGTGTCCACATGCATGCTTTTCCTCACTTGCTCACTCAGGCTGTCACAAGGGGAAAGGGATGGGATGGGGAAGTGCAAGCAGGGAGAGCATCTGGTGAGTGGGTCTCTGGGGTGGACAGAGGGAGGGGGCGGAGGAGAAGGAGAGAGCCAGGGTGAGTGGAATGGTGGCGGCAGTGGTGAGAAGAGGAGAAGGGCAGCAGGAAGGTCTGTCACAGCTGCTCCTCTAGTGCCAGCACACCCTGCACCCATCCCAGAGACCCGTGCACCACCCACCCACCCTCCTTCCTCCCATTCCTCCACCCCACCCACCCCCAGCCTGCCCAAGCAAGTGAATACATGAAGGAACACATGTGTGACTGGGTCCAGCCACCTCCCCAGTACAAGCACTTTTTTTGTGCGTGCTAAATACGGTTTGAGGTGTTTACAATATTTGTAGTTTTCTTCCATTTCATGGGAGTCCTGCATCCCTAACCTCCAAAGAAAGTGGAGAGCCAACTGTATTTGGATCCATGCAATTGCACTATCAGCTTTCACAAATTTAACCATTTGGACTAACTGGAAAGTATCATAATATAACTCTAAATTTCATAGAGTTAGACCTCCTCATGAGGTATGACTATATTTGATACCACTTATAAACCTTAAAAGATCTTACCCTGCTATACATTTCTCTAGAAATGTTTGCCATTCTCAAATTTTCTCTTACGTATTGACAATAGAAAACTCTGAAACAAAAATAAGAGTTTAGGTAAAATGTGGGCTTAGCCTGCCCATAACTCCTATACACTAAATATAAAATTTAATTTGACAATTAAAAACGTCAGAATGCCTAAATATCTAAATCCAGAAAAAGTAATTGATATATTAGATATTCTCTTCAGTTTTACTTCACCTTCTTTTGCCATATTTATATTCAAACTATTGATTTATCATAATTCATTTTAAATCCAGTGGAAATCTGGAATTCATTTAGAGTCAGTAACACATGCCCTATGCACTGTGTTGGATTTGATGCAAACAATAAAACATAATCTGCAAATAAATTTATCGTACGTTCTAAATTTTAAAGTTTTATACCTTGTATGTGTGATTTTTTTTCTTGTTAATATAGCTAAAGGCTCTATTGCCAATGCAAAGAAAATGGGGGAAAGTGGACACCTTTGCCAAATTCCTCTAAATAGAAAGAATCAGTGAAAACCTATTTCATTTACGCATACTATAGGTTTTGCATTTTCATATACAGTCAGCCCTCCACGTTTGTGGACTGACTTTCATGGCTTTCATTATTTGCAAGTTTCTTCAACCCCTGCCCCCCAGCACTTCTTTTCCAGGGGAATCTTCCCTCTCAGCAGCTTCAATCAGGCCACACAGCCCATTAAAAATCCACCTCTGGTCCTCTTTTTCCTCTACCAGCCACTGCCTTGCCAGCTAAAGATGGCTCACAGCCCTATTTCTCAGCACCACACACCTTCTCCCAATGTAACCACATTCAAGGCAGATGGACAAGAGAGGAGAAATCTAGGGCCACCATTTCAAGCCCCTCTTCCCTCTCCTTTCTCTGACCTGGTTTGGACCTTGGTGCCCATTCTCCCCACTGTGCCTCAGCTTCCTTCCCACATACACACATTTTGATATTTGCAATTTTCCCATTTTTTGTGAGAGTCTAGCACCCTTAAACCTAGTGAATGTGGAATTTTAATACGTAAAATGCAAGTTATGTTTGGACACAACAATATAACCAAGAACTGTGGAAACACTGGATTATTGAATAAGAGCAACATGGTGAACACTGTCCAATAACTCCTGATGCAACAAAACTGAACCCAGCAGCAGAATGGGCTCTGGCACATCCCCCAGCCGTGTCAAGCCAGAGAAAGAAGAACAGGTTGCTTACCAGTAACTGTGGTTCTTTCAGTGATCAATCTGTGAACTGATACAAATAGCTAATCTGCGCCTGTGCAGTGCATCTTTCAGAACCTTATAGGAACAGCACGACAAGTGCTCTGGTGGTAACCCTACCCACTCCCCAAGTGCCTATAGCCAAAATCCTCAGTTCCTGCCCAAACCCTCAGTTCCATGGCCACCAGCAGCAATCACAGGACCAAAGGAACAGGTAGGACATGAAGCAGGGAGGTCAGGAAGCGTTGGGTGAGTTCACAATAACCACTCAAAAAACCACAGTTACAGATAAGCAACCTATTCTTCTTCTTCATGACTCACACAAGTAGAAGACTAGCAAACTACTAACTGCAGGAGGTGGGAGTATCATGCTACAGATCAACAGCTCTCCCAAACACAATCTCCTGCCTTGATCTCATGCCAAATCTGTAGTGGCAGATAAAGGTTGAAGGCTGACAGCTTGTTGCCACTCTACAGATTTTATTGAGAGGGACATCCTTCAGGAGGGTCATAGATACTGCCAGTGCTCTTTTAGAGTGGCTCCTAAGTTGAGGAGGCTGCTGCTGCTTGTCAGCCAGTTCATAAGCCAGATGAATGGTCACTGCAACTCATTTGAAAAGTCTCTGGGATGAGCTGTGGGATTCTGCATGAACAAAGGAAGGACAATGTCCTGATTCAAATGGAACACAGAGATTATTTTGTGAAAGAATGAAATGTCAGGATGAGGGACAACCTTGTACTTAGGGAATTTCAAATATGGCTGATTCATACATAGCACACACAGTTCTCCAGCTTTCTGGTGGAGATGACTGCAACCAGAAAAGCATAGATCACACATAGCCACAGGCTCAAATGGCCTACTAGAAAGTTGAGATAGAACCAGTTGTTGATTCCATCTCGCAGCAGGGCCAAGTATAGGTAGATGTAAATTCTCATAGCCCTTCAGGAACATCTTCATCAACTGGGCTGTGAGGCAAACAGGAATGTTTGACCGAGTCCCACCTTGCTCACTGAGGTAGTACACGATTGTGGTGTTGTCCGTCACTACCTGAACAGCCTTGCCCCTTAAGGACTCCTTGAATACTCTGAATACTTAGATGACAGCAAGGAACTCTTGAGTGTTTGTGTAAGAGACTTTCCTGAAGCAACCACTGAACTCTGTCAGTCCAGTGAAATGCACCTTCCAGCCCTCAAGGGAGACATCTGTATTGGTCATCATGGTAACTTAGCAAGAAAGGAAAGACATTCCCACTTAAATGTTGCAGCCATCCAGCCACCGTCTCAGAGAGAGTCTAAAGAACCTTGCAAAGTGATGAATTTTGACTGAGAATGCAAAAGGAGGTTGAAATTCTCCAGGAACCAAACTTGAAGAGACCTCATCCTCAGTCTTGCGGGAGGAGTAACTGCAGTAGCAGACATCATGAGGCCCAAAAGTATTTGGACATCTCATAACTGAACACAAGGCTGATGGTCTGAACAGGTCTATGGTGGCACCAATGTCATGAAGCAGACGTTATCTGGTGGGGAGCGATGATAAGCCAATCATCTATGTCTGGGAAAAGAATGATACCATCATCCTGAGAAGAATTAAAGGTGACTTCCTCCAGGATTGAGAATACTGGTAGCAAGAGGTCTTACAAGGAGCAGAGGATTGTAGTGGTGTCTGCCTTCACTGCTTGCACAAAGATGGGCTGCATGTGTGCTTTGAGGTGATAAAGAAGCAATGGTACTGAGACTTCACTGTTTGGGCTTGCTGCTGGAGGCCAAACTTCTTGGCTGTAGTCTTCGTTTTGTGCATATTTTCCGGTTTGTCATCTGTTCTTGTGTGGAAAAGACTGTCTTCTTCAAATGGGAGATTTTCAATGGTGGAATGGCCTGTTGGGAGAGGCCAGAAGATCTCAACCAAGTATGTCTGCAAAGGGCCACTGCCCTCACCAGGGCCTTGTTGCTACAATCTGCAATGTGATGAGCACTGATAATCTGTTGGGAAGTTAGATGGTGGGCCTCGGCATACACCAAGGTGACTCTTCCATTTTCCTCAAAGATGAGGTACAGGAATGGTTAACCTTGGTCTAAATGAGCTGTTGGTAGACACCCATGGAAGCACTGTAGTTCGCAATGTGGAACAGAAGTCCAGCATTAAAGCAGAACTTCCTACCTATCACACCAAAATTCTTCTCTTTCTTGTCAGCTAGTGGAGAGTGAAAGATGAGATTGGACTGCATCTACAATGATGGAACTGGGCTTAGAATGGTGCAGCAACCACTTAGTACAAGCCTTCATGATTTTATACTATCCTTCCTGACATGAGTGGGAGAGAAGATGCAAATAAGGCAAGATGGGAAGAGAAGCTGGAGTAGGAGCTAGATCCTTGACCTGCTGGTAGATGGGGTCCTGGACATTCTCCTAGATGCTTCTGGATATGCAAATTAAGTAACCTGGCCATATGAAGAATGTGGATCGTAGGAATGAACATCGTTCATCATAGAGACAGGGTCACAATCCGCCACAAAAATCTCTGGAGAGACCTCAGCTGGGTCAGCTCTGATTACGGAGTCACCAGAAGCTAGAGAATGCAATCAACAGTAACTTTGCAATGAAGCAGCCATGAGTGGATTACCCAGCAATGCCTAGGATGGTCCTGCAGCCGCAGATGGAGCAGACTGTGTTGCTGATGGCTGCATTGCTGTAGGTACCAACACAATGTCTTGGTGTTGTCTCTTCCATAGTGGCAACCTAGAGGCAGACCATCCATCAGAGCATGATGAAGATCTAGGCATCCAATGTACTGATGAGACTGGAAGATAATGATGGTGAGGAACATAGAAAGCCTCATGCTCATAGCAGTACCAGTGAAGTCAATGATCATAATACTTCTCTGACGATGATGAGAATTCAGTGGTATCATAAGACAAAGCTGATCTCAGTGAGCGGCTGCATGTGAGCTGCCCATCTGATGTAGGGCTAGCAGCTATGGTGCCAACAGCCTCTTCAAGACCTGCAATAATCATGGGCAATAGCAATAGCAACAGTAGGTACATTTCTATGCCACTTATCAGTGCAAAGCACTCCCTAAGTGGCTTGCAATTGCCCCCACCAAGCTGGGTACTCATTTTAAGGATCTATGGAAGGATGGAAGGCTGAGTCACCCTGAAGCCCTGCAAGATCAAACTCACAACGTTGTGGCTGAAGTACCAGCATTTAATCACTGCACCACCAGGGCTTCAAACCAAAGACTGTAAGACCAAGATGTAGAGGTCAACCTCAAAGACAAAGAATGACAACAGTGTGAAACATGGAATTTCAGCTGGCGAAGGGAGTCTTTCTCTCAACAAAACTTCCAACCGTTGAAGCACCCAAGTGGATTCCTGAGGTATAGGTGTATGCAAAGGCTGTCAATCCATCTGAGAAGAGCAGCACTGAGCCTGAGGGAAAGAGTCCAGAATGTCACCATCAGAGGCTGTATGAACTGTTTGCAGCCCAGGGGAAGATTCTGATCCTGGGATGCGTTCCAGGGCAGGGTCATAGCTGTCTGTGCCGGTGCCGGTGCCCTCTGAGGAGTTGTCTGCTGAGTGCTGATCAGTTCTGGCTCTGAGGCCTTGGTACTTGGTTAGTGCTATGCGGGATGGTGAAGAGGCTGCTGAGAAGAAACTTCTCTCGACTTTTATATTTCTTTTAAGCAGTCTCGACTGGTCAACCCAAGAAACTTAGAGACCACTCGGAGTTAAGAGGACTGTATGTCTTGCTTGATGTTGACCAATCTTTCTTTGATGTCATGACTGCTGAAGATGTGGTGGGTGGTGGCAGCAAGGCCAGCTGTGGAGGAATTTCCTCAGTGGGCATACTCAGCGTAGACTCTGATGTAAGCTGATCTTCATGCCCCCTTGTAGAAACTGACAAAGAAATCTTATCAGGACAGTTAGGCCATTTCTGCACTACACTGTTATAATGCTATTATTCCACTTTCAACATCCTATGGAATTCTGGGGTTTGCAGCTTACAGAGGGTTAGAATTCTCAGCCAGAGAGCTCTTTGGCCTCAGTAAACTACAAACCTCAGAATTCCACAGGATGTTGAAAGTGGAATAATAGCACTATAACAGTGTAGTGCAGAAATGGCCTTAGACTGAAGTCAAGAGCCAGAAGACAGTACCAAAGGCACCCTCAGAGTCAAACAGTGTTGAGACTGGGCTACTGTCACTGAAACTGTGTGAAGTGTGTATGGCCAAATCTGAGGAGACCTTCCCCCAAAGGAGAGCCTTCAGCCCAGTGGCGTGGTTGCTCCTGGTCTGAGGCATTAAGACAGTGCTGACACAATCCAAGACAAAGGAGGCACCTAGAGTGATTGTCATTGTCAGGAATTTTCCTCCACAAGAAGAGTAGTGCTTAAGGAATGCTGCAGAAGCCATAAAATGGTGGGAAATACAAACTTGTGCCCACTTGAAAACCACTACCTAAGAGCCTAAGAATCACTCCAATCTTTTGCCATGCCAAAACACAAACCAAAGCTGTGAGCCAATAACCAAGAAAGATTGTAACAAAGGCCATAAGTTCAGACTAATAAGTAACAGAAGGCTCCTGTTGCCACTGCTGCGACAGCAGACAAAGAGGAATTGAGGGCTTGAGTAGAAAGGGTGCGCTGCAGACACTTGGGGAATAGTCAAGGTTATCACCAAACGCTTGTTATACTGCTCTAGACGTTTCCGAAAGATGCACTGTGCAGGTGCAGATGATCCATTCATGTGAGTCACAGAGACCACAAAAAAGAAACTGTTATACAAACCATCGATTCATTTTCTGGCTTATTGAGAAAGAAATAAACCCAAGTGCCAATTGCTGATGAGTAGGGACAACCTGAGAAAAAAAAGCCATACTCATAGAGTCACAGAAACACAGCACTGAAAGATACCTCATGGGTCATCGAGTCCTATCCCATACTCAATGCAGGATCTACAGCTAATGTATCTCCAGTGGACAGCTGCCTAGTCTAATTTTGAAAACCTCCAGAGAAGATCTCACCACCATTCTAGGTAATTGTTTCCATTGCAAACAACACCTATAGTCAACAAGTTTCTTCTAATGTTCAATTGAAATCTATTGTTCTCTATCTTCAAAAGATTAGACCTGGTCCTACCCCCTGGGGCAGCAGAGAAAAGGCCTGATTCCTCCTCTGTGTGACAGCCCTTGAAGTATTAAAAAGTACAATCATGTCACTCTTCAGTCTTCTCTTCACTAATCTGAATATGCCTAGCTCCTTCAACCTTTCCACATAAATTTTGCTCTTCATACATCTTATTATGAACATGCTCCAACTTGTCTATATCGTTAAAATGAGGCATCAGAACTGAATACAGTATCCCAGATGAAGCCTGATCAGAGCAGAATATAGTGGGATTATTACTTCTTATGACTTGGAAACTATGCTTCTATTAATGCTGGCTAAAATAGCATTCAATTTTTTTTGCTGCAGCATCACACTGCTGGCTCATGGTAAACTTATGATCAACAATAATCCCAAGGTCTTTTTTCATATGTAGTGCCATTGAGCCATGCATCCCACATCCTATACCTGTAGGTTTGGCTTTTGTGGTCTAAATGTAGAACCTTGCATTTGTCACTACTGACGTTCATTTTATTAATATCTGCCCTATTTTCTAATTTATCCAGGTCTCTTTGAATTCTGTGTCTATCTTCCAGTATTCCCATGCTTACCTGGTTTATTGTTATGAACCAAGTACTGTAATACACCCAGTTACTCTGATTACGAGCTTTTTAAGAACAATGCTGAACCCAAATGAGAAGGACAAGAAAATATTTGAGCATTTTCACATTTTAAAATGACTAAGGGAGCTCAAGATGCAAACTGAATTCTTATCAACCACTAGAGCAGGGATGGAGAAAGCATGGCATCATTTTGTGACCTGGAGTCTGCCTGAAGCCGTCTACCCTTATCTTAAAAGAACTGCAGCAATTTTTCACACTAAACTCTTCAAAATGGCTTTAAAATGTTGCAAAACAGAGCAATGTGGCCCCCACCCCATCTCCAAAAACTGGAAAAGCCAAGCTCCACCTCAGATTGGTAAAAAATGAAACCAGAAGTGATGTGACATTAGTTCCAGTCATGATGGACACCATGGTGGCCCCTGGGATGATGCACAAATGAAAAATGTCCCTGTTCCAGCAGCAGTTGGCTACCCCTATGCTGGAGTCTAATGTAAATGTCTACAGATCTTTTCTCCATTTCATCTTAGGTCTCTGAACATATAAATATCATCACTTGACCATTTGTAACTTTCTCCCAATGTCCCTAATTTGCTTCTTATAAGATCTTGCCCGATGACAAGATCTGGAAATCTGAAGAGGTTGCCCATTTTGTTATTTTTTTTAAATTAGTCTAATATAGGTATTACATGTATTTCAGTTTTGAAGTGTTTCCTAATAAACATACTATATAAACATTCTTACCTTTTTATCTTCTCTGGCCTTTTTGCCACAACGGTGAGATTCGAACATGTTTTGCATATAAAACCCTTTTTTAGACAACTCATTCTTTTGTGATACTAGATCAGGCTGACCAAAGTTACCATTAACTCTGTATCTGTCAGCAGGAATCTTACTCATTGGAGGAGGAAGAGTTCCACAATTAACACTTGACCAGCCGTCTGTAGAATCTGTATACGACTCTTGGTCACTTACACATCCATGCTGCCGATCTTTTAATACATGAACTGGCAACCATCTTTTATTGGAAATATCTGTAGAATTCTTCTTGCATGTTACAACTGAGCTTTTGGGAGAAACTAACGAAACTTCAGTGCGACCTGAAGAAGATAAGAATTTACTTAGATGCTGAGATTTATCACTCTGTAATATTGCTTCCAATGCAGAGTTTCCTTCTTGTTCATGATCAGCATTCCAGGATGAAACAGTCTGACCTCTACCCACTGGATTGTCATGTATACTACCAGGAACATATTTACTTGAGTTAGTTCCCAGATCAACCACCAAAACTCTATTGCTTTTCTCTTCTTGGTTAAAATTTCCAATACCACTGTCACTATTACTGCTCATACTGTTATTCTGATGAACATCTGCATCTCCATCCAGAAAGGCTCTTGCCCGCACTCCCTCTATGAATTCTCCCATATCCCTGTACAATACAGAGATAAACTGAAGAACAGGCAGAGATGACATTGGAAATTCTAGACAACCATCTGTGTCTGGATCTGCTGTGCATTCCAATCTAAAACGCCGTGCAATGCCCTGGTGAATTTTATGTTGAAACAGTTCTGGATCCACCATAAATACATGACATGACGTCCTCAAAACAGTTTCCTCTTCCTGAGCAAAACTTGCATCATCTATAGTCTGCATAGTAACTAGCCCAAAAAATCTTCTATCGTCAGGACATATAGCACTAAATGCTAGCTTCTCTGCAGGATACTCCGCAATCACACTAGATTTGTTATTGCAAAGTTGAATGCAGTCATGCATAATCTTCATCACTACCAATGAATGTATTTTTTGTTCCGCCCGAAGACGTCGCATACATCCACGAATAGCCTGCAAACTGTCATATTCCAAATTTAAACTTGAATAAGGAAGTTCAATTGATCCTAGGTAGCCTACAACCATGGCCACATTTAAAATGCTTGCATCTAATCCAAAATATTCTTGGTTTTCCAACTCATTTCTAAAATTTGAGTAATCATTTGAGGCTTTGGGCAGTTCCTCATTATAGAAATCAGTAGGGTTATTGTTTACATGTTCAGGTCCTGTTTCTAATTTACCTGCAGCTATTTCATTAACTGGCATTTGCTTTCTTATTGAGGTCTGTATATTGCCAGCACAAACATTAGAATTTTCAAAGATCATGTTGAAAATTCCACCAGACTGCATTTCCTCAACAACCTTCTCTGCTCTATTTATACCCAATCCTTTTGAGTCAAGCTTTGGTTTAAGCCACCCTTTACCATCATAAAACCCAACTTCTTCATCACTGGAGCAAGAGTCCATGTGGCCAACCCCTTCAGCAATGACCATGTGTAAAACCCCAGAGCATTTGCCTATTAACTTCACCACATCTTCATGAGATGCTTTCTTCACATTAATTTCATTTATTGCAAATATTTTATCTCCTGCTTTAAGTCCCACATAATCAGCAGGGCTTCCTTTTAAAACACAGCTGAGAATACAGGGAGCTTGACCAGAAAGAGTAAACCCATATCCTGCTCTCCCTCTAGCAACTTCAACATTTCTTATGTTGGAACTTTGCATACGCATCCGGCATTTTACTTTCTCTCCTGGCTTGTACATCCTGGCATTTGATGGAATAAGAAGTCTATATAATCCAGTATAAATGTTTCATAGGATGCTGGAGTAGAATTTCCTTTTCTTGATCATGTTAGGTCCTAAAGAAAAAAGAAAAGGGGC
This sequence comes from Ctenosaura bakeri, assembly GCA_948474755.1. Classification (NCBI taxonomy): domain Eukaryota; kingdom Metazoa; phylum Chordata; class Lepidosauria; order Squamata; family Iguanidae; genus Ctenosaura; species Ctenosaura bakeri. Next base: position 109,653 of record CAOLHI010001106.1, on the reverse strand, counting down.
TATTTAAATATATCCACCATTTACATGTTTTTCATTGTGGCTGAAGTTAATGTCTACATATATGATGGTTAAGCAGGGGGACTGGATTGACCCAGACTTTCTCTGTGCAAAAGTATAACTCAACACAAACACAAACTCTGTGTTCATTTGCAATAAAAACACTACTTCCTTGAATACCTGATATTTGACAAGTGTACGATCAACAGAAAACTGCTGACTTCAAACTGTTTCATCTATATATTTTGCTTTACATTCTTTTCTATATACAGTGTAATTGTGGCAGCACCAGAAAAAACTAGAATTTTTCTTCTGTGAAAAGAAACAAAACTCAGTTTAAATATGAAACAATGACTGCTGTTCCTAACTTTGGAAATTACAATATTTGACTACTGTGCTTACCTATTAGCATACAATGGCTGGAATCCTGTTGGTTAGTCCAAACTAGAGTAGACCCGCTGAATCTATTATTGAATAGTGAATCAAAGTAAATCAAAATGGTTCAATTGGTCTTCTCTGGTCATAATTAACAATAGGACTTGGACTGATAACTGTTTTAAAGTGCCAGAATTTTTGCTGATTTGGATTTCACATTATTCCCCACTTACTAATTGTTCTATTCCAGGGGAGGAGAAAGAATGAGCAGAGGCCAGATGTGGCCTCCTTGAATCTCCTAAAATTTACAGCTTAAAATCACTAATTATATCCCCTTCCCCAAAGCCTCTGAGAGGTCCAGTTTGCTATATAAATGTGATTTCATTTGTAAAATTATGTTTAAATGGCAAACTGTATATCCAGGCACTTCTACAGTGTGCAGTTTACAATTTTTGACACAAGTTTTGGGAGTGACAGCAAGGCATGTAGCCCTTCAACGTCCTGAAAAAGGCAAAAACTGGCCCTAAAATGCTTGAATCTGCTTAACCCAACCTATCTGTTGACTTTTATTCCAGTTATGGATACTTTCCTCAAGCCATCAAAGCCCAAGCTGGAAACTCTGTGCTAGTGTCCACTGGGAATGAGTTGCATCTGGCTTTTGTTAAGTTTGGCCCTATTACAACTAAGAAACAATGGCTTGTTAACTAGTTGAAAGTTACAAATTTAGCTCATGGTTTATAGTTGGCTTACAAACTGTGCCTTGTTTATTTGTGATGTCTGAACCCAGGTCATCTCATCTTGTTCCGCCAAAAGACTCCACTAAATAAAGATGAGCATGGCCTGAAAATAAAAGCAGTAAGAGACGTTATTCTCTCTGGTAGTTTACCCAAAATAACTCTCCAACTGAAATTTGCTCAGGCAAATTGGGCAGTCTTCTCCCATCCTCTTCTTGGCAGACAGTTGAGTATCTCAGCTGTAATTGATTGTACTCTGAGGATTCTTCTATCCATGAAAAAATTGTACCTGTCTACACTGCAAGTATCAATCCAAATAGCCTTTACAAATTGAAATTAACCTCTCCAGCCCAGAGTGTGGCAACAAGCCAAACTGCCACTGAAGAAAATCCCATGAATCTTTCTTCCCACCCTGACAACAGCATCAAATTCAACCACTACAGCTGCATGAACTGGCACATGTACTGCAGTGGTTCAAGCCTCAACTGAGCATGAAGGCCTTCAGTTTCTACTCCACAATTTCCTCTTCCACAAACATACAAAAGACTTAATGCAATTGTTGCTGTCTGCCTTCAAGTTGTTTCTGACTTATGGCAACCCTAAGGTGATCCTATCATGGGATTTTCTGGGGCTGTGTGTGTGTGATGCACCCAAGGTCACCCAGTGGGTTTCCATGGCTGAGTTGGGAATCGAACCCTGGTCTCCAGGGCTGTGGTCCAACACTCAAACCACTACACCACATGGACCCTCAGTGCAAGTACATCAACAACATTCAACAGGACAAAAAGAGACACAAGGGCCCCCACTTCCAGTGAAGGAGATACCTTGGCACAAAGATGATTTCAGCACTGCCAGAGGAACCCAGAGAAATAAGGTGGTGTTTGGGGCTCTCAGCAGTAGCCCCAGCAGACCCCCCCCCAAGACAGAAGTTCCCATAAATACAACTAAAGTGTCAAATCAGTCTTGCTTCCCTGCTTCTCCCATCTCCTATGAAAAGAGGAGGTTAGAAGCAATGTACTCATACTCTGAAAAACAACACAACTACAGTTACATTTATTAAATATGATGGACAATTGCATTTTCTGTTTACCCCATTTCTAGTTATCAAAACAGTTTGAACTTTATAAGAAAGAACTTCATAGCTATACTTGTATCACAAAGTTTTACTAACAGAGTTATTTTACGAAACAAAGTTTATGTTATCTGGCTCCCTGCACAACAAATGAGACAACAAGTTCTGACTCCCCACTTCAAGGGATATTACATGTATCCACTTGCTGATGCTTTTTCAGAATTTTTAGTTCTCTGAGAAGCATAATCCTATATTTGTGTACCAGTGAAATACAATCCATTCAGCTGGTCCCAATTTTGAACTATCTGCAATTTTCAAAGACTTTAAATGCAGCTTCACACCTCTTATATTCTAATCTGATGTATTCAGGGTTTTAAATCTTGAGTTAAGTCTTGGTGGTCCATGGCACAACAGGTATTTAATGGGGGTCCGTGTTAAAGAAAAGGTTAAGAACTGCTGATTTAGGTTATTAAATCTTGAGTTAAGTCTTGATGGTCTGTGGCAACAAAAGATATTTAAAGGGGGGTCTGTGGTTAAGAACTGCTGTGTTATACAATAAACCTTTACAATTTTTTATTTTCTACAACTTGGTCTGGATGTTTTCATTTAATAATTAACAAGGACAACTGAGTACGCTTTAACACAATGAACCCACCAATCCACAAAGTCATTTGTCCAGTACAGTGGCCCCTTGAGGCCCAAGTACCAGATCCAGGGAGGAATCTTAAAGAAAAAAAGTGAAAGGACAAAGTAAGTGATAGGAGCACAAGGACTGGAACTGCAGGGTCGACCTGGATCTGTCAAAATCTATACTTCACATGCATCATAAATAAATACAAACCCTTTTGAAAGATGGGAAACCATTTATGGATTTTTTTGAGCAGTAAGAAATCTAACAATGTAATAATCTCTGGCTATGCTCATTAGTAATTTTATTAAGATTACTTAGTTGGATCTGTAATGGTAGAATATATTTTTTCTTTTTTTCTTTTTTTCTCTTTTTCTTGTCATTACAGTCAGGATTGGGGGAGTCAGAGTTCTGCTCTGAATTAGTTGTATGTCTTTTTCTCTCTCTCACTCCCTGTCTTATTCTTCTTTCTATTTCTGATTGCTTATTACTTTGAGTGCAAATTAGGTTGTTCATGACAAAAATTAATTTAAAAATCCAATAAATAAATACAAACTAAAAGATAAATCTTTTTAAACACGGAAAGGAATTTATCTATGAAGAATCATTGCTTGACCAACATGTGATTGCAAAATTAAATATTTCATAAACCGAAAAATATTAAAATAAATATCTTCAATTGTTATATTGGTTTAAGTGTTACTGGTCCTGCTGTCAGAGCACATGTATAAACTCAAACAAGTTTTCTAATGCAATGCTACTAAAAGTGATGCTCTCTCTTTGCACACTTACAATGCCTCTCAGAGTCATTGGCTGCCAGTCCCTGGAAAGCTTCCAGGAAAGAAAGCAACAAATATAATGGCAGCCCCTGGCACGTCTAGGAAAAATTGCTGGTCTCCCACATCAGGTAGCCCAAGAAGCACTGCTATAAGGGATTTTGTACTCAGTAGTAGCACATCTTAATCACATCAGATCTTAAGCAGATCAGATCCACTCAGAGCCTTTAAACAAAATTTATTAAAGACACACAATAATTAAAATATACACAATGACTGCACATTGAAGAGTAACTACTATGAGAGAGCTTCAAAAAAAGTACAGTACAATCAAAATAGTACTTCTGTCTTCTGTTCTACTGTCTGGAGTGACAACAATATCTCTTTTTAATATATTTTTGCACAATAGATCAGGGGAATGCTATGGACGTAATACACAGCAGGCCTGTGCTATTTGCAAGCTCAGTGTTCATGAATTCAACCTTACATGAGGTAAAAAGAGAAAAATATTTCAAATATTTTAAAAATATTATACCTGCTATCAAGCATAACCAGGCCGAAAACAGGTCCCAGAACACCAGCAAATGCTAATGCAGCAAGGCTTAGGTACCAGGCAGGCAGTCCTCCTGTTTCGGCTATGGAGCTCCTGCTCGTATATGAACATCAACAACAGGATGATGCTGGCACAGGAAAAAGGGGCAAGTGCCTGGTGCCTGGCACTTACTGTCTAAGATTCCTCTCCCCATGAATGTCAACCCCAGGATGATGCTGGCATGGGAGGCAGAAATGGCCATGCTGGCATGCAAGAATGAGAACTGCAGTCCCAGACATTTGAGGGGTGTTGGATTGAAGACAGCCGTCTTCAGCACTCCAATAAGTAAAATCTGGAGATCAGGTGCCTGAAGCACACTTTTATTAGCTGACACTTTCGAGTCTTTCCTTGTATCAGCAGCTTTTGTGGCCACCTTGCCCAGGGGATGTATGTGTCTGCAAGCCACCTTTTTCTAAAACAAGCAGTTCAAAAAATTAAAACAAAGCTTGTATTTTGCTTTGTTTGTTTTGGCATAAGACTGCAGGGAGCTACTGTACCATTAGACCATAGAAAATATCACCATGAAATGCAATTAAAATGCCTGTTAACAATTTATAACATACAATTAGAAAGAAAGAAGAGCAGCTCTAATAATAATAGCCACTATTTCGCACTCTAGTGCGAGCGCAACTCTGTCATGCTCTCGGGGAAAGAAATAGTGGTGAAGGAGTTGTACTCCCATGTAAAAAGGAGAATTAGCTCCAGTTCATTGAAGTATGTTGTTTTATTTTCACCTTGCTGCCAGAGTATTTTCCAAGCTTTTTCCCTGCTTGCCATATGCTTGCCACTTCTCCTTCCCATGCAAGCAGCACCCTGGGATTGACATTCATGGGGGAGTCTTAGGCAGTAAACACCAGGCACTGGGTGCTTGCTGCTTCTGCCTCCCACACCAGCACATCCTAGGGTTGATATTCATGGAGAGAGGAGAGGGGGAAGCTTGAGTGGAAGAATATGCACCTGGTGCCTGAGCCTTGCTGCCACAGCATCCACTGGTACCCTGGGACCATTTTTCAGCTTGGCGGCATTCAATCACAGGTACCCGCTTTAAATTTTTAATGGGGACTTGAGTATACACAGTTTTTTGTCATTCGTGGGAGGTCCTGGAACCAAATCCCACAGATACCAAGAGCCCACTGTACCTTTATTTAGTAAAGCTTTGACAAAGTCTCTCAAGATATTCTTGCAAGCAAGCTGATAAAACCAGCTTAGAGTGTTTTTGTTAGGCTGTTGGACCAAACTAGCGACTAGTGAGGCAATGCAGGATGACAAAGGGTTCTGTCCTGGGTTGTACAATATCTTGATAAATGACTTGGATGGTGGAACAGAGGGCATGCTTATGAAATTTGTAGATGACACCAAATTAGGAGGGACAGGTAATATTCCAGAGGGCAGGGCCAGGATACAATATAGCTTTAACAGATTGGAGAGATGGGCCCAAACTATATTGGAACAGAGATAAATGTAAGTTACTACATTCAGACAGGAAAATGAAAATTCCTAAGTGTAGGATGGATGACAGTTGGGCAATTCTAGGCTGCATCAACAAAAGCAAAGTGTTCAGATCAAGCAAGGTCATGGTACCACTCTGTTCTAATTAGGTCAAACAACACTTCCATTGGAACACTGGGCACCAAAGTTCAAGAAGGACATTGAAAAGTTGGAATGTGGTCTGAGGACGGTGACCTAGTTAAAAAAAGGATCTGGAAATTCAGTTCCATGAGGAACAGCTTAAGAAGCTGGGTATGTTTCACTTGGAGAAGAGAAGACGGAGAGGCAATATCCACCTTTAAATATCTGAAGGAACATTGTGCAGAACAGTTATACTCAAAGTAGTGGTCCATGGACCAGTGCCGGTCCCTTAGCCATCTGCTGCCAATCCCTGTAGATCTTCCAAGAAATAAGAAAGAAAGAAAGAAAGAAAGAAAGAAAGAAAGAAAGAAAGAAAGAAAGAAAGAACTGCAGCCAATGGGCACAAATATCATACTGATTCCTGGCACACCAGGAAAAAAAAACAGTCCACCACATCAGGTAGCTTGAGAAACACTGATGTAGAAGATGTGGTAAGCCTGTTTTCTCCTGCTCCACAGATCAGAACATGAATCAATGGATTCAAATTACAAGAAGATTCCACCTAAATGTCAGAAATAATTTCTTGACTGTAAAGACTGTTTCACGGGGGAACAGACTTCCTTGGGGGATACTGTCTCTTATTCTTTGAAGGTCTTTAAATAGAGATTGGACAGCTGCCTCTCAGGAATGCTTCAGTTATGTATTCCTGCATGGGAGGGTTTTGACTAGATGGTCCTTGCTGTCTCTTCCAACTCTATAACTCTTTGGTCCAATGTAAATAACCAGTTAATAGAACTCCATTGCTTCAGAATAGGGAACTAGTAACCAGGTGAGCAAACCCATATGCATTTGAGGCTAGAATCAGAAATTCTTCATAGTCTGCTGGGAATTTCACCATATTTGAAAAATTTGGGAAGAAAGTAAAATATCTGTAAAATCAAAAATGGGTCCTATTTATGATTTCATGTTTACCAGGTATACCTTCCAAGCCATGCTAAATTAAATGTCCAATTTATCTCCACAGACTGAACCATAAACTATTAAGTATCTCTTCCGCACTTCCAGGGTGCAAAATTATAGATGAGCCACAGAAACAGAAGGATCCATATGATTTTGACATGGAAGCCATTTGAAACTATAATAAAATCACGATTACATTGAAATCAACATTGCATTCATTGTTAAAAGTGAGAAAATTCATGAGGATCTGTGCTCCAAATCAATGGATATATGCCATAGTGGCATCATAAAATCTGGAATCTAATTTGTATGGTTCAGTCCATGTACATTAATGTGTACCATGACTTGACTATGTTGCAAAGACAAGCTGTAAAAATTCATAGACTCCATGAAAAACATTGACCCAGGTGCATGTTGTAATAACTGGGTGATGCTGTTGTAAGCCCCCTAACACACCTAAAAACTATGTCCTGAGGATCCTAATTATTTTATATCAAACATAGTGAGCCATAGAGATATACTGGAAGGACATGTAGGCAGTAAAGCTATGGAGATAGATCAAGAGTAGCTGGTTTTCTGTCACACGTCCTGGATAATCTTGTAAATGGAATGGAGTTTCAGCAGTGATCAGAAGACAATAACTCTCTGGGAACAAATAAACAATGCAAACAGCCTGGAATTTGACACTTTGAGGTATGCATCTTGGGAGAGATACTCATCTTCCAGGAAACTACAAGGATGCTTGGCTGTATTTTCTTTGAACTACAAAAGCTGAACTACAAAAGCTGCAGCCATCTGGTTTTCCAGGACATGGGTCAGCTCTATAACTAGGCACATCTTCTCATTCTTTTTGGGGAGTTTGGGGTTGGGAGGGTTTTGAGTTTTGGAGTTAGGAGTTCTCTCAGATCTGCAAACCATGAAGCTGGTAAGCTCCCCTCAGCCTCTAAAGGCGTGGCTGAGATTGTTTTCTCCCAGCTGAAGACTTCTGGATTGGTACAGTATTAAATCAAACCCTTATGTCTCTCTCTCTCTCTCCTAATTTTCACCTCTTTCTAACTTTCTACAGTCTTGTGTGCTTGTTGGAGTGAGTGCAGCTGAGTGATTGTATGGATTTTAACATCTATGTCAATAAAATACTTAAATTTGAACAATTTGTTTGATTTTTGACTGGGCTTGACCCTGTAAACATTGGGTAAAAGATTCCGCTCCGTTGCCCTGCCTCTCGCATTGCTAGCTTGTACTCTTTGACTAATTTCCCCAACTTGTATAACTGAGAGCGCATTTAGGTGTCCCTAAGGGACCCCCAAGCAAGCAGGGTAACACTGTGAAGTGAAAGAACTGTGGTGTTATTGGTTTAGAGTCTGGATACTATGTTGCATTGTATGACTTGTTTGTTGTACTTCCAAGTGATTTCTGTCAAGAAGCATGAGGATCTGTCCATTTAATACATGTTTTTGAACTATATTGGCCCAATGGAGTATATCGTGTGATTTTTATTGTTTACTCTGTTTATAGTCCTACATGATCTATAACTTCACAAAGGTTTGGTGTTGACCCTATGTAAAAATAAAAATAAAGACGCATTAGGATCTATACCTCAGAAACATTTTATTGCACCATGGTAGAATGCAGGGGTGTCAAACTCAATTTCATCTTGGGCTGCATCAGCATTATGATTGCCCTCAAAGGGCTGGTTGTATTTGTAAGACTATAAATATTTCTACTCTTTTATCATATTAAATAATTGCCTCTGCATTTGATTATTACTGGTTTTAGTAATAGCCAGATCTGAAACTAGAAGTCTAGGAAAAACAATGGCAATCAGATATTCAAGTGTACAACAATCGCAGAATTTATTGAAAAGTGCATTTTGAAAACAGAAAGTTATTTTTTTAATCATCAGACAAATATTACCAATCGCTGTTTATTACATTAACTTAAACAAACTTTTTGGTACCAATTGAGACCCTCTCTGTGCCTCTTTCAGCTCCGTGGACTCTCTCTGTGCCTCTTTCTGCTCCCACTCTCCCCTGTGCCTCTTTCTGCTCCTCCCTCCCTTGCGGCTCTTTCTGCCCCCTGCCTCTCTCTGTACCTGGTGAGCCCAGTCCCCACATTGCAGGCCTCTGGCTGCTGGTATTCTGAAGAGGGGCCCAACAGCCAACACTTGCGACCTACTTCTACTTCTGACTGCTCCTCTGTCCAATTCTTGTGAGCCGTGTGGAGCATTGCCATGGTAACCCATGGCAGCACTCTGACAGCAAACCTGGATCAGGCTCATCAGGCTGGAGTGGTGCTGCAGCTGCAAGAGAGGTGCAAGGGCCACATGAAAGGGTCTGGCAGGCTGGATTCAGCCTGTGGGCCTTGTGTTTGACACATATGAATTAAGGGATCCATGAATTTAATGGATTAGACTGGAGTGGGCAACTGTGGAAGACTACAGGGGTACAACAGCTCCCTAGAAGTCCCCAAATGCTAAAAAACTAGAAAGATTTTTTTTTGCACTCTAATACTCTCTAGAGGCTTTGGGGCATTTTCACCATGTTTTAAGTTCTCCTTCCCAGGGCCATTTTGGGCCCAGCAGAGGCATTTTTCAAAACAGCGGGTGACCAGAAGTCACTTCTCATTTACTCCAGGCCTAAAATTGTCCTTGGACATCAAAATATGACAAAAATGTCCCTAAGGCCCTTAGAGGGCATTTCATGTGGTCACAAAAATGGCCCTGCAGGCCATACTTTGCCCATCCCTGGATCAGACCATTGACAGCAACATTTTCTATGATCCATAGGTTTTTGTGAGGAAGGGAGAAAATCTGTAAAATCCAGGGAATCCATGCTTTTGCACCATGGTTGCAGAGTGAAATAAAGGATCTGTGATGTTTATGGTTCAGTCCATGGGTATGAATGGTGATCTATGACTTGAACAGAGTTCAGGGTGGATCCCACGTAAAAATCATGAGGATCTATGCTTCAGAGCCATTTTCTTCCTATTCCACCGATGCATCAAAAAGCACAGGACATGTGCTTTTTATGGTTCAGTTTGGGGAGATAGATGTTTCATTTAATGGGAGTCGTGCATATTCCTTATTTAAAAAAGAAATTAAATCAAGAGGCCTCATTTTTAAAAATTTAATGCATGCAGCTTTTATTCAAATCACAACCTTTGATGTTACCTACAAATAAATCTGTATCACTACATACCTTTTAATTCAGATCACTTCATTAGAAAAACAAAGGGTACCTAACACTGCAGATTTTTGTAGCTGTTGTTGTGTGCCTTCAAGCTGTTTCTCACTTATGGCAACCCTAAGGCGAACCTATCATGGGGTTTCTGGGGCTGAGATTGTGTGATGCACCCAAGGTCATCCAGTGGGTTTCCATGGCTGAGCAGGCCATCGAACCCTGGTCTCCAGAGTCGTAGTCCAATGTTCACCATGCTGGCTCTCTAGACACTCTTAGAGGAATCTCTTTTTATGATGGAGTTACTAGCTTGATAGATGAAGGGAATGCTGTGGATGTAGCATATCTCGATTTCAGTAAGGCCTTCAACAAAGTTTCCCATGACATTCTTGCAACGAAGCTAGTAAAATGTGGGCTGGACAGGGCTACTGTTGGTTGGATTTGTAATTGGTTGACCGACCGAACCCAAAGGGTGATCACGAATGGGTGCTTTTCATCCTGGAGAGAAGTGACTAGCGGGGTGCCACAGGGTTCTGTCCTGGGGCCAGTGCTGTTCAATATTTTTATCAATGACTTGGATGAAGGAATAGAGGGCATGCTCATCAAATCTGCAGATGATACCAAATTGGGAGGGGTTGCTAATACACCTGAGGACAGGATCAAAATTCAAAATGACCTGGATAGATTGGAGAGCTGGGCCAAGGCGAACAAAATGAAATTCAACAGAGAGAAGTGTAAGGTCCTACACTTAGGTAGGAAAAATGGAATACAGGAATATAGGATAGGGGACATGTGGCTGGATAGCAGTACGTGTGAAAGGGACCTAGGAGTCTTCACAGACCACAAGCTGAACATGAATCAGCAGTGTGATGTGGCAGTCAAGAAAGTCAATGCAATTCTCGGCTGCATCAATAGAAGTATGGTGTCTAGATCGAGGGAGGTACTGGTACCACTCTACTCTGCTTTGGTGAGACCCCATCTTGAATACTGTGTCCAGTTCTGGGCACCCCAATTCAAGAAGGATATTGACAAGCTGGAGCAAGTCCAGAGGAGGGCGACCAAAATGGTGAGAGGCCTGGAAGCCATGCCCTATGAGGATAGACTTAGAGAGCTGGGTATGTTTAGTCTGCAGAAGAGAAGGTTAAGAGGGGACATGATAGCCATGTTTAAATATTTGAAGGGATGCCACGTAGAGGAAGGAGGGGACTTGTTTTCTGCTGCTCCAGAGACCAGGGCAAGGAGCAATGGATTCAAGCTGCAGGAAAGGAGATTCCACCTGAACCTCAGGAAGAACTTCCTGACAGTCAGGGCTGTCCGGCAGTGGAATCTGCTGCCTCGGAGTGTAGTGGAGTCTCCTTCCTTGGAGGTTTTTAAGCAGAGGCTAGATGGCCATCTGTCAGGAGTGCTTTGAGGGTGTTCCTGCATGGCAGGGGGTTGGACTGGATGGCCTCTGTGGTCTCTTCCAACTCTACATTTCTATGATTCTATGGAACTAGATATATATCTGTTTCTATTGTAGCAACCCCTGGGTTATGCATTACCTTTTGCTTCCTGACGGCAGCTGTCGGCTACCACCCCAAGCGAACCACAGAGAAACCCCTGGGAAGTAGGCATCCCCGCTGGTATGCGAAGTGAAGCTCCTACACGCTCCAGAGACACCGCTGAGAAGTATGAAAGACTGAGCTGTGGAAACTGGGCCAGCCTGTTCCGTAGGCACAACTGGGCCTGAGTCTCCCGGCTTCATCAGCCAAACTGGCCCAAGGCTTCCAGACACAGACAAAGCGGCGACTACGCCTTCGAGGAGACGCGTCCATTTCCCTGGTAACCTCCCGGTTAATGGGGAACGAAACAGAAAGGCAGGCCTATTGAACTCTTAACTTTTTTTCCACCTTTGAGATCATGCTGTACACAGACAAGCCGACACGTCCTCCTCCCTTCAGGCTCAAGTTTGCCAGCAACAGAGGCGACGCTCCCTCGCCCACCATTGTTCCACGCGCCCCCTCCCACGGGGATCCAAGCCCCTCCTCCCAAACGGGCCCGGGGAGAGGAGTCTCCGCAAGAGCGCGGCCCCTTACCTGCCTCCCCGCCGCAGGGCTGGAAGACCACACAAGTAGGTCCTCCCAAAACTCTCGGCCCGCCACGGTTGCCAAGGAGAAGCCCGCCGGGCTGCCTGCGCGCCCGCCTTCGCAGCAGCCTCGGCAACCACTGGTCAAAGGGAGCCGTCAATCATCCGCTCCTCGGCTGGCCCGACTAGCCGGCGCGGTAAGGCAGTATAGTTTGGAAGGACTACAGCTCCCACCATGCCATTTCTTGGAGAAACTCAAGGGAGACACTGCGACGTGAAGCATGTTGGGAAATAATTGTTTTGCTTTCCTGGGGAGAGTGGTGGTGGGGGTGCTTTACTAGTCTGAGAAGGCGGAAGAATTTTTGTTAAACGTTTTTTTCGTCCCTCTCCGCCCGCCCCTTCTCACCTGTTCCAGAAGCACTCAAGGCCAGCCCTGTGAACAAATAGGTCTGAGGGGAGGAAAGGTGCTGCTCTCCTTTTCCCCTTTCCTGGTGCGTGTAGGCGCGCGCCTTCAGATCGCCCGTCGATTTCAGAGGAAGGAACTGGCAGACCCACTTCTGAGTATTTCCTGCCCAAGAAAACACTATGAAATTAATGGGGTCGCCATAAGTGGATGGGCAACATGAAGGCACGCACACACACACACACACACACACGAATTTCATAAGGTTTTCTGAGGCAAGGAATACGCGGAGGTAGTTTTGCCAGTTTCTTCCTCTGAAAGGTAGCCTACAGCATCTGGTGTTCGTTGTTCATCTCCTGTTCAAATACCAACCTGGACTGACCTGCTTAGCTTCCAAGAACAGACTAGATGTGACTTAGGCCCTATCCTGGTTGTTTTGTGCCTCTGAGTTATTTCTGAGTTAGGGTGACCCTAAGGTGAACCTATCCAGGGGGTTCTGGGACTGAGAGTGTGACAGACCTAAGATCACCTGGTGGGTTTCCATGGCCAAGAGGGCAATCAGATCCTGGTCTCCAGTGTAATAGTCCAACACAAGCCACTACACCATGCTGGCTCTCACCCCACATCCTGGAGAGAGTTAAAACCTTTTTTTAATGAGTGATGTCTGTTCCACTTGGACATGGCGTTAACTTTGTTCTCTGCGCAAAGCATAACTTTTTTTCTGGGGGTATGGTTTCAGGAAATTTCTGGATAAGTATTGTCTTTTGTCCTTAATGCTGTTGAGGCCGAAAGAAGATTGCTGAGTCCGCAAATAATGTGATGGTGGCAATTGCTACATCAATGACATAGGCAAACCAATAAAATTACAATCCTACAATCTTTGGCTGACAAAAAGTTAGTCCCATTGAACTCAAAGAAGATTAAATGCCTGAGTAATCAAGCAACAGATTGTGACAAGAAACCACTTTGTACTACTAAGCAGATAAGTGTGTACAGTTACTAAGAAGCAAAACCATTGCCCCCAGTTGCAGTGTACAAGCACATGAGTAAACAGAAGGGTGGAGTCTTAAAATATAAATCAAAACAGCTAGCTTAGAATCAGGAATGCATGGGGATAACAAATGAGGTTGGAGTTCCATAGCATTCAAAAGCTTGCCTTAAAAAGTGCGTAGACAGGGGAGATGTTAATTTTAAACAGTGTTCTGTGCCCTGCCATTTTCTCGACAATTTTATTGCAGGGCATCTATTGCTTTTCTGACAAGTTTTTTTTTCTTCAGTTGAAACTTCAGCATGCATTCCAGAAGAGTAGCAGCTTACTGCATTTTTCCCCTTCATGCCTTCCCTCAAAAACATGCCTCCACTATAAAGTCTATTAACTGAGATCTACCAATCAGATTTCTCTCACAGATTTCATCACTCTCTGTTTCTCACTTATTTCTTCTCCCTCTCACCAGCAAAAAAAGACTAAACAGAATAAAACAAAAACTTCCTCACTACAGTGCATTCTTCATTCAGGTGTCACAGTTCCACAAAAAGCTACCACTTCACTTTGCCCCTTCACTGCAAGTTTCACAAGGGGAGGAAGAGCAAAAGCCCTTACCCTAAAATCTTACATAAAGGAATCCCATTTGTTCCACTCCTTCTCCATTCTTAACAGGTCAGGGGAAGAAGGACCAACTTTAGCCTGTCTCCCTTGCAGCCATCCTTCATTTTCCCTCATCTGTTTTGGGGAAGTTCATGCTTTCTTTATCTGAGAGAAAGATGTACCATTTCTATCAGGGCCTGATAAAAGCATCTTATTTTTTGCCTTTTAACCCATATTAATGTAATATTGTTATTAGGGCAACCAAAAGAAGAAGAAGAAATGTTACAAGATGTCCAGATCTCCAGATATTGTCATCAGGCAAGGCGTAAAGTGGTTTAACACAGAATTCTGTTAAAACCAGAGCACTGAAACTGGCACTTTCAATAATGATGAGTACTGGTCTCTATTTTTTTTTCTAATTTGTGAAGGGAGGGAGTGGAATTCGTGTTGCATCTGGTCTCACAAGATCATTGTGGTTGCCACTGTGCAGACTCATCACTGTCATGCCACCTAAGAAAAAGATCTGAATGGGCAGAAGGTGCATAGGCTATTTCTTTCTCTAGTCGGAGAATCAGTAGGCACAGGGCCATCAAGCAGGCACTGAGCCGCGCCATACTTTTGTCTTGGCTCAAGAGAGGGCAAGTGAGCAGCAAGGGACTGCCAACCACCCCGTTGATCAACTGTCCCTGACTCCCGCCAAAACAAAGGAAGGGACTTAGCTGAGGCAGGAGGGAGCAAGAAAACAGAGGCTCCTCTAGAGAAGATCTAAGAAGCCCCATTGCCGCCATCCCTCCCAGCGGGAAAGAAAGGGGAAAGCGAACAGCCTGTTTTCCTGAGGGCCGCGCGGAACGCTCTCTCGCCTCTGGAACTGGCCCGGGGAAAGGGAGGGGGAGGCGTCAGTCCGTCCTTCGGTCCGTCCGTCCCTGCTTCCAGCCGGCCCGCCTCCTTCCCGCGCCCCAGCCCCGCCCGCTCTGCCAACAGTGACCCAATAAAGTTATTTTGAAAGTGACCCTGCAGCCGCTCCACTAAGCTCGCAGCAGCTGTCGGAAATCATGACTGAAGATGACGGATTCCGCGGTAGTGGTGGAGGGCCAGCTCAAGTGGAGAGATGGAAAAAAGGTCCCCGATACGAATCTCCCCCGGCCTGGCGTGGTCTAGCGGCGAGCCGGTGACCTAGCGGCTGGCCTGGCTGGCTTAGCCTCGCCGATGCCGCCTTTTCTTTATCCGGGCTGGTACAGAAGGGGCCCTTTCCCCCGCAAGCGGTGCAGTTTGGGGAGGGGTACGGAAAAGGGAGGGCGCGCGGCGCTCCCCCCATAACTCTCCCTCCTCTCTCTTTCTTTCCCCACAGTGGAAGAATAGATGGGTGGTGCTGCGCAAACCTTCCCCGGTTGCGGGTGAGTCCCGGCGCTTGCGGTTCGAGGTGACAGGACGGGGCAAAAAAGGCATGGCGGGGGAGAAAGCGGGGAGACCCGGGCTAGCCAGGAGGAGGAGAGCCGGGACGACTAGAGCCCTCGGCGCTATTGTTAGGGGAAGGAGGGGGCGGGGGCCGAGGCGGAGGGGCGCTTGTGTCCCCCCGGAGTTGCGAGGGACGGTCGCTCTTGCGCGGCTCCTTTCCCCCCTTCCTGGTTTATTAGCCGGGCAGGCGGGGAGCTGAGCTAAATATAGAAGGAGGGTATTGAAGGCGGAGGAGGGAGTGTGTTGTAATTGGGAAAGGCAGGAGATGGCCGGGTGGCACTGGAACTCCGTGTTGATCAGTTGAAACGTTCAGACATGTATGTATGTGGTGTTCAAATCTTGCGTTTAATTTTGAAGCACTCCTATGTTGGCAGTTCTAAGTGGTTGTCCTCTCACAGCCATGCATTGTGAATGTTAACTGACTTGTCTGAGTATTAGCTGCCTTTCATCCAGTTGACTGCTTTCACTTAACTCATTGACTTCTACACTTGGAGTTTGTTCTGTCAGGTTACATGTTATCTCCATCTGTCCTTGTATTTAAACAGCAAATGTCTCTCTCCACTCTTTCCAGCACAGTAATGATTACTTCCCCCATCCTCTCCCCCCACTCTAGCAACTCTTTAGGTAATTTCTGTAGGTGGTAATGAGCAGAACTGCATTGAAGATTCCATAGGCCCTAGGTGCTCTTGTATTCAACTCCCCTCCTCACTTTGCGGTACCAGTAGGAATGTTTTTGTAGGCCCCAGGCACTGTGCCTAAAGTACCTAATGGATAAGGCAGCCCTAGTAATAAGTTGTGTGTCTAGCTTCTCTTTTTCCCTTGTACAGTCTTTCTGTCGCTCTCTGTCTCTTTCTCTCTCTGAAAGTATTGTATACTTTTGAGTGCCAATTGAAACCCAAGAGTTTTCTGGGATCCTTAGCTATATCAGTACGTGGTGACACTGCTGTCTTAAATCATGTACAAAATCATATGTAACATTTATCACGTCAAAATATATCCATATAGTTCAACACAGTTCTGGAAAAACAAGCACGTATGGAAAAATATGCACAGAACAAGATTTTATTCTAGTAGAAAACGCATTTATACAGTGCTGGAGTAGAAACACAAAATTTGAACAAACACATATACAGTGCTGCAGTCCTCTGCACTGTAGCATAATGTTCCATGTTACAGATCTGATTTTAGCAAATACCTCACATCAAATCCTGCTTCCCAACTTCCACAGAAAATCTACAGCCCTTACTGTGACATCTGTGGTAGGGGAGAGTTGGTGAGTTGTGATCTTGGAGACACTGGGGATCTAAAAGGACCACAGCTTCCTTGGCCTCCACCTGTGCTCCCACACTAGCTGGCAGTACATCATCACTACAACTGGTATAGATAAATTTCAGCAGCAGGGAATCCGCGCTAAAGAGAAAGGAAAAACTGCCAGACAGTGAAAAAAGAGGTAGAAACAGTGTTCTCTTTTTTCTGCAGTGTTGGAATGAGCCTGGAAGCATATTAGATAGCTCAGGAGCTCTAACATCTCAGCTCTCAAAGATAAGGGTTAGAATTGCTTTGTTAAACACATTGTTTGAGTAGGAGATTGCATTAATATTCCAAATGGAATGTTAACATACGCTTAATTTTTACTGGATTGTACTTTTCTGTACCCTGCATGTGTATGTGAATAATGGAGTTGCATTTTTAGATGTGAGCCTCAATATACTGTTTTAATGGGAGACAAGGAAAATTTCTATAATTATTTTTTGCTTCTTAGGTCTGCTAGACTATTGTAGATTTATTCAAATATTTTAGAGACATCTTGGAAATGTAGTTGTCTTCAGGTGTTTTTCTGGGTGTGTATTAACATTTAATTATAGAGAACTGAAATTTGTGCTGCAATAAATGTTATGTTTATTTCAAGGTGCCTCCAAAAAGGAGGGAAAATCTCTGGAAGTCTTGAGAGTTTCCAGTTCTTATTGTTCTAATTACATTTGTTTATTCAGGAACTGCAAAAGAAAGGAAACTCATAACGAATCCAAACAAACATTGTTTCCTCTTGGAAGCCAGCCTACTGTATTTTGAAGAATAGGACACTTAATTATTTTCATTATTATTTAGAAGAAGAAATTTAATTATTAATTGCAGTCTTGCTTTGGATCAGGATGCAAGATGGAGACCACTTTTGCCATCCTGGCAGAGTAAAAGAGAGATATAAGGTGTGCCACTCAACTAATTCTCCCTGGAGTTATTAGTGGCTTTCAGACCCATTTGCTTTTAAATTCATTTTAATAGTGCTGCCTATTTAATTGCTTTCTAATTCATCTATTATACATTGCCTTAACTATATTTGCTCTTTAACTTGCTGTTGTTGTGTGTCTTCAAGTCATTTCCTACTTATGGCAAACCTGTTGCAGGGTTTTCTGGGACTGAGAGTGTGTGATGCACTCAAGAGGCTGCCATGGCTGAGTGGGGAATCAAACCCTGGTTTCTAGGGTCATAGTCCAAAGTTCCAACCCGTACACCATGCTTTGTATTGTAAACTATATTGGGACCTAATATTAATAGTAATACTAATTAAATAATAATAAATAATAAAATACAATTATATTCTTCTGGATTGCTTATATGGAATGGAAGTTGGAATCTGCAGTACTATGTCCACCCTTCAGGAAAGTTCCAAAAGGTAATGCTGGAAGGCTTGCCCTTTTCCTATGAAATCAGCTGTTGGGTTGCCCAAGGATTTATTTTGTCTTTCATGCTCTTCAGAATCTGTATGGAACTACTATGTGACATCATCTAGGGAATTTGTAGAATGGTCCACCAGTTTGCTGATGACTCTCAGTTCTATTTTTCCCTTTCTTTTGTAAGGTGTGGCAAGGTCCTCCATGAACGTCTGTCTTAAGTTGGTGATGGTTGGGTGTGTTGATCTGGATATGGGTAATATGGTATGTGTGTCTGCATGTCTGTGTATGAAGCAGACATATTCCTCTATAAAAAGTTGTCTCATAACTTGGGACCAGCTTCTTTTGGGGTAAAGTAAGCAGCACATTTTGGGTATCAGGAAAGAGTTAACTGTTAATTTAATAATTGAATGTATTATCAATGTATTTTACTGCTAAGGAGATGGAGCAGCACTTGCTGAATTTTCTGCTTGAGGTACCAAAGTACTCATCTGGCCTTCAGTACTAGAAAATGTTGTTTTGGGTGAGTGTGCAGAGTGCCAGTTGCTTCTCTGCCTCAGGTGTTGGGCCAGCCCTGCTTGGGAGTGTTCCTGAACCTCACATTGTTTCTAGATGTCCAAGTGACAACTGTTACCAGGTGTGTCCTTTCAAGTTTATGTGGCTCTTAGAAAACAGTTCAGAAAGTCTAGCTGTTTGAGAATACAGCTGCTCAGTTATAAAGTGGAGTTCACTGGAGGAGGGCTATGGAGTCAGTACAACTAAACCAATGTTGACTCCAGCTCCTGTTTTTCTACTGTCTATCTTTGACTTCTTCATAAACAATGTATGTTGATGAGTACCAACAAATTTACTGTAGTAAAATGGTAGCACAGGATATTTCATTACCACCACGCAAATCATCAGAATATAAAATATATTTATTTGATTAACATTTTTGAAGAATAAAACTTTCCCAAATTTCTGTGAAATCAGATCTGCAACAAACCAGGCACTATAAGCTTTTATTTTACAGCTGGGATTGGTATATTGCTATTAACTCTGACTCCACCCAAAGTTGCTTCTGACTCCGGCTCAGACTCCACAGCCCTGGACTGGAGGACTGTAGAGTTCTTTGTGAACTAGATTACTTACTAGATTGTCTCTGGGCCTTGTTTGAGTTGTGGTCTTTACCATTAACACTTTAAATGGCTTGGGTCCAGGGTACCATAGAGAGGAGCACCTCCATATATGCATCTAGTTGCTAATCATGCTCATCTGGAGAGCTACCACCTTGGATGCCACTCCCATCACTTATGTGATTTTTCCATATAAAAAATAAGAACTTCCCTTGGTGATACCTTCACTGTGGAAGTCCATCACAATGGAAATCTGCCAAACCTGTACTGTTAATATTTTTAGGTGACTACTAATGCTTTATAAGTTCTAGGAATTCTGTTTGTTAAATGGAGTAGGCTGTTCCACTTTTATTCCTAAATCACAAATTATAATAATATTAATGTTTATTATCAGTTGTATGCCATGTTTCTGATTTTTCTGTTTTATGATATTTATTTTCATGTCTGTAAGCTGCCCTGAGAACTTTGGGGGTTTAAATTCTGTATTCATAAAATTTTCATGTGTAGTTGTTTTTTAATTACTTTTATTGTGAACCTCTTTAACAGCCATTTCATAGAAAAGTGGCCTATGCATTTAAACAATGAAAATTAAATGTTCACTACAGTGCTTTTGTAGTGGCATGTGAGATGAGAATAAATTCTTTCCCTTCTTCCTCTTCTTCATCTGAAGTATCAGTGGTGACAAAACTGGAAAAGAGACATCAGAAGTGATTTTTTTCTCTTTTTGAAGAAAAATAATGCTTGTCAGGAAAAGCAGATATTTTTTGTCTTAACCTGCAGTTCCATGGTGTTAATGAGCTGTTTTAAGCAATGTTAGATTGCCCTTTTATCTCTCTGAGGAGGTAGATATTTCACCTTTTTTAACTGTGTAGTAATATTTTCTCACTTTAACTAACTAAACATGTAGTGCCTGTAATTATTCTTTGTCATTGTGTGCTGTGTTTACTTGTAATCTTTCATCATCTAGAGTATCGAAACAGTAAGGGTTTTAAAAAACATCCTAGAGTCCCAGTCACTGTTATTATTATTTTTTAAAAGCATCAAATTTATAATATATTTGATTATAGGTTTCCATTTTTCAGATTGCTTACTCATGCTGGTGTACAAGGAAAAGTCTGAAAGACTAAAAGGGTTGAAAGAGCGGAGCAGTGTAACACTGGAAGACATTTGTGGCTTGGAACCTGGACTCTTTTATGAGGGTCTGAATCATACTCTTGCCATCATCTGCTTGACTCAAGTTGTTATGCTGGGTTTTGAGAACAAGGAAACAATGCATGCCTGGGATGTACGCATCCGCTACAGTCTAGGCGAAGGTAATGTTTGCTTCTTAGTCCATTGTTGCATGTACCCCAGTTCTCTTGAGGGGTGAGAATTTCCAAGGATGCAGCACTTGGAATACAGTCACAGGAGACATATTGGTGCTTTGCAACTTTTGCATTTATTTACAAGTACACAGACAGATGGAGGCTCATAGCTTAATGCTCCAAATTCCAGTGCTTCCTCATCATAGAATACTTATGCAAACAGACTGCACCCTAGTATGCTCTAGAGCAAAAACTCAAATCCGATCTGGCCTTTGTCTGCCTAAAAACTGCCACTTTTGCACACAGTGCACACGTGCGTGTGTGTGTGTGCGTGCACGCGCATGCGCCTTCAAGTCACCTGGCAACTTGTAATGACCTCATAAATTTCATAGGATTTTCTTAGGCAAGGAATACTTAGAAGTGGTTTTGCCAGTTCTACCCTCTGAAATACACAGAGACTACGGGCTTAATCAACCCCATTTAGGATAAGGGGGGAAAAGAGGCAGCCTATTAAGACCCTTTTAAAAAGTAGGATTTTGAAGAAGTTGAGAATAAAATTAGAGAAAATGAAAGTCTCCCTCACACTTATTTTGTACATGCCTGTTCTCTGTCCTGAACATTTTAAAATCTGTGCTTTGGCATTCAAAGTTGTGGCTCAAGAAAATTTGAATTATGGTATGTGAAATTTCTAACATCACATTGAACAAAGTTTGCATAGGACTCATATTCCCAATCTCTTTAGCTTGCTAGGTCCTTTTGTACATTTTTCTGAAATTACTAACAGCAGATCAGTAAAATTACCAAACCATTTAACATGTAAGTAGAATTTTGTAACTTTAAGATTCACACTAGTGAGGAGATCTGAATGTAGTCAAGTTTTTTTTTTTATTTGTATGTTGTTGTGTGCCTTCAAGTTGTTTGTGACTTATGGTGACCCTTAGGTGAACCTATCATAGGGTTTTCTAGGGCTGAGAGTGTGTGATGCACTCAAGGTCACCATCTATGGGAATCAAACTCTGGTCTCCAGGGTTGTAATCTGATGCTGAGACCACTACACCACACTGCATCATTTGTATATATTGATAGAGATATTTAGGAACACAGGGAATTGTTGAATTGCTAGAGAAAAAAACCCTAAAATGAAGCTAGTATGTATGTATACAGCTTTCCTTGTGTTTTTGGTTTTTTTTTAAAGAACACTGTGATGTTATTTTATGGTACAGTTACTCTGAATTCCATAAGTAATTTTTTTTAAACTATCAAGAAATTTTTTTCCAGTTTCTAATGGGTCTGTGGAGCTCCATAGGGAAGAAATCTGTGCAGGTATACATAATGAACGCATACATGTATTAGTGAACATAACTGTTGTCATTAATCTTTGCAGACTTGAATTTAGCAGGTTAATTTCTCCATGAGTTCAATTTCCATACTATATCAAGCCATTTTGTGAGAGAAATTTTATCTAATGTCCTCAAGTATTTAGCAAACTCAAACCATGCTGCTATCAGCAAAAATGATACTAAGTCTTTATGCCATAAATTTTTATTCCTTTTCTTGAAAATGGAGGGTAGGAGTGTTCTACAAAAATATTTTTGTTGATTTGTCATTCTGAATATAATCTCTGGCACTTCCTTCAACTCGTCAAAAACCAGTAATTGCTCTCAGAATTTCATATATGCAAAAGTGGTGTTTTATGCAACTATGATTTTGAAAGCCCTGCAACCATGAAATTTGGAGACATGACAATTTGTTTTATATAAGGCCACTTCTTCACTACACTGTCATAGTGCTATTATTCCACTTGCAACATCCTATGGAATCCTGGGGTTTGCAGTTTCGGGAGCGGCCAAGTGGCCCCTCCTGAAACTGCAAACCCCAGGATTCCATAAGATGTTGCAAGTGGAATAATAGCACTATGACAATCTAGCGTGGAAATGGCCTAAGTCTATGGATATAGGTAATCTTTCATGGAAAAGATTTTTGACCCAATAAACTCCCCTCTGTTTCTACATATTTCTTTGTTGTTTCCTTGGGTACGGCTACACCGAACACTAGACGGTCAGTAATGGGGCAAATTTTGAGACATTCGAGGATTTAATTGTTTAATCCAGTTACTTCAGACACATAGAGTTAGATTTAACATTTTAGTTTTTGCTATTATATAAGGCACAAAAAAGGCAGCCATTTTTTAAAAAAATATTTTGAGTCAGTAGAGAGTTCTATCAGGATTCAGCTGTTAGAGTCATCCTAGCAGATGGTTTGGATCATTATACATAACTGGAATGTTTCAAAACACCATTTTAGGTTTGAAATAGCCAGTCCTCCTGCTCTGCTAGGCCATATGGGACCACCTTAGGAAATCTGTCTTTTCACCTTAAAAATAAAATTTAAATAAACAACAGTATTTCGTAGCTTTAATTGAATCTATAGGAAGAGTTTGAAGTAAAAATGTAAAGCATGGAATAACTTGCATTTAAAGTAGACATTTGTCAAACTTTATTTTCGCCCAGGTGATTAGTGGACAGTATTACAATGTACAGTCTGCTTAAGGTCTTTGCTAAGAACTATTCCCAGGTACTTAAAACCTGAGTCATATAGGTAGAACATAGGCCCTTTCTGCAATTTACCTTTTCTCAGCGCTGGGGCGCGGGGATCACGTGAGCAGCCTCTTGCGAGAGGCTCTCGCATCCCTGTGGCTTCAGCTCTGCAGCTGTTGACTGCCAGCTGGCAGGCAGCATGAAGGCTCCATCTCTTCCTTCCACAGTGCAGCTGGGCATTTTCCCAGGCTGCACTGGGGGAGGAAGCATGAGCACCACAGCTCCGGAGGCTCCACACGCATGATAAGTGCGCGCGAGGCCCTGGAGCGATGCGCGATTGTGCACCATTTTTGGCTACAAGCCGAAAATGAATTAGTGCGCGATCGGCACCTACCAGCCCTGGCAGTGTCGCACGATTGCAAGGACGTTGTCTGAAAGGCTCCTCGCAATCGCACAATGCTCCAGAGGTCCTTTTGCATGGCAAATGCCTTGCAAAAAGGGCCTTAGATTGCATAACATTTGTTGTTCTTAATTTGATATATTAAAATACATAACTTTTGATTTGGTATAATTTATGAGGAATCCAGAGTATTGACTAAAATAGCTAAGAAGTTTCTGAAGGATTAGTACATTGGACCCTCAGTATTCACTAATGTTTGGTTCCAGGATCCCCCATGGATACCAAAATTTGTGGGTGCTCAAGTCCCATTATGCACAATGGTGTAGTAAAATGTCCTTATACAGAATGGCAAAATCAAAGTTTGCTTTTTGGAATTTTTTTGGAATATTTTCAAGTCGTGATCTATTGAATCCATGGATACAGAATCTGTGGATATGCAGGCCGACTGTATAGAGTTTACAGGGTTTTAAAGAAATTAGAGCACATTGTCTACAAAAAATTAATAAAATGCTGATGTTCATTAATAATAATAATAATAATAATAATAATAATAATAATAATAATACATTAAACAAATGCATTAGGTATTATTAGGATTGTCCAGGGCTCAATAGCAACACATGCCTTTGAACTTCCATATAGATGTGATATAATTGGGATGAATATATTCCCAGATTGCATTTTTCTGATAATTTAATAAAATAGCGCCATTCTATCAAAGGCTTTAAAGGGGCCAATGGAACCAGGGTTATTCAGGTTGGAAGAGAAAACTATGTTCAGCGTTCTTTGAATAGCAGTTTGACAGTGGAATATGCTTGATGACCATCTGTGAGGAGTGCTTTGACTGTGTATTGATGAATGGCAGAGAGTTGGACTGGATGGCCCTTGTTGTCTCTTCCAACTCAATGATTCTGTGAATTGTATCAGAAATGCTATGCCTGTCTGGTCAGATTTTATGTAATTGGCAATAAAGCTGTTGAGCCTCTTAGCTAAGGTGAAGCACAAAAGTTTATGGTTCTGATTAAGGAGCTACAAATGGGTCTATATGCAAATAGAGGCAGAGGATCACTTCTTTAGGGACTGTTACAATCTTGGATTCATCTACTATATAAAAGTTAAAATTTGTCTGTGAGTTTGTCTGTTTTCCTGTGTCAGGCAGGTGAAGACCTCATATGATTGGCTGGCTGTGAAGATTCTGTGGAATCTTGGGGTTGGCAGTTTAGGGAGGGGCCTTTTGAATTATCACCCAGAGAGCTCAAGCCAGTTGCTATGGAGACAAGGCCTGCCAGCAAGAAGGATGGCAATATATTCTCTCAGGAAACCAACCTCTGTATATTAACAACTCTGAATATAGATTGGATTGGAGAATATGGGGAATATGGGGAAAAGTAACAGGTACTGGACAAGACAGTTTGGGGAATTGGAGACACAGGATCTCAAATCCATGTGTATTTGAACCGCATCTAATTCCTAAGGTAAGGTAAGGTGATTCCTAAGGTATTTCTAACAAGTATTAACTATGAGAAAATAAAATCCCAGGCACCACGGGTAAATACGCTAGTTGTAACTATTTGCATTATATTCCCTCCCTGCCCTCCAGTATCATTAAAGAGAGCTGTCAAGTAAAAAATCACTGAATTCCTTACGGTTTTATAAAATTCTCTAGTCAGACCATCCAGTCCTGGAGATTTACCTGGTTTGAGAGCTTTTATTGCTTCTGTTGCTTCCATGGGAATTATAGAAATATAATAATAATTAGGCAATGGTGATAGCTCAGCATGAAATGAATTGGAATAAAACCACACCAATTCGTTGTCTATTTATTTATTTTAATTTAATTTTTATCCTATCTTTCTCCTGCATGGGATCCAGGATCACATACAACTTTTTAAAAACAGAGAGCAATTAAAAAGCTTTCAGAACAAAATTTAAAACACAAATTTCTATTTAAAAATACTAGTTAAAATGCAGGTTAAAAGCAGTTTTTAGAAACACATATAAAAACCATAATAAATCAGAAACACTCCCCTTCCCTCATTAAAAGCTTGGTCAATCACATCATATTAAAAGCCCAAAGCATCTTTAAATAAAGAGATCTCTACCTGCAGCAGAGAGACCACAGGAAGGAGTTCAAAGAGGCCTGTGGAAGGCAGTTCTACAGTCTGGGAGGAGACATAGAGAGGGTTCTCTCTTGCATCCTCACTATTTTGAAAGAGATGTTCTTGAAAGGTTAAAAGAACTCTGTGTTGATATACAGTCCTCCCTCCACATTTGCAGGTTTGTCCTTTGCAAATTTGATTATTTGCAAGGCACCTGCATTCCTTTCCCCGATTCTCCTCCTCTCATTCACTTGCCTTTTAATGGGAGTGGAGAAGAAAGGCAAACTCCTGGACAAAAGGCAAGGAAATGGGGAGGGAATGCACACATTCACCTTCCTTCTCCCCTTTGAGACTCCCCCCTCCCATTCCCCTGCCTCTGACCCCAGCACTGAAAACTTGTGCCAAAGGAGAAGGTAAGGGGGTGCGAGGGGAGGCTCATGTGAGTCTTCTTTCTCCCTGCCTCTGAAGCTCCCCCTTCCCATTCCTTGCCTCTGGCCCTGGCATGCAAAAGGCAAGGGAATGGGAGGGGGATTGCAAGGGGGAGCTAATTGCCTTTTTTCCATTTGCACCCCAAACACTTGCAAAAATGGAGAGGCCACTGTAGACAGTTTTCCGCTTGTCAAAGACATTTGGAGTTTTGGCTGCTGCTGTATCAATTTGTGATATAAAGCTGAATGAATGAATAAAATTTATCAAGGGGAGTAGCCAGCAGGATGTAAGTGACAGTTTGAGTAACAGAATCAGCAGGATCTTTAGTTTCAGAGCTTGTAAGGGCTGCATTATCTATGTATTTAATAACAAAAAGTTTGATGAATTCATCTGGAAAGACTCTGGTTATAGAGATTTTTAAAAAAATAAAGAAATCTTCACATTCTTATTAACATCTGGGAATTGTTTGTGGTTGATTGAAAGTCAGAAAAACTTCTTGCTTTAAAATGTGTTCCTGGAAGATTTTCTGTAGAGACCTGATTTTCTCATTTCTCTGATTATTGCCTCCTTTTAGATTGGTTTTTTAATAACTTTTGTTGTGTATGCTCATTGAACAGCCAAAGGTGACAGAATTAATAACTTCCTGGCTGAATACACTGAATTCTTGTTTAAATGTGTCTAGTTTATTCGAGATACAGTTTAATTTTCAAAAATAGACACAACTGTTTCTCTTGTAAGCAGGTAGTGATCTCTCAAATCGAGTTCTTTTGTGAAATCTTGACCGTATTTCATATTTATAGAAGGGCCATACTTGGCCCTTCAGAGCCAAATGGAGATGGTGGTTGAGAGCTAGACAGTTTGTTTCCTTCACTAAACTGACCGGTTAGAGGAAACAATGTTGATCAGCAATGAAATGAGTTGCTATTTCAGTTCGTAAATCAGTTTCTAGGATTTTATATTTGTTTAGATGAGTCAAAATCAGAGACGTCACCTACCAGAACAATTGGTAACAATTGGTAACAGTTGCGGTGACAATTAATTAATCCAAAATTGTTTAGAGGATTTAAGTGTAGGATATTCGTCAGAACTTACTGTTCTCCATCTTTTCTTCCCCATGGCAAAAATTTCAGATTCCTCACTAAGAAGAGCCAAGCAGAGCCAGTGATAGGCAAGACATATGTTGCGGTAATAGTAGTTGCTGGAATTCCGCAGAGATAGAATTCCAGCTGGATAAGTAAATGAAGATAAATCAAATGAAAACAACCTTTAAACTAATACCAAGCTAAAAAAAAAAAAAAATCCTCAAGGGTCCCAGCTTTCAACTCTTATAAACCAATAAAATAGGACAAACTAGAAGATAAGAATTAGATATGGATTAAAAATGAAAGAACAGACTGAGTCTGCCTTCTTACTCCTGTGAAATAAAGGAAGAAAAAGTTTCCCTTGAATGTTGAATATACGCCAGCCATATATTTTTGACCAGCTACTGTATAAACATTCTCTACTTTTTAGATGCAGAACCGTTCTGCACTCCCTGCCTAGTCTGCTCAGAGTTTGGAAGTAATAATCTTACCTGTAATGTTTTATACTTTGCAGCAATATAACCTGTGGCGCCATTACTTTTTTAGGTATTCACTTGTTTGTAATAATTTTAAATGTTTTTATATTTTACTCAGGCACCACTAACATGTTATTCTTTAAGCCAGACATGGGCAGTTACAGTCAGCAGTCCACATTTGTGGGTTTTGCTTTTGCGGATTTGATTATTCACAGATTATTTGCTGTCACCTCTGCTGCCTCCCTGTGCCATGTTTGATAGGGACTGTAAGGCTCATGAGACTGAGAAACTGTGAATGGGGCTTGTAAGTCCTTGTTTAAAAAAGGTTTGAGGCAGCAGTGAGGTGGCAGTAATCTCCACCAGCCCCTCACTTTTGCCTTGTGAAGGAACTCTGATGCCTCAAAGGAATCCATAGTGAGTTGAATATGGAAATCATACTTTTTGTGTGTAAAATATGGTTTGGGAGGGCCTAGAGTTATCCACTTTTTTCCCACTTTCACAGGGGTCCTGTGCACCTAACCCTAGTGAATGTGGAGGGATGACTGTATTATCAGCTGGTGAGCTGCACTGGACCCCAGTGAGAAGTTGGGGGTGAGCTGAACCCCTTCCTCACTGCACCCTACCTGATTTTTGTTTACTTTTTCTGATTGTTAAAACTCAAGAATGTCCCCATGAACTCTAGGGGACACGGGGAACAATTTTGCCTTGTTTTTACTCCTCCCCCAGATATTTTAAGCCTAGGCAGAGTTTATTCAAAACCAGGAAGTAAACTAGATCTGAGTTTATACTTAGGCCCTTTCCGCATCTTACTTTCTTCTGGTGCTGGAGTGTGGGGATCGTGTGAGCAGCCTCCGGCGAGAGGCTCTTGCTTCCCCGCTGTTTCAGCTCCTCATGAACTACCTGCTCGTACGAGAGCCCCACCTCTTCCTTCTGCAGTGCAGATGGGAGTTTCCCAGGATGTGCTGGGGCAGGAAGTGCGACAGGCGCAGCTCTGGAGGCTCCACACGCCAGGTAAGTGTGCGCGGGGCCTGGGAGCAATGTGCGATCGCGCACCATTTTCAGCTTCTAGCCGAAAATGAAAAGGTACGTGATCGGCGCCTGCCAGCCCCCAGAGCATCACATGATTGTGAGTGCGTCATGCAGATCACTCCTCACAATTGCGCGACGCTCCAGGTGCCTTTGCATATGGCAAATGCTGTGCGGAAAGGACCCTAGTTAAAAAAGGCATTTTCTGAGTATAAAAGCATCCAGCCCCCTGCCCATTATGAAATTACCCCCTTGTCCACTAGAGGGCATTGTGAGCCTTTTTAGTAAAATACCGGTAAAAATTCATAAAAATAATGGTGATTCTAGGTGCTCTTTGGAGCCTCCACATATGGTCTTGTTTGGACTCCCTTTGCCCACCATGGCTTTAAGCACTGAGCAATGTGTAATGTACCTATTTTAGAAAGGAATATTTAGTACTAGCATATTATTTTGTAAAAATAATGTTTCACTCTCCACCCCTTCTCCAAGGGCACAAGTTAGGAGGAACCTGATCCTGGCAGAGGTTGCGATTATAAAAAAATGTTTTAACAATCCTCTCCATTTTTAAGAGTACCTATAAAAGCATGGTCATGGTAGAAACAAACTAAATGAGGATACTTATTTCAGCCCCACCCAGTGCTGATAAGAATCCTGTGGTCATGGGACTTGGGATTACACTTTTTGAAAAAATCCTTGGTTTAATGTACTTCTAAAAATGGCAGCCATGGAGAATCTGAGGGGCACAAATAACAGTGAAATGGAAAGTTTACTGAAGAAGTTATCATATTTCTCAGTTGTCCTGATTTGGCAAGCACAGTCCAACTTCTCTGTTAATCTCACTTTTCTAGCTGCTGTTAGAATGCCCCAGTTTCCCACTCCTCCTCTCACTTTCCCTGTTTGCTCTCAGCTTGCTTCTGTTGGTATAAACTGAATTTAAAGTGCAAAAATAGTGTGCAATCAATTAACTCAGCAGCTAAGAGAGGGAAAGAGGGAACAGACCTCTCCCTTCCCTGTAGATGGAGGCAATGGGAAACTGCTGCAGCCTCTTCTAGCTTTTGTGTTATTCCTCATTAATCACTTTTGCCATCTTGACCACTTTCTGATGTTGCATGGCCACATCTGGCCCAGTTTTCATCTGTGAAATGTTGGAGGGTATGGGATTGTGACCTAGGCCATTTTCACACTATACTGTATGGTACTATTATTCCACTTTCAACATCCTGTGGAATTCTGGGGTTTGTAGTTTAGTGAGGCCAAAGAGGTCTCTGGCTCAGAATTCTAAATGTATCTCCCTAAATTGCAAACCCCAGGATTCCATAAGATGTTGAAAGTGGAATGATAGAACTATAACAGTGTAGTGTGGAAATGATTCTAGTTGTTTTTGAAAAAGAACTCATGCAGGATATACTCTGTGGTTTTTGGTTTCACAGGTACTGAGCTGACTGTTCACATTATTCACATCTTTTTTAGAAAAATAAAACTATTTATTTATTTAATTTATATCCCATGTTTCTCCTAGCATGGAACCCAAAAGTGGCTTATACCATAAGTTAAAAAAATGTAACTCAAAATATATAGTACAGAAATTTTAAAAAATTGAACAATCCAATTAAACCAAGTATTTAAAACAAAAGCATATTTAAAAATGCAGTAAAAACAACACATATCCAATCCCACAGCATAACCTATTAAAAGACTCTTCTCCTACGGCAAGTTGAGAGCCAAAGGCCTGCCTATATGGAAAGGTCTTTGCCTCTGTGCAAAAAGAACACAGAGAGGGGGCCAACCCGAACCCCCATGGATGGGGGTTCCACAACCGGGAAGCAGCTACTGAGAAGGCTCTCTTCCATCCCTCACCAGATGAGCTTGTGAGGGTGACAGGACTTAGATAAAGCCCTCCTTTGAAGATCTTAAAATATAGGCAGGCTTATATGGGCAGAGGCAGACTTTCTGATAGTCCAGACCTAAGCTTCTTAGGACTTTATAGGTTACTTTGAATTGAGCTGAATTTATATAAACATGCTAAATGGAGTCATTTGAAGTTTCAGAGTATGCTGTCAGCAGTATGCCAGTGTCAAAAGTCCTATTTCTCATGTTTTATCTTTGGCTTGTGGATGTGCTGAACTATGTCAGCAGCATGGATGAAGGCCAGTAAACTGAGGCTTAATGGGGACAAGACTGAAATGATGTTAGTGGATGGTTCATATGACCCAAAGAGCAGTGATCAATGTGTTTTGGATGGGTTTGTGTGCACCCTTTGAAGGAGCAGGATGATAGGCTGGTGAGGATCCATTATTGTTTCCTCAGGTACAGATAGACTGAGCAGTCTGAGACATCAGATCCAATCTGATACTGGAAACTAAGCTGGTTCAGTTCTGGTTAGTACTTGAATGGGAGACTGCCAACAAATATCAGGTGTGTAAGCCATATTTCAGCTGAAGGAACTGGCAAAACTATCTTTGAGTATTCCTTGCCTAAGAAAATGCTATGAAATATGTGGGGTCACCAAAAGTCAGCAGGTGATTTGAAGATGTGTGTGCACACTCACACACATATAAGTAGACTCAGTTGACCAGAATACTTTCTACTAGCTCTGGCTAATGGAAATGTTATGTCCATTTCTGGAGAAGGATAGTTTAGCTTCAGTGGTCTAGGCTCTAGTACATGAAATTTAGATTATTGCAGTGCGCTGTATGTGAGGCTACCTTTGGCGACAGGTCAAAAAAAAGGCAGCTAGTGTAGAATGCAGCAGTGAGAATGATGAATGGGACTAAAGGTCTAAGCATGGCCTAGCAAAAGTCTGGTCACATTTCTGTTCTGAATTCAGAAAGATGCTTTTAACCTATAAAGCCTTAAAGGGTTCAGGGGAACTCCTGTACTGGGTGGATCAGCTTTTCTGTTGTGAACCTAACTATACTCTGAGATAATCATCTGAGGCCTTTCTCCAAATATTTCCTTTGAGCAACTTTCTGTGGGTGGTGATAAAGGACAAGATCTTTTTGGATACCATTCCTGACAAAGGCTATATGATGCCAACGAACACCCTTTTGGTGCCAGGTCAAGATGCCCCTCTACTCCAAGGCATTTGATACGATGTGATTGATTGAGGGTTTTAAAATATCAGTATTATGCCAAATTATTGCTGTTATGATTTCTTGTTCTTGAAGAAGGGATGGAAATTGAGTTTTATGTTTTAAGAAAGATGTAGACAAGTTAGAGCAGATTCATAGAAGAGCAACCAGGAGGTATGGAGAACAAAACATGTAAGGTAGTTGTGCATATTCGGCTTGGTTGAGTGAAGACTGAGGGTGACATGATTGCCCTCTTTAAATACCTCAAGGGCTGTCACAGAGAAGAAGGGGACAGGCTTGTCTGCTGCCCCACAGTGTATGATCAGATCTAATGGTTTTAAGTTGCTGGAAGATAGATTTCAATTGAACATTAGAAGGAACTTATGACAGTCAGAGTGGTTTGGCAGTCGAAACAATTGCCTAGATAGGTGGTGAGGTCTCTTTCTCTGGATGTCTTAAAAAAGAAGCTGGACAGCTATGTGTTAGGGAAGTTCTAGCTGGAGTTCCTGCACTGAGCAGAGAGAGGGACTTGACTGCATATGAGGCCCCCTTCAGTTCTGTGATTTTATGATTCTGTTACGTCTGCTTCATCTTCAGTCCCTTGGATCCTCACAGGTACATACCACCATTTCCAAAAATGAAAGTGATATTCTGGTCACTTTGAGTGTTGTCTCCTTCTTCTTTTTTTCTGCCACCACCAAAAGCATTGATTAAAAAGAGAATTATATGTCTTTAAAAAGTGTCCTTCTCTTCTTTAACACCTCTTTTTGGGATAGATATGGGTGGGGTGTTTAAGAGTTCCATGAGCCAAACAAAAGCACCTCCTGAATAGTTCCCATACCTGCATTTAAAAATGGATTGGTGTGTCAGAAATTAACTCTATTTGTAATATTAGGATATCCCACCTGTTCTATGTTTTCTAAAATCCTAAATCTTCCTGTCATTCATAATTAAGGATACAACAAGTTAAACTGTAGAAATAATTTATAAGTCTGTTTCATCCGGTCTTTACTTCACCCAGAAACCAAGGTATCATCTTGCTACCACCGGGTAAACTTTATGTCACAAAAAGTACCTAACCTGCCCACTTTGTTATGTGACAAATTGCATTGACTGACCTTCGTTTTACTTCTTCCATATATCAGAAAGCAGGTCATACTATGACATTAACCTGTGTAATCCAATTCCTTTTCTTGTGTCAAATGCCTTCAATCAGAATTGATGGAAGATAAGTGCCTTGAATAGTGTGCTGCATTCTGTACCAAGACAGTAGAGAAAGACTTGGAAATTGTAGGCAGCTGTTGCTTTATGCTGTGGTGGACTACACCTGTTTAGGAGTCAAAGCAGTCATGTCATCTCCCCAGATGTGTAGAAATGTGTAAGCAATCAGGCAATGATTACTTGCACAAGTGATAACCCACTCTCTGTTAATACAGCAAAATCCAAAACAAGAGACACAAGTAGTGACTGGGAGCTTCCCAGTTCACAGAAGGGATCCAAGTTCACACATAAGCAACATAAGGGGTGTAACAGCTTTTCCCCACATAACTACCCACATATCAGAGGGAGGTTAGTAAGTCCTCAATTTGTAATTATCCAAACAATATTATAATTGAAAAATCAATAAAATTTGGAAACAGATACAATCCCCTCAGTTTGCAAGAGGAGAATAACATGCTCAAAAGGATCTATGCTATCGGTGATGAGTATTATGGAGGTCAGGGTATCCAGACATCAAATGCAGGGCAGAATTGTAAGCCTAGTCAACAACAAACTTACACGAAGCCTCCTGATAGAGCTCCAGTTTGGCATTTAGGTAATAGTTTTACTCATCTGACTAACCCACTAGAAGATTGATAGGAGGAGGCAGAGGTCTATCCAACTAATTTCTTGGAACATAACAGGATGGAGGAATAAAACGGGTGATGTAGACTTTATTCAATATATTCAGAAGTTTGACATAATCTGTCTTCAAGAGACTTGTCTTATGGAGGGAAACTCCCTTAGCTTACAGAGTTTAATTTGTGGGAACTGCCTGCTCAGAAATTGTCCATTCCAGGCCACGGCAGTGGAGGCCTGGCCATCTTGATCTCCTCTTCTATAGAGATGGGTGAAATTGTAGCTTTGGATTTAGAGATAAATTTTTACCAGGCTATAATTTTAAAAAGATGTAAACCTGGCCCCCTGCTATGCATAAATGTGTTATCTCCCTCCAAGATCGACTAAAGTTGCACAAGATATGTGGATAAAGTTTGAGGGTGCACTAGATAAGATGTTTACTGCCTACCCAAACCATCTGGCCTTAGTTTGTGGAGATTTCAATCCCAGAATGGGGAATGATTACTCTATGCTGGAGAAAGTACTAGGATTTGACTTGAAGGATATTGTAACAGTACCCAGACACTCACAAGATAAGATAATTAATAAAAATGGTCAGGCCCTCATATCATTAATTTGCAGATTTCATCTCACCTGCCCTAATGGCACTAATCTAGACAGTTCCAAAAGGTTTTTTTTACATATATATCTGATAAAGGCTCAAGTGTGGTGGATTATATCATAGGGTCAGACTCTATTATGCCCTATGTCCAGTCTCTCAGAATTGATAACAGAGCTGAAAGTGATCATCTTCCTCTTAGATTGACCCTAAATTTACAGGAGGTTCACCCCAGAGTACTGACAGACCTTAAATTGATTGGTCATCTGGAATGTGAAAAACCCTTAAGTGGTCGCATCTTCCTAGATATTCCATTCTATTTCTTTTCTTTCTTGCTTTTCAGTCCTCTACCCTCCTGGTCACTGAGTCACCAGCCTGTGGTCTGTGACCATTCACAGACCTTGTTGGGCTTTTTTTTCTTTTTTCTTTTTTTGTACAAAGTGGAGTTTTTGGTATTTCTGCAAAATTTTATGCCCTCAGGTCTGTTGGTGCCTCCCTGTTGCTCATGGGTTATACTGTTTTGGCTACATAAGGAACCACTGAAGGAGAGTGAGTTCAATCTACTTAGCACTTTGACTATAATCCTATGTTTTCTTAATGAAACTAATATTTGGTACAAGAAACTGATTTGTTTTTAATTGGACGGCTAATAGCTGTCACGCTATGGCAAAATGTTAACCTTAGTGGTCAGAGACTGGAGATTCTCTGGTAGATTTGTTACTTGGTAAACAAGTCAGATCACTCCTTAGTACTCCAGATCCAAATGCTCTTTAACTATAGCCCTTTCCGCACTGTACCTTTTTTTGGCACTGGGGTGTGGGGATTGCACGAGCAGCCTCCAGCGAGAGGCTCTCGCATCCCTGCTGCTTCAGCTCCGCACTAGCTGCCTGCTCCCGAGCAGGTAGCATGAGACCCTAGCCTCTTCCTTCCTCAGCGCAGCCTGGAAGTTTCCCAGGCTGCACTGGGGCAGGAAGTGTGACTGCCGCGGCTCCAGGGGCTCTGCATGCATGGCAAGTGTGTGTGGAGCCCTAGAGCAATGCGCGATCATGCATCATTTTCGGCTGAAAGCCGAAAATGAAAAACTGTGCGAGCGGCACCTGCCCTACCCTGGAGCGTTGCGCGATTGTAAGTGCGTTGTGCAGATCACTCCTCACAATCGCGCTATGCTCCAGGCGCCCTTTCACATGGCAAATGCCATGCAAAAAGGGCTTATATTATGGGCTCAGTAGGTACTGAGTGTCAGTAGTTGTTGTGCTATGTAGTGTGTAGCTTATTTTGATAGTGGTCAAAATGTAACTAATGCCTAGCTGGGATGATTCAGAGCCCAAGTAACATGTGGCTGCTGATACCTACAAAATAGCTTAAGCGAGGTAAAAAAGAGAGAGAGAGAGAGAGAACCACTTCAGTTTATAGACCTGCCCAACCAAAACATCATGCTAAGCAAAGAAAGATTCTTTTAACCTAAAGAAATCTTGCCTTCTTGCTATATGTTATGCTTCTTCTCATTTTTCAAAGTATATTCCTTTGATTTTTAATGTCATTACATGCTAATTGATATGATAGTTTTTGTTATGTTTTGTAATATACCTGTGTTTGCAAATATGAATATTTAACTTTGCCCAAATACCTAATTCTTTGTCACTTCAACTACCCACCTCTGCATTTCCCCCAATAGTTCACAGGTTTCACGTTGTGATTGCACCAGGAACTAAACTGGAAAGTGGTCCAGCAACTCTCCACTTCTGCAATGATATTCTAGTACTAGTAAAAGACAACCCACCTGCTATCATGGGGCAGTGGAAACTCTCAGATTTGCGTCGCTATGGAGCTGTTCCTAATGGATTTGTCTTTGAAGGTGGAACTCGATGTGGTTTCTGTGAGTCTTCCGCACTTAATATTTATTTCACTGTTTGATTATAGAAGAGATCTAACTATGCCAAGCTGTAACTGACTTTCTAAATGGCTTATACCTTAAGGTTTGATATGTAGGAAAATGCCCAGTTGCTATACTGACATGGGCTGACATGGCATGGGAAGGTGTTACAATTTTCATTAGTTATGTTATTTTTAGGGTGGGGAAATAGGTTAAAAAGTACCCTGAGATTTTTGGCCTCTGAACCAAAAACCAACAAAACAAATATCATTCTTATTCTGATGAGGCTTAGTGAAGGACAGAAATTGGAATATCTCAATATGATAGCAGAGTAGTATCATATATGGATTCTGACCTTATTCTAGTCTACAATTACTCATTTAAAACCAAGTAAACTTTTCTAAGCTTAAGTCAGAGCTTAATGGGAGCTATTTCCTCTGATTTATTTGTTTGTTTATTTATTAGAACATTTGTATCCGACCTTCTATTGTGAGATTCCAGGGCAAGGTGCACTTAAAACAATATAAGCAGGTCAATACAATTTTAAAAAAGAAGAAACAGCAGAAAGGCTAAAACAGTTGAAACCATGTACACGTACACTTCAAGAAGTAATAACTTACTGCAGCCAGTCAGAACTAGGTTGGCTGTGGTTACCCAAAGGACCTTTTCTTCTATCGCACCCAAGCTATGGAATGGCCTGCCGGAGGAGACCCGGCATATTACCAGTCTTGACTGTTTTAAAAAAGCAGCCAAGACTGAACTCTTCCGACAGGCCTTCCAAGACTAGTACTTCCACTGCCTCCCACCAATTGTCCTGCTGTTCTTTTACTAGTTAATTGTTAATTGTTATGTGTTTTAGGGGGTTGGTTTTAGCTGGGTTGGTGGGTGGGGAGGATTGGGTATGTTTTTAATGTCTTTCAATGTATTTTAATGTATAATGTATTTCATGCTGTTCACCGCCTCGATCCATGTGGAGAGGCGGGATACAAATTGTTGTTGTTGTTGTTGTTATTATGTTTATGTTTATGGGTTTAATGAAAAGCAGTGTTTTCACAGCACCAAGCAGGCCACCAAGGGGAGGGCATTCCATAAAAGTTATACAACAGTAGGAAAGGTGCTCTCCCATGTTCCTGCATGATATATTTTTACCATTATTGAGACACAGAGCAAGGACCCATTAACAGATCTCAGTTCTTGGGCAGGCATATATAAGGAGAAGCATCATCATATGGAGGCTGGCTCCCAGTTCAAGGAAACAAGCTCAGAGGTTTACAGAAGCTTTATTCAAACAACCTTAAAAGAAACACTTGCACCTTATGCTAAAGCCATTATTAAAGCAACAGTGGACTTCCAATCCTTTATATACCTTAACATTTAAAATTAGGGCAGGCTAGCATTCTAGCATTCTGTTTGTTAACTATTCATAATAATTACTCTTTCTCAGGGTTTACTGCTCCCTCTCCTGTTCTCAATAGCCATGGCAACAGTCTGATCTTGTAGTGAAGTTATTCAGTAGGCACCTGGAATTTTATCACAGTCCATTATAACAACACTTTTCTGTCCCCAGCACACTGCTCCCAACCATTTCCAACATCCTCTCACAGTAGAGTAACTCCTAATGAAGCATCAAAGTAAAGCAGTAACACATCAATGCAAAGTAATAATTTTCCAGGCAAAGTATAAAGCATTATGTAAAAGTATTAGAGTATTCTACAGGTGTATAGCTAGCCACCCTGCTCTTAACTGTTTATTATTTATTTAATTATTGAATTCATATGTTGCCTTTTCTTCCAAAGTGGGACCCAAGACAGCTTCCAAAAGATTAAAAAACATTAAACGCATGTAAAAAATTAAACCATTAAAAACAGACAAAATTATAAATCTTACAATATATTTTAAAAAGAGCTAATTAATAAGTAAATAAGTTTGAGCCCAATCAGTCAGCAGGTACAGGTCAATCTGGATGATCTCAACGGTCAACACATATATTGACACCTGCCCTTCTGGGCAGGATAAACACATGTTTTGAAATCTGGTCAAAGGACTTCCTTCACACTTCCCTTTCCAAGGAAACATGGAATACAGAATACCATATAGTTTTTGGCAGTTTGTACCTCCCCTTCATGATAAGGTACAGTATCACACACAAACACCAAACGTAGGTCCACAACCTAAGACCATGGCAGAGCAAAGCCAACCTAATAGGCATTGCTTCAGGTATTGTCATTTAGGGCTTTTAATGTCATCATTTTAAATTTGGACTGAAAATGAATCAGTAGCTAATGCAACAATTGGTGTTACGTCG
The DNA here is from genome assembly GCA_948474755.1 of Ctenosaura bakeri. Classification (NCBI taxonomy): domain Eukaryota; kingdom Metazoa; phylum Chordata; class Lepidosauria; order Squamata; family Iguanidae; genus Ctenosaura; species Ctenosaura bakeri. The sequence goes on along the minus strand of CAOLHI010001106.1, from coordinate 71,443 downwards.
TATCTGTATGATATTCCAATCAACAATCTTGGTGCTGTATCCAAACCTGCATTAAGGTTTTCATAGGCCCTAGTCACTCTTGTATTCCACTTCTGCTTCACTTTGACATACCACTAGGGATGAAAATGTAAAATATCTTTATTTTAAAATTTTGTTCTCCTTCCCAATTCTGGAAAAATCTTTTGTTCCCTTTTCATAGGCCTTAAAATTTTTATAGACTTGGGCACTGTGCCTAAAGTCACTAATAGATAAAAGTGGCCCTGACTGTATTTTGCACTAGCTGTAGCTTCCAAGTCATCTTCAAGGGCAGACCCAGACCATAGTACACTAGTCTAATCAGTGTGTATACTGCTGTGGCTAAGTTATCCTTGTCTAGCCCGTAACTGGTACATCAGTCAGATCTTATGCCAAGCACTCCAAGACATTTATGCCAAGGCACTCCATTTAGGCCTCCAGTGACAGAGATGCATCTAGGAGTGCTCCCAAGCTATGCGCTTGCCCCTTAAGGGGACGGCAACCCTGTCCAAGACAGGTTGCTTTCCCAATTCCCAAACCTTAGACCCACCACTCCACAAAGACTCCATCGTATCAAGATTCAACTTCAGTTTATTGGCCCTCATCCAACACGTTATGACATCCTGGTACTGGTCCAGTGGAGCTGAATGCCATCAGCATAGTGATAGGACTAGCTCAACCTAATTCTTGCATATTTCCTACCAATGGTTCTGTTGCACAGCTGGTAAAAACTTGGGTGGGTCTGATGTCTGTCTATCTTTTGAGTCTCTAGCACACACTCCCCTACCGTTTTTCTTCCTTCTTTACCTGTCTCTCTGAGACACTTTGCCTATAGGTGTTACTTCAAGTGTGGCAAGTAGGGGATATAAATGAAAGGAAGAAAATTTCTTTTTCCATACCCCAGCACTTGGTTTGCTGCTGTGCAGCAACAGGTGCAAGTAAACCTGACAAATGAGGATACTCTGTATGTCAGTAGTTCTCAGGAAAACTAGATTTTCCAGCACTACTGGAGGTGGAAAGACCTTGCTCTCATTTTTCCTTCCTCTGCTTTATAATTGCTTCTGAAGTAGCAGGAACATAATTAGTGGTGTGGTGGGGGCATTAGAGTTATATATTGGATCTTTGGATTTTTTCTATCCAGTTTGTGGACACAGAATTGCAGAGGCTCATTTCACTACATATCTCCAACAGGGAGATAAATTCTCTAAGAACGCAGATGTGGGGCTCAACATTAACAATGGTAATAGCCCAACCTTTTTTTTTTTTTTTTTTAGGGTAGCTGGCAGTCACTAGAGAGCCAGCATGGTATACTAGTTTAAGCATTGGATTATGACCCTAGAGATCAGAGTTCAAGTCCCCACTTGGCCATGGACATTCACTGGGTGACCTTGGGCAAGCTACATACTCTCACAGCCCAGAAACCCAGTGATAGGTTCCCCTTAGAGTCACCATAAGTCAGAAACAACATTGAAGGCACACCACAACAATAACCAACCAACCAATAACAATTGTGTAGGAAGCCTGGCCACCATTTTGCATCCTTCGCAATGACTCAAACCTAATGTTATTCCAGGCATTGTGAGATGTTTATGTACCTGTCATAGAAAAAGGGTCAAAAATATTTGGAGAAAATTGTGCAAATTGCCCCCCCCTTTTTTTTGGTGGGAAAATCAGAGGAGGAAGAGGTGAGAAAAATTAAAATCACATACATTTTCCTAGGAAATGACTTCTCAGAATTTTTGCTTAATTCTAGATATTTTGGAATGTAGGTAGGATGGAACAGGGAATTGATTGAGTTCCTGGCTTTGGGTTATAATACTCTATATTCAAGGTATGCCTTATGAATTCATGCGACTCATAGTTCCAAATCAGAAAAATGATTTTCTCTATTTAAAATCAATGTTAAGCATAAAACCAACCAATATTCTGAGTAGTGTTAGCTGCTTTTGATGTTTGTTGCATTAACTACACATGACAGATCATCTGTTCAAATACATGTCACGTATAAACTTGTGTAAACCAGGGGTGTGATGAAGCCAGGTTAAAACAGAGGAACAGAGACTGGAGGTTCCCAACTTGTTGCCAATCATTCCTGTGTCTCACCATTTGTTTCCTCCCCAATGACATCCCAAAACCAAAGGTATGTCTTTGTTTTGGTGGGGAAAGGAGAAAGGAGATATATGTAAGGCATCTTCCCATATCCCCTTTCTGTAATTTTACCTTCCCCCCAATTTATTCAATACCACCTACATTTCAGTACACAGATTGTGCCACCATCATATATAGTATGTGGTCATTGTGTACTAGCCCTGAAGTGTTCCCAGTGTTGAACCTTGTAAAGGGAAATGACATCAGTTGTCATTATAAATACAAGAAATATCTAGTTTCTACATGATCAGGATAAAGGTAAGACCCTGTTCAAGAACTGTATGCAGTTGATTTTAATGTCTGAAGGAGGAGTGCCTATATCTGTCCTTCCTCTATCTTCCTCTGTTGTCATTTTTCCCATGTGGAAGGTGATGAGCCTGAAGAGGAGAGGTTTATGTTCCTACAGAGGCTCTTAACATGAGGAAGAACCTAGTGTTCTTGCACATGTGGAAATCTCCACACAAATTTGTACATAAATAGGATGAAGACGAGACTGTAGCCCTATTAATGTCCTGCTTATTCAGCCTGATTCAACATACAAAGGAGGGCTTGAAGAACAAGGGAGTTGTGTAGGCCAACAATTTATCAGATTACATTCTTCAGATGTTCCTGTCCATATTTCCTGAAATACCACCTTTAGGCCATATTACTGGTAGCACTACTGCTTTTAATTCTGGCTTAGAAGGCAGAAAAGAGCTTACCTAGCTGTGTCCTATGGGTGATCTCAGGAATGTCTTGGTTCTTTGAGCCTTTAAAGCTAGCATTTGTCAGATTTTTGCATCTCCTGTTTCTAGGTGTGAAACATGGCAGAAAAATTCAGTAGAATATCTGAAAGCATGTTTTTAAAATTTAGATGATTTTTGAGAATGAAAGTTTAGACTCATTTTTATAGCAAACATATCAAAGCAATAAACATTGGAGAGGATGTATGGAGGGAATCTTGAGCAATATTTGTACCCAACGGTTCATTCAAAGATGTTTCATAAGAGGTCAGACTTTTTACTTCTAGCTTTCAGGCCTCAGTAAATGTCTGAAACCTTGCTTTAAGATGTTTGATTTTTGTTATATGCTTACCAGCCACCAGGACAAACATTCTGTCATCTGTTATGCTTCATAAAGGAGCAATCCGTGAATATATCCAACACTGGCATAAGAAAGTGCCTCTTCCCGCTCTAGTCCTAAGATTTAGCTCTTGGTATCAAAGCAATAGCCTTAAATGTCAATACTGATACGATATACAGTGGTCTAGGATCGAAGAATAATACATAGCCTAAGAACCTCTTAAAGTTGACACCAGTTGCTTGTAGCTCCTATGCCATTAAAATCTTTTCTGAAGACTCAGGCCAGCATAGCACATAAATTGCTCCACACATATTGCCCAATGATGTATTTAGATTTTCCAGTGACCTAGCACCTTCACTGTTGTATGACCTTAGATTTCTTTGGACATTTTTGTGGCATACTCTTGACTTTGCATAACTATGTCATCTAAATGTATTTTCCTATTGCCTTTTTTTTTAAAAAAATCATAAATGTTTTGCTTTGTTGCAGGGGCTGGTGTTTTTTTCCTCTCTTGCATGGAAGGAGAGAAGATCAGCTTTCTCTTTGACTGCATTGTTCATGGCATCTCTCCAACGAAAGGCACTTTCGGCTTACGTCCTGTTCTGCCAGGTTAATACAGGAAATATATCATAACTGCTTACAGAGAGAACTCACCTAGAATAGTACATTTTGCTGTACTTAGAATTATAGGTTCCTGGTACTAAGACTGAAAAGCATAAAATGGTTGCCATTACTATATATCAAAATATATTTTGACATGCACATTTTCCTTTGTTCTAGAGATCACATTTTTCTGTTTGATTTTGCTTTGGATTATCTAGCTATATAGAAATGTAAAATGCTAAATACAAGGGAATTATTTTGCGGTGTGCACCTTACCTGTTTTTAAAGCTGCGTCAGATTCGTCTGAAAATTGGTGGTAACTTGTTATATACCTTCATGTGATGAGGGAATTTGAGTGTTTCCAAGAGGCTGGGAGCAATTCTATCAATAATAGACTCTATCAAGTGTCTACACTCCCATCAGGGTCACCCAGAGCAGAACAGTCAAACTGTAGATGCATTCATCATCACTACTGCCAGACTGTGTACTCAAGCAAGCCCCCTCCTTTTTGTTGTTTGGCCTTCTTTGACTGCTCACTAATTTTTGCTCTCCTCTCCCTTGGGTGAGCTTCCTGTTGGGCCTGTAGAGGATGGAATATTGCAGGGAACTGGGTTAGCAAGGCTTGGGTCCCAGTGTTTAAATAAATATTGTCAGCAACAGTAAGCCAGGTATAGTTCAGACTGGTCATTTTCATCTACAGCATTACCAATCCACAGGCAAAGTTATAGGAAACAAGGGCATGAAGTTGCATGTGCAAGGGGGTTAGTCCTTGTTTTTGTTTTGGAACTGGTGCATGTTTCATTGCAGCCAAAAAATGCTGACCCCTTCTGCATAATTGTGATACTTGGGTGCCACAGTGGGAGTACAAGGCTGAGAGTGCTTCTATTGGGGCTGCCTTTCACTGTTGTGTTCAGGCTGAGTCTGTGCCTCCTAAGAAAGGCTAGAAGGCACAGCAGCAACAGCAGCTACTTAGAATGAGAGGCCAGGCTTGATGTGCATGCAAATCCTGGATGGAGTTGGCACCAGCTAGAGGCCAGAAGAAGGGCACCACCATCACCAAGATCTCACCACCAGCAGACTCCCAGCAGCACGGTGGTGCTAGCAGACTTTTCACAGACCCTAGAGAAGCTGGTTGAGAAGTGGAGTTGCTGGAGTCCCAGGTGGCAGTGGCTGTTTGCTTACCAGGTTCTAGAGACAGCACTTTGGGGGCCCAAGTCCAGTGACCAGTGGAGAAGGCTCAGAGGCAGTACAGGACATATTCACCATGCAGTACTGGTAGTAGCAGCTCATTGGATTCAGAGAAGGAGCCATCTTGGTGGGAGAAGGCAAGTAGGCATAAGAAAAGAAAAGCCAAGAGGTGCAGGAGGTCCAGTTCTAGTAGGGAGTCAGACATTGTGAAACCTTCAGGTCAGTCCTCTGAGGAGGAGGGCAAGAATAGGAAGGATTATTGGAGAATACTCATGTACTGTTTTGGATTGTAATTTAAACTGAAGAAGAACTGAGGAGAAAGATGGGTCTAGTCTCTGGAATATTTGTGGTTGTACTAAGGTATTACTTACATTACTTACAGCCTAGTTCTCTTAACCCTGAAAAAAATTCCTATCTTGTTGAATGCCTAGGACTACAGACTTCAAATACTGGAACACCCACACTTTGAAGTATTTCAAGAAATAACTAGATGTTCCTTAAAATTCTAGATTAAAATGTACATATCCTACTAGATCAAATGAGAATAAGAGTTATAGGAAGGTAATCTCCATTTCACCTCCCACTTACTGTCAAGTGCTGAAAGCGGTACCCATGTTTAGCTGTTCAAATATCTTTCAGAAAGTTTAGTAATAATTACTATTAGTATTTTGTGTAGCTGAAGTTCACTGGAAATGGGAAGAATAGGAGGATTATCTTGTCTGCTGAGAAAATTAGTCTTCTATTGGTAAAGTGATTTTTCTAATAATAACAGACAGTCCTTCCAATGAGATGTGTAAACTACATGTTTGGTGTGGAGAGTTTGGTGTGGAGAGAGTTATCATTCTATGTAATACTGAACAAGGACATTCCCATGTTTTTCAGGGTCAGATTAAGGTGTTCCATAACATTGAACTAATGAGTCCTCACCATAATTCAACCAGGTTAAAAAATTAATTCAGTATTCTACCCTAGGAGGGACACTTTCAGTTCAGCACCATTTCTGCTGTGCTACTCAAATGGATTAAAAACAAAACAAAGCTCCTTTCCAAAGAAACATTGAATTGTTTTCTCCCATAAGAGGGAAAGGGATTGGGTTCTAGTCATAGTACTTTACTGTTTTCAAGCAGGACAACAGTTTTTTTATCTATCCTTGGCCCTGAGGGGTATGAGGGCGACCAAAATGGTGAGAGGCCTGGAAGCCATGCCCTATGAGGATAGACTTAGAGAGCTGGGTATGTTTAGTCTGCAGAAGAGAAGGTTAAGAGGGGACATGACAGCCATGTTTAAATATTTGAAGGGATGCCATGTAGAGGATGCCCCAATATTGTTGGTTGCAAAAGTTCTTCAAAATTACATTGTTTCATTTGAAGAAGTGGTTCTTTGCATTCTGGCTTAATTCTACCCACCCCCCAAAAAAGCTTAATTTAGTGTATTTGAGTATTGACACATGCATTCCAGTGTCTAGCTTCTTCACAGTTTTTCACAGCTGCTTCACGGAAGGTCAGTGTTTTCATAGAACATACCCACCATCACCCTAGTTTCTCTTTCTTGGTCAGTCACTACAGAATTCATACTGTCATTGGTGTGGTTCTTTTTGTTACATAATACATTTGAAATTTATTATCCATTCATCCAGCTCATAGTCTTTAAGTTCCCTGCAGTTTTTTTCTTTACTCCCCTGAATAATTGGTTTCACTCACCAACATGCCTGCCTTATTGTTTAACTCAGTTCCATATAATTTATGAACATGTTTAAAAGCACCAAATGATCCAGTCAACTCCTATAGCTAGTTTTCTGCTTCTGATGAAATTCTTTTTAAAATAGTTAGTCTTATTGTTTTTAGCAGTCCATTTCTCTGATTCTATTTTCAGACCTCTTCCTATCTCTGTGGGTTTTTTTACCAAATTTTCTGTTCCTTTTTGTTTGCATTTGACTAAGACTAATATTTTTTTAAGGAAATATAATTTCCTCTATTTACTTTCTTGACTGTACTTTCTTGACTGCAAATGCATCTTCTTGAATTTGAGAGAATCTTTCCTGATCTGTGACATCTTGAGTTTCCCTTTCAGCTTCTTTTATTTTTAGAGGTCCTCTAATTTTAGAGAAATTTCTTCTGAATTCAACTGTTGGGCTGACCTGGCTGTTGTTCATTTATACAAATGTGCAGTTAGAGAATACTATTGTGCCATTTTCCAGTTGGTTCTATAAAATACTGAAGACTCACACCAGGTTCTAGGTGCTACTTTGCTTCCTGTCTGACCAATGCCATGATGAGGACATAGGCTTCCTAGAAATTTTGCTTCTTGGTTTGAATTATCCATTCTCTTTGAGGGAAACTGAAGTCACCTGAGAGTACAGTACAATCTTATCTGAACTTCTCTGATCTTCTTCTCCACCTCAGGATCACACTTAAGAGTTCTTGTTAAGAGTTTTGAGATAGGTGTGGTTCCTATCTCTTTTAGAAGACTGGAGTTTATTTGCCTTAACATTTCTCCACCTGTATCTAGCTAGAGATCTTTAGAGCCCACTGAAGTCTTGTTCTGGTATGTGATTAGTTTCCTCGCGGACTCCAGCATATTATCTTCTGCCATGGAGCATAAACTTAGATTATGTCCATGTTGGCGGTTTTCCCTGAAGTCTTATTGATATTATTTGATCAAACTTTGCGTTATATCTTTTGCCTACTTTTGGTACATCTCTCCCCACTGTTAACACCACCCCATTTCTTCTTAGGTTTCCTAAGTAAAACACTGTGCAATTATCTGATTCAAAATTTCCCATTCCTGTCCATTTTAGCTTGTTCACCCCAAGTACTGCAATCTCTATATGTTCCATTTCTTGTTTTCCTATGTCTAGCTTTGCCTGATTCATGCTTCTCATATTCTATGTTCCTGTAATGTGTGTTGTACAGCTTTGGGTGTTCCTTTCACCTCTGATCATGCCAATAGCCAAACAACCTTTTGGCTTGAGTTCAGTTGTGTCATTAGCCACAGTGCTACTTGTAGTTGTCCTGTGGTCTATCTCAGTAGCTCATTGAGTGCTATCTGGCCTAGGAGTCTGATCTTCTGGCACTAGGTTGACTCAGCCTTCCATCCTTTTGCAGGTTGGTAAAATGAGTACCCAGCTTGTTGGGGGCATGTATAGAAATGTTTTGAAATACATGCTATTTGTAAGTTGTTCGCCGCTTCGATCCATATGGAGAGGTGGGATACAAATAAATAAATAAAAAAAACTATCTCTTGTTTCAATTTGGACTGTTTCATCATAGAGTTTTTGTGGTAAAACACATTCAAAAGAGTTTTACCATACTTCCTTCTTTGCAGTACTAACAAGTGTTAGCTATGACAGTTATAACACCACTGCCATTGTCTCTGAGAGATCCTCTAACAGTGTCACTACCTCCCACGATGCACACTATTGCTACTACCTAGTAGTTGTTTGGCACATTTTATCTGGTTCCTCAGCAAAAACCCATCTGACATAACTACATGTTACTCATACATAGAGTCACCATAATTTGAAGTCAACTTAATGGCAAATAACAACAAGCTAATCCAGCTTCATTGGTGAAAGTATAAAATATTATAATATTTGCATTTAACTGCTATCCCCTATTATTTTCCTTCACTAGAATAGAGGTTTCAATTCTATTGTCCTGGAATTGCTTCTAGGAGGGTTTGTACACATTTTCTCTCAGTCAGAGCACTGGTCATTTAACAGTTAATACTACACAGCAGGTGTTCTCCAAAACATGGTTGTGACTGCAGAATCAAATAATAAACAAACCAAAATTTGTACCATGTGTCCTACTTTCTCTATTAAAGGGAAAGATTAGTTACAGTGAAATCATAATTATAATTTGATGGTATTTTTTTTAAGATCCCAGTGCAAATCCAGCATGCATGGAAGAGAGAGTGGCCCATGAAGCTTTGCAGTTAGAGAAGCGCCTCAGCCTTCTATCCCATGCAAGCTACCATGGAAGTGGAGGTAAGAACTCATACAGTTTAAGGATATTGATTGTTTTTTCTTCTGGCTTCTATCACAATCTATACTGTTTCAATTAAATGATGCTTCTACATCATATCTATCGAGAGGTCTTTAGCAACCTGATTTAATAAAATGTATCACTTTTACCAGTTAGCATTTTAGCCAATTCAGCATTTTTGTAGATCTGCATTCCCACATAGCCTGATCTGTTGCTGTCTGTAACAGACTGTTGGGAATAATGGTAGTACTGTGAGATTCTAGTGAGGGCTGTTAGTTATGAGATGCCACCTGCCATTGCCATCTGTGCAAGAGCAGTCCTAGCCTAAGTTTGACAAGTGAAAGGCTTGGTTTGGCAGACATTCTGAAAACAAAGCTCTTTGCATAGCTTCTGTTAAGAAGGAACAAATGTTACTGTTCTGAGCCAGAAGACTGGGAAGAGCCAGCTGTGGAATGTGGAGTAATTGCCCTGGAATGGGATAGGTAGGCATCAGAGGAATTGCCAACGATGCTGAGTTTGAGGAGGAAACAAACCACTAGTTTCAATAATGATCCAAACCATGGCCACCCAAGAACCACTAACATTTCTCCCCATTCCTTCTAATAATCCCTATTGATTAAACATTGATACATCTGTCAGTAGTCAATAAACTATCAATTATTGAAAACCAAACACTAATTTTTATCTATATGTAATAATTCTTAGTTATTGATAGTATTATTATGTGTTATTTTCTATTTTGTATTTTTAGTGTCTTGTGTTATGTTGCTTTGTTTTTGTGTTCCTTTGTTATATCGTTCTTTTAGTTTTATTTAATAACAATAATATAAAAAATAAAAGAACCTGAAACACTAACACTCTCCTCCAATGTTTTTTCAAATATGCCATCACTGTACCTCATTCTTTCTTAAATCTACTCAAGTTTCCCTCTTTAATCAAAATTGTTAATTTGTCCATTTCAGCAAAATCTCACACTTTAAACCACCATTCTTCTACAGATGGAATCTGTAAATCTTTCCATTTGGGGGAAAAAGAGTCTTGCAGCTGTATTCATGTACTGAAATATTCTTCCTGCATTTTTGTCAAAATTCTCTTCCATCAGATCCAACAGAAACAATTCTGGGTCCAATCCAATCTTTATCTTGAAAATTTCTTCAATCAAGGGGTGTATTTGACCAATATTTCTTCATCTTTTCATATGTCCACCACATATGGGGAAAAGTCCCTACATTCCTTTTACATCTCCTGTATAAATATTTGGAACCATTATACATTTTAGAAAATTTCTCAGAACTAAATACCATCTATACATCATTTTGTAAACGTTCTCTTTACAAAACTCAAGCATCAAAACTCAAGGTAACTTTCACACCTTTCAACCAGATTCTTTCCCATTGTTCCAGATGTATCTCATGACCCACATTTTGTGCCTATTTAATCATAAAATCTTTAACCATCTCCCCTTTATTTCTAATGTCAGTAACCATTTATACATTTTGCAACTAAATATAAAGATTTTTCAAGTACAGAGGTATCTCTTTCAAAGTCATACACTTTTTATTCATTTTAAATCTCTCCAATAATTGTCTATAAGCAAACCGACTTATTTCAACTCCTCCTTGATTCAGTTCTTATGCTGTTTTCATTTTCATTTGATCTGTACTTTTTTCACAGCAGATCCTTATATCTCAGCCTGCTATGTTTAAATGTTATTTTTCTTCTAAATAAAGCCTCACGTGGTGAAACCCATAGCAGCGTTGTCTCTTTTATAATTAAGCCAAACTCTAAGTTAGGCCTTTCTAATAAAATTATGTTTAAAATGAAGATTTGCTTTAATCTTATCATACCATAGAAAATAGTGCCAGCCAAATCTTAAACCAAACCCTTCCAACTGAAGAAGTCAGTCTCGTCTCAGTGAAGCATACCAAGCAATGTGCATGGAAGTAAAGTTTCAAATCTGGTAATCCAAGCCCCCCTCTGTGTCTGTCATCTTGTAAGACCTTAAACCTCACTGTAAGTTTCTTCTCCTAACTTAAGAAATTTGACAAGTGTTTCTGCCATTGTCTAAATGGCAGATTGTTGTATAAAATGGAGATGGTCTGAAATAGAAACAACCTTTTAGGTAAAACATTCATTTTCATGGTTGAAATACAGCCTAGAAGTGAACTTTTAAGTTTTGACCATCTCTATAAGTCCTATTTGATCTCATTCCAAAGTTTGGTGGAATTATTATTTAAAAGCTTGTTATTCTGTGTCTCAAAAATGACTCTCATTTATTTCACTTTAGCAATTTTAAATCCAGATTTTTCTATCAATCTTTTTTTGTCATATTTTTAATCAACGTGTTTTTTTTCTTTATTCACCTTAAACCCTGCCATTGAACTGAAATTATTCAAACACCTTATCGATACCTGTGTACAACCCAACAGATCTTCACTAAA
>CAOLHI010001106.1:0-55000 GCA_948474755.1 Ctenosaura bakeri | reverse complement strand
CCTCTACTTGAGGAATGATTTTTGCTGGTTTCAAAGGTAGCAAACCAGCTCCAGCTGCACCTCGTACTTTGTCCCCAACAAGAAACAGGAAGTTACTGTGCCATTTTTCCAACATGGAAGTAACTTTCAAGGACAGATTGACTTTGTGAGTGTATCAGGTTTACTATAGCTCTCTGACCTGTTAGTCTCTGAAGTATGTAATGAGAGATAACCTTATCCTGCCACATGACCATTTGTACTTCAGTCATGCATCTCCTATCTTCCATCCCAGGTGAAGATAGAAGTTTATCAAGTTCATCTTCAGATACTAGCCGTTCTGATGCTAGCATTGGGAGCAGGCTGACTATTTGGCCTGACCAATCTTCAGCCAGTACTTCTCAAGAGAGCCATGGACTTGCTGCAGCAAAATGCAGTCACCTTGGGGAAGAAAAATCCCATTCAGAAGTTATCCGCGGTGTCACCAAGCCCCCTTCTAAACTTCTTCGCTCAAGGCAGCTACAAGAAATAGGGCGCCAAAGTTCTTCTGATAGTGGAATAGCTACTGGGAGTCACTCTTCATACTCTGGAAGTTTCTCCTCCTATGCTGGGAGCCTGGACATTTGCCATGGTGATGAATTTGGGTCACTGTTGAGTCTGTCACTGAACCTTCCTTCAGACCAGAATGTATGTACTTGCCCACCTAGTGAGCATCAGAGGAACCTTGGCTTGGAGTACCAAGTTCCCAGCTCCGTTAGACATATCTATGACACACCCAGGAGTCTATTACAGATGCCTGCTAAAGATGTGCGGAGTTTATGTCCCATCTCCTCCCAATCAAAGGACCAGACACCTCAAGAAATTGGTGACCTGAACCTTCCAGTACCACATCTGGAAGCACAACCGGCTCCTGAACATAGCAGAGAAAACATAATGCAGGAAGCCTTTCGCACAGAAAATATACAAGACTCATCCTCTGAAGGAAGTGTGGATTTAATTTCAAGATGGCCACACCTGAAACAGCAGGTATTAGACTCTAGAAGTATTGAGATGATACCAACTGGTGGGGTCTCCAGCAGCACTTGTGAAATATGCTGCTCCCCAGGGATAACAGGAGCTGTCTTTCCATCTTGCCCAGTCTGTGGTGGGCTAAAGGTAAATCATTGCACTGCGCATATGTTAACCTTGCTTGAAGGAATTTGTGTAATTTGAACTACTCTCAGGAGAATACATGCACATACAGTTTATTTTATTTATTGCACTGATAATCCAAGGTGATGCATCTGATGAGATAGCTAAAATCCACAAAATATTATCCTAAATAAAACTGGTTAATCTACAGGGTACTGCAAAACTCTTTGTTATCTTTGAAAGCAGCACAGTTAGAGTTCCTACCACTGATCAAACCCAGACTTGTTTTACTTTAGCTAGGTTGCTGTCAAATGTGCCTTCAGATCATGTCCTGGGATTACTCCTTGCCATTTTAGAGGCCCAAAACATTACTGAAGACAAACAAAATGCAGAGTTTTGGATTAGCAAATAGTTGTCCCATTCCAAATAAATGAAACCTAGTTTCATCTTTTATTGCAAGAAAAAAGAAATCAAAGAAATCAATCTCTAAAGAGAAAGGGCCTCCAAGGGTTTGGATCCAATTCCCATCATGGCCATGCTGACTGAGGATGATGGGGCATTGCAGTCTAACACATCTGGAGAGTGCCAGGTTTGAGAAAGCTGCTCTAGGCATTATTATTATTTAACCACTCTGGGTGCTTAGATGTACATGTGAATGTGTTGTCCTTTTAAATTTATTTAATTCTTTGCATGGTTTTATGGACTAATACAAATATTATGTAAGCATTTCAGCTTCTTCAGAAAAATTAGCAGAATGCGTCCATGAAAATAGGACAAAGGATCTTATTTATGTGATTAAAATGTTTAGTGAAAGTGGTAAAAATCAAGGAATATGAAAAATTTTGGTTTGGTAGACTAATGTTTTACATAGAATTCCTAGAGTATGCATGCATCAGTCTGGTGAATGTGCTGATTGATAATATCTACAGCACAGTGAGTGAGGATTTTTGAGGTCAATTATCTGACTTGGCTTATTTCTTCCTGCTGTTCCTGGCAACTTGCTTATACTCAGATTGTTTGTTTCTAAAGGCCCCCATACAGACTACTGAAAATGATGAACCTTGGAACTAGCTTTTCTAATAACCAGAGAGTGCAGTCAATCCTCTGTCGAAATTAGTGGTTCCCTGAGATGAGTAAACTCTCATATTGTGGAGATTAGCTCATGATTTCTAAAATGTGGGCACTGTGCCATATGTAATTACTCTTTCTTGATCTATTGATTTGGATGTTATATTATTTAGCTTGGTAGATACTGTTTACATTATAGTCATTGTCCATTACAAATTCATAATGTGTATTGTTTGTGTGGCAAGTAGAAATTCAGTTGGTGAATCACTACAGTTATAGGTGTAACAATGGAGAAAGTTTTATTTGCTGAATTTCTTTTCAAACTTACTGGAGCCCTGCTAGGAAAATAGTGGGCAAAACCAATACAGGCCTGTTTCTATATCTCTGCATGTTTTTAAGGAGCACATGTTTTAAACATGACGGATTTATATGGATCTGCTACTATCTGTGACAGGAGCAGCAACAAAATCCACATCTCAGTGGCCCACTGGCCATTTTCATGATCTCAGAATGCCCAAGGTGCTGCTTGGTTTTAAGATACATACTTGCCACATTTTTGGTAGTTTTCATGTTTTTCTTCCACAATACTGGAGAATGATGTTGCTTCCAATGTATTCAGAGATTCAGCAAGTGACAGATGCTAACAGATTATTACCATCACAGGTGGTAAAAATAAAAAATAAAAATCCATATGCCAACATTGGTGAAGGTGAGCAGCCTCTCAAAGTAACTGTTTTCATCATTCCCATAGAATAGGTAAAAAAAACCTCCCAAATTCACTTATCCATGAGTAAAGGCAAATAATTCAGTAAGCTGTTTGAGACACTCCTACTGTAGAGATAGAAAAACTGACATTCTTATTATCCAACTACTTCCCTAAGCAAATATAAATTCTGTAGAATTCAGAATTTTCCAGAAGCAAGGGCTGTTGTAGAGTAGTATTTCAATATAACTGGGAAAGTAATGCCTTGTTTGTTTAGGGCACATTATAAATAGTTGCACAATACATACAACCCATTTTTACTGTATCTTTTTTATAATGCTGCACCACCAATAATAATCCAGTTTTGCTTTTGCCTGTTATTTTATGTACAGAAAAAGATGTTTTGATATTTTTATGTTTGATGGAATGTCAGAATTCCATTTCAATGGATTATGAATGTACATTTTAATGTTCATATTTGTATTTCATTCAGATTAAACCAAATTATGTTTAAGGACTACTTAATACAACTGCAACAGTGAAGAAGAAAAGTCCTAGAATGAAAAACATTTTTTTTAATTTTCAAAAACAATACATTTTTACAGCCTGTTCTTGAAAGAATATATATTGACACGTAAAGGTTCTGTACAAGGTTCTGTGCAATGCAGATGTCCTATCCACTGTTTCAAGTGTTCAGTGGTAGAATAATATGTAGCAATGGTGTCTGCAGTGCTATTTCCTTCTCACAGACCTCTTCAACCCTGCTTGCTGAGAATTAGAAGTGGAATCCTGCTTGCTAGAGCAAGGGTGATAAAAGGTTGGGTGACAATCAGGCTGAAGCCTCAAGGCCTACTCTGAGCAAGCATCTTAAGGCAATCTAGATGTAACTGTGCTGCAGTCCAGATCCAAATCCTTCTTCCTGGCTGGCATTAACTACAGAGGAGAAAGCAGGTACTCATAGGTGGTTTTCCTGGGGCAAGAGGATTGGATTGAGACTATAGTATATAGGAGAAGGCTTAATGCTGCTTTATCCTCAATCTAAATGTCCACCCTCTAGGACTGTTTTAGCAAAAAGAAAGCGGGGGGGAAAGACACACAGAAAGAGAAGGATTCTAAGATAACATTTATATATTTATGTATCTGTATGTGCCTTCAAGTAACCTGCCAACTAATGGTGGCTCATGACAACCCTATGAATTTCATGGGCCCTTTCCGCACCTTACCTTCTTCCGGCACTGGGGTCTGGCAAGAGGCTCTCAAGTCCGGGGTCCTTCGGCTCCACACAATCTGTCTGCTTGTGCAAGAGCCCTGCCTCTTCCTTCCACAGAGCAGCCTGGGAGTTTCCTAGGCTGCACTGGGGCACGAAGCGCAACCATCGCGGCTCCAGAGGCTCCACACGCCAGGTAAGTGCGCTCGGGGCCTGGGAGCAATGTGCGATTGCACACCATTTTCGGCTTCTAGCTGAAAATGAAAAGGTGCGCAATCAGTGCCTGCTGGCCCCTGGAGTGTCGTGTGATTGTGAGTGCATTGTGCCGATTGCTCCTCACAATTGCGTGATGCTCCAGGCACCCTTTCGCATGGAAAATGCCGTGCGGAAAAGGCCATAGAGTTTTCTTAGGCAAAGACTACTCAGAGATAGCTTTGCCAGTTCCTTTGTCTGAAATATAGCCTACAGCAGTAGTCGTTGACAATCTCCTACACAAATTCACACCAGGGCTGACCCCACTTAGCTTCCACGATCAGATGGGATTTGGTGTCCCATATAGTTTGGGTTTAGTTCTGTGGAGAGCCAAAGCAAAGGCATACTTCCTGATGTATCTTAGCCCTCTTCAAGGACTTCCAGAGGTGGCTTCATGAGCAACTGAGGCAACATTCCCTTTTTTTTCATTGGGTTAGAAAGCAAGAAGCAGGCCTGGAGCTAGCAGGGCATTACTGGGCAAATGGGTGGAGCCTTACAAACCCACAGTCATGGGTATCAAGCATGAAAGGAATCCTGCACTTTTTTTGTTTTATTTTTAAACATAGTATTGATAGGAACACTGGGCCTGTACTGCTGTCACCACCATGGGCCCATTCACACTACGCAATTATAGTGCTATATTCCACTTTAACTTTGACTGCAATATTCTGTGGAGGCCTTTGATTGGTATTTTAGAGCAGAGCATTTAAAATTCTTAGCTGGAGAGCTCACCAAACTTTAACTGTATATAAATGTAACTCTAATACCTCACCAAACTGTAACCCCAGAATGCCATAAAATGTGGATTAAAAATAAAACAAAAAAAGTGGTGGACTCCTGTAATAGTGGTTAAACCCAAGTAATCATGCTATATTTGTATAGTCTGAATGGGTCCCATGCTTGCAACCCTGCATTGTAACTCAGCCACATGCTCTGTGACACTTCTGCCATTTTAGTTCCCCATAAGGAAGTGCTGTATGTAGAGCATTTTACTGCAGGGAGTAAACATGGCAGAATTGTTGAGTCCAGCTGTGCAGACCTGACTGATTCTTCTCCACCACATACATTATTGCCAAGCTATGGGCTATGATCTTCCTGGTAAATACTTTGTCCAGGGTACGTTATCTGCAGGTAAGTGATCCTAGATCCTCTTTTGGTCATATTCTTGGGTCCCCTAAAAAAACCCAAAACCATACAAATCCTTACAATATGTGTTCCTGTGTTAATGTCAGTGCAGTTAGCATGATTCTGACTTGGATCATGCAGGTGCTACCTGCCTTTCAAGAACTGTTTTTTAGCCTTAAAAATGTCAATAAGTTTTTTTTCTTTTTGTTTTTAAAAAGGAGTAATCTTTAATTCTTTGTCATCTCCAAGATGGTGTGATTTCTTACCTTAATGGGTCTTCAGTCTTCACCAGCCTCTCTGCTGAGTTGGGAGACATATATGATATGATGATGGTTGCCACTGATTAAGGGGAGATGTAAGAGGAAGGTACTGACAGCTAGAATTAAGGCTAGAGACCACCCAGTTAGGGAAGGCATTGCTAGTTCTCATTTACAACCTATACATCAGACTATTGTCTATAAATCAAGGAAACTCAACATAAAACATTTGAAATTTATCAACAGAATTCAAAGACCTGGGATCATGACTCATGCAGCAAGCAATCTGTTGCCATCCTGCAACAAACAGTATGCAACTCTGCTTACACACAGGGGAGATGGCTTTTAGGAGGTTTTGTGCACAGCATAAATTGGCTGGAGGTAATTAGCCATCAGACTGGCTCCCATGGAGTTCCATCATCTAGTCCACCAGTGAGTGGTCCTAATCAGGACAGGTAACATGGTAGCAAAGGTGTATGTGAACTGGCAAAGAAGGACTTGATCCAGGTCCCTCATGGTGAAGGCAGAAACTTTGCTAACCTGGGCCAAGGCCATTTCTGCACTACACTGTTATAGTGCTATTATTCCACTTTTAACATCCTGTGGAATTCTGGGGTTTGTAGTTTAGTGAGGCCAAAGAGCTCTCTGACTGAGAATTCTAAATACCCTCCCTAAACTGGAATAGAACTTGAATAATAGCACTATAACAGCGTAGTGTGGAAATGGCCCAAGTCTTAGCTTCTCTGTCTAAAGGCAGAACACTTAAGAGAGAGCTGAACACAAGGACCAACTGGCTCAGCAGAACTGATGTCAATCCTGCAGAGTGGCGTCTTCATTTGAGCTGATAGTCAATTTGGTTTTCCAGAGATAGATCTGTTTACTTCTTCAGTCAACGATCAGGTGAGCAGGTTCTTCTCAAAGTTCCAGACTCAAGGTGCAGAAGGATTGATGCCCTAATGTCTCAGTGGCCTTGAAGCCTGTTGTATGTATTTCCTCCAACAGTCCTAATACCAATTTTTTTCAGAAAGGTAAGAAAAGAAAATATTGATTTTGTCCTGATTGCCCCCTGTTGGCCACACAGGGTGTGGTTCTTTCTAGATCTGGCCCATCTTTAGCTCTCCCCTCAGATCTTATGCAGGGTCAGTTCTCTCATTGGGATCCTGCTTGGCTCAAGCTTCACACCATGAGATTGAGTGTGAAGGTTGACCCTGATGATGAGTCTGCCCTCCAGAGCTGCAAACACCATCATCAATTCCAGACAACCATCAACCAGACATATATCTGATTATGCATTCTGCTCCTTTCAAAAGTGGTGTAGAAGAAAAGGGCTGTGTTACAAGTGCATTTCAGTTCACACCTTTCTGCTGTTTTTATAGGACATACTGGTTAAAGATTTTCATCCACATACTCTCAAGGGACAATTTTTTGCGATTTCTTCTGTTTTCCTGCCTAGGTAGCTTCAGCTTTCCTCTCATTCCTCTGTAAGGATCTTCTTGAGGGCAGTTTCATTGCTTAAACTACAAACAGTTCACTCCCAGCCTACCTGGGAGGTACCTTCACAAGGTTCTTAATGCTTTGATCAAAACTCTTGAGATTTTAAGACAGGTGTCACTCAGATTTCTTTCTTAGAAGGCCCTCTTTCTCATAACCATTACGTCAGCTAGGAGGGTGTTGGAGCTGAGACCCCTGTCAGCTAGCAAAGAGCTATATAGGCTTTTCATCTGGATTCAGTGGTTCTGAGAATGTACCCATCTTTTCTGCCCAAGATCAACACTGTTTTCCAACAGATCACAGGAAGTCCTTTCCCTTTGGGCTTGTCAGACTATTGGAAATATCCTGGCACACTTCAGATGCCAAAAGAGGTCTGAAAATTTATCTTCAGCACACTTGTTCTTTCAGAACTTCAAGCCAATTTCCTTTCATACTTCAAAACTGGGCAAGAAAGTTTCTTCACCATTCTTCATTTTCAGCAGTGGATGTGAAAACATCATCCCTGCCCGCTTGGTATTGATGCGGGGAAGTCTAGATTTTTCCTTTCCTTTCCTTTCCATTTTTCTCTAATTGGTAGATTTTCCTTATTCAGCACTGACCAAATAGTTTGTGAGCTGCTCCCCCTGCTGGCTGTTACCACAAACTTCATCCTGCCAATCAGAGCAAGTGGGTGGAACAACCCATCACATGTTTCCCCTTCAACTGTTGAAAATAAGCATCTCATGGGTAACTTCAATGTTTCTTTTCATGGATTACAACTCACTTCTTTGGATGGATAGCAAGTGGCAATGTTCAAGTTTCAGATGTATATGCAAAGTTACAGCATACACATAGTGCCTTTTCTTGAATTTAGCTATATACATTCTTATGTAGAATTGAGGAACAGAACTTTTAAAGCCAAAAAGGAGGCTCAAAAGCAGAGCCATTATTTCTTGGTTGAAAATAAGTACTGTCTTCCTCCTTGCACAAAGCAAGCAATTAAGAAAAATATTGTAAGGCATTACACATACAATATGTCAGTCTCAGCACTGCACAAATTTATTCCCTCCATTCATAGAATGTAACTTGTGTGAGGACTCAGACCCAGAATCTGTGTATAACAAAAGAACTCTAAAATATGGAGAATATTCATAAGCAAAATGTCTCTGTGAAAGTACACATTTCAGACATACGGTCTGTCCTTTTTTCCTTCAGGCCACAGATGAAGTGGTTGGCAGCTCTGCGCTCCAGCACTTTTCTCCACAGAAATTAAAAAGAGAATTGGTATGATAAGATATTACTGAGAACAACTCCATACTTGGATTTCTTCCTTTTGACCTCTATTCACATGTCCTCAAGATATGTCTGAGAAAATTGGAAGCTTTTCCCACTGTCTTTTTTTTTAACATGGTCAAGACGGGACAAAAGGCTTTTAAAATTTGTACGTCTTTCAGGCATTTTTTTTAAAGTTTCATAATTTGTGTTCTTCCCCCTGCCTTAGATGAAAATATGCAAACTGTGAAATAAACCAGTCAAAGTAATGATCTTACATGCTACAAAGGCTGCATTTCCAACCTCCTGATGTAAGATAAAACATCATGGGTATCTGGTTATATTTCTTTATTTCTTCCTACTTTCTCTCCTGGTTGAAATGTCTTTCTTCCCCCACTTCACATGTACACATATACACACACACCATAAAATGTAGAAAAAAATACATGACTGTATCATTCTCACTCAGAACTTTCCACACAAGCATTTTATTCTCACATAAAAATCATTTCATCCACCCACAATCATTTCCCACAAACACAAGGAACACAATCCTACTCTTTCTCCATCTTAGTAACCACAGCAGCTAAAAGCTATGGCCTAAGTCTGGTGCTTGACAGTTTTGTTATATAAAGAGATTTTCTTCAGGGAGAGCCATTTTAATCCTTTACAAAATCACTTGTCATTATTTAAATGATTGATTTCAATATGAAGTTTAAGGTTCAACAAGTACAGTAGATTCTCTTAGAAATAGTTTCAGTTTAGTTGTGTTTTATCTTGCCCTTCAAATAAAATATAGCAGCGTCACTTACACACAAGAAAAAAGCTTGGATAAAAATAGTAGCTCAAATAAAAAGGAGTAAAAGCAGTATAAAAAATAAGCTTGCTTTGTTAAAAGTTCTTCAGTCTGAAAGTAATAAAAAGGTCTTTCTCTGCTGCTGAAAGATGGGAGGAGAGCATTCCATGTATTCTGGGCGGAAAACACCCAAGAAAGTGCTCTCTGTGGTCTTCTGCTGTCATACAGCAAACCAGAAATGACAAGACCTCTGATTCCCTTCTTCTCCAATTGTGGGAGCCGTTTAAAACGAAACAAATGAAAAGATATATTAGTGTGTAATGGTCACAGAGGTAAGAAATTTGTACATTCAGATGAGATCTTTTAAATGCTTCATCTTGGCCCTGTCACCAATCAATCAATCAATCAATCAATCAACAAACAAATATTAAAAAAATTAAAAAACATAAAAGTTGACAGGCTTCTAGAATTCAGCACAAAGGTACCGGTAGTCCTTGCCCAATTTTAGATAGTTAGAACACATAATTTTGATTATATAAACATGAAGAGCATTCAAACTTTTACATGGTTGAGTGACGTCAGTTCTTCTGCCTTAACTATCCAGGCACTGCTACACTTGTATATCATCACAAGCTGCACTTGTTATCACTATGTAAACATCCCATGTCCAGCTTTGCAGATGCCCTATGCCTGATGCTAGCTATATGCTAGATGTTTTGTACTAAAGCAAGTGTCAGAATCATGGAAGTCTCTGGATGTTGTTGGACTGAAACACCCAGTGCTCCCCACCATGCACTAGGAAAGCTAGAGTTGCAGGGAGATGCAGTCTGATAACATCTAGAGTGCCTTATGATTCTCACCCCTGTGCTTGAAAGTTCGAGAGTTCAGCAGATTCACTGCACAGAGGGATATTCGCTGTCTTTACATTATTGTGTGCTACTTCTTGCTTTGTAACAATGGGTTACACTTGAGGCTTTTCCTCCAGCTCTGGATAGTCTTCAGACTCTGGAATCATCTCAGTAATTACATCATCCCAATATGCCCTCCCACTCCCTCTTTCTTTATCTTGGATAGAATTACAAAGGTCCTGTACCAGGCTAGCTGGAGCCCTGGAGATGATCATGCCTTTCCTGATATGTTTTCATTTTAACTGTCAGAACGTCAGTGAAATTTAAGACTTTTGGAGTGAAGGAGATATGTGCTAGAACCAGACTCAGGCAGACTGTGTAAGTCTGAGATCAGTTGAGACATTGCACCAAGATGTTAGTTTTGTGTTTAGAGGGTGCATAATGAAAGGCAGTAGACAGGGAGGAAGAAATTGTCCTTCTTAAGCTCCTAACAGCTATAGTGTATGTAGGAGAGGTGTATGTAGTGAGATTGTAATCTTCACTAGGCAGCTGGAAGGGGTAACATGGGACACAATTTTCCCTTGCTTATTTTTGTGGTTCCTGCTGCCAATCTGCCATCGCATTTATATATCTGGATGACACAAAACAATCACAATTTTCTTTAAAAATATTTTCAAAGCCAGGAAATTAAAATTAAGGCATCTAGTGGAAAACTGCAACTTAGTTTCCTGCCACTCTGCTACCAAAATTTCACAAGGCAACAGCAAAATTGATTGCGGTGGTGTATAGCAATGGGGAGAGGAGCTGAGGGAGAGGCATTGTATCCCCACCACAAAAAAAGTCTAGAAGTTGCACAAGGGGTTTTCAGGAAGAAAGAAAAGACAAGGAACAGCTTTTAATGTGTTTCTGCCTCTGCTAGATAACAACAAAATGTTCAGATTCTAGGCTGGAAGCCCTCCTAATGATATATAGCATAGCAGGAGGCCGAGGAAAGGTAGAAAGGTGGGTATCCTTTGCCAGATCCTGAAATTTTTGACTAGCTGGTGAGGTCTGAAAAGGTCTTACTCCAAGTCTTCCTATTCTGGGCTGCCTGTTACCCTGTACAGAAATACTTCCTTCAGGATCTGGGGATACTCTGCAACTTTTGGTACAAGTCTCCCTTGGCATTCTTTGTTATTAAATTATTGTTCAGTATTTTCTTTTGTTGTGTTAAGTCTCTGAATCTATAGCTTATTTGCAACTTCTGTGTCAAAAATGTTATTGTAGATATTGGCCCTTTCCGCAACTTACCTGTGTCCAGTGCAGTCACACAGGGAATCATGCGATTATTTGAGGAATTCCAACTCTGACTGTCTCTGTAGTCTAAAAGTAACCCCGCTCCCTCAGCTTGAGAACATATTCCTGACAATATTGCTTCTACACTTTTACCTCTTGCAACAGTTAAACCCAGGTTTATAGCTTATGCCTGCGTTTGTTAGAGCTTCCTTAGTCTCCCTGAAAACATAGTAGAATGCACCATGTAGTTTAGGAAGGTTGGCTAGTTCCAAACCTGACTATGCAAAATAATTTACTATAATTTCCAACTCAATATATTAGTGCTGATTTAATCAGTTTGTAGCTCTTCACAATCCATTCTTGTTCTCACAGTACTTTATAATATAGTGTTGTCAGCTGACTTCTTACCCTTAACTTCAGGTCTTGTATCAAGAGATTCTCCAGAAGCCTGATAGATATACATGTTTTGCATTTGCTTTTGAAAGTATTTTGCTTGCAATCTGGGACACAGCTAATGCATTTCACAGCTTTTGTTTTTAAAGTACTGTGCTAGAGGGGAGTGTGTGTCATATGACCTTATAGTTATCTCTGCATTAACTAGATAGGGTCATGCTTTGATCTACTGATGTTATGCTTTGATCAGTTTTATAGAACGTCAATTATTATTTGCCCATTTTCCTCAGGATAATCATATGGTTAACTGCTTTACTTAGTTTGTTATTGTTATTTATTATTGTTATTTTCACAATTTATTGTTTTCATGCAATGTGTTTTCACTACATGTGCAAGTGGGCAAAATGCATAAGAAACTACCTGCCAATCTTGACTGCCCCCCACCCACCCCACATGTTAACTGTTCTGTTGTCTCTGGCTGTATTTGCTGTGCCAAACAGGACAGGAGTCTGGAAACTAGGGCTCTGTTGATTTGGTTCTTCCATTCTTCCTTTCTTCTATTGGAGAAGGGCAGGGGGACCAAACCCAAATTATTATTCAGCCAAGGCCTTTTAGGGTGCTCCTTAAGACCATGGATGAGTTTGGTTCATTCCTGCTTCCTCTTCTCTTGCAGAGGAAGGCACAGTAGCAGAAATCAGCCAGCTCAGGCCTGAGCCAGTGACTGAAAGAGTGGCCCTTCCAGAAATTAACCAATTTCTTTCTCCCCTGCTTATTGTATCGCTCAAGATTAGAAAGCACACAGAGCTAGTGTATGACTTGGTTAAGCACTTGGAGGAGTAGCTCTAATAAAGTTCGTCTTCGTGGTCTCTGTGCCTCACACATTAGGAGCTTTCACGCCTGCGTGGTAGCGTTCAGAAGATTCTAGAGCTTAGTAGCTTGGTGGGAACCCCTCCCGCCATGCCAGTACTGTGCATGCTCCTCCCGCCGAGCAATGGTCACTCCCCAGTTCTTTTTCGTCCGCCGTTGCGAACGGATGGTTCTTGGCTTCTTCCTTGCGGTTTGTCTTTGGCTTGGCGTTTGTTCGGATTTTGGATCATTTTTGGCTTCTCTTATGGATTTCGGACTTCGGATTTGGTATTTGGATTTTCTTCCCCCTTCTTCTTCTTCGTCGTTCTTCGTCTTTTTCTTGAACTCTAAACTTCTCCATTCTATGTCTGCACTTTTCAAGAAGTGCTCGTCGTGTGGACGGAAGGTCGCTCTCTCCGACAAACATTCGGAGTGCCTCTTCTGTTTGGGCGAGACCCACAACACCAGGTCTTACCCCATCTGTCATGAGTTTACCTCCCAAACCCTCTGTAATCGCTCGTCGTGACTTAAATCCTATTGCTGGGAACAGTCGCTGAGGGCGAGGGAAGTGACTCCACGTGCAACGATGTCGGAGGCACTGAGAGTGACCGTACCATTTACGGCAGTGGTGGCTGCCCTGCCGTCCACTCCGTCGGTATTGGGCTTGGTACCGATGTCGAGGACACCCATCTCGGCGCTCCCAAGGATCCCCAAGTTATTGGCGGTGGCTAAAACATCGAAGGGGACTCCTGCAACCAAGAAGGCCTCTGTGTCTTTTAAGCCGCTAACTGCGGCACAAAAGAAGCGTCCTGCTTCAGAGGGAGCAAAGGAGAAGGAGAAGAAGAAAAGGAGGAAGGAGAAACGTCGCTCCCCACCTCGAGAGGCCCGTCCTCTGACTCCGCCCCTGACTCAGCTCGTGGAAGGACAGGAGCAACTGTCGGAGCACGGCGAGATTGTTGAGCTGTCCAATGAGGAGCAGTTCGTGGAGGACTTGCCCCAAGAGGACCAGCCAGCCTCGCCTTTGGAGGACCTGCCTGTGTTAACGGCGGTTGAGCGCCCATCGAGTCGCTGCACATCAGCAGATCAACGAGAGCGGGAGATGGTCTACTGTCCGGTCTCGCCCAGGCAACGCTCGGCCTCGGGCAGAAGTGCATCCCGCTCCCTGGAGCGGATGGTTAGGCCGCCATCTCCCCAGTGCCGAGAGGTGCGTGACGACTGCACCCCCGTTCCTCCGACTCACACTACACCTCGGCCTCTCATATCGCCAGGTGCGTCCGTGAGTCTGAATGGAGAGAACGGCCAGCGCCTTACCGTTCCCACTCTCCATCGTACCGGGATCGGTACCATCATGACTCCAGGCATTGGGTGCCTCACAGGCATTCTCGATCACCAGCAAGAGAAGCCTGTCAGTCTCATTCACCAACTAGAGAGGCTCATAGGTACGGCCGCTCCTGTAGTCATCCACCGAGGGAGCATCGCCGGTATGAGCGCTCCTACAGTCTCCCCCTTCTCCCCGTTATCGGAGATCGAAAGAGCCTTCACCGCATTACCGAGCCATGTCGTCTCCACCAAGGGTTACCTCCACTGCGACCCAGCCAGTGGAAATGACCTTGATGTGGCCACAACCGTGACCGTGGCGACTAAAACGGTGAGATCGGCGGTCCTCCTGATGAAATCCTCAGCTACATCGAGGACTGCCACTGCAACAAAGACAACCACCACGGCGGCTGCAACGGCAGCGGCTACTTTGGCTGCGGCGGCACATCAGTCCCCCCGAAGTGTGTCCAAGGACCCATCTCAGGAGCGATCAGCCGAGAGGTCTCAGACTTCATCCTCTGAGTCCTACGAATCTGGCGAAGAGTCTTCGGACTCTACTCCAGCGTCTCATGAGTCACCACTGCTGGGTTTCGGGGACCCTATACCGGAGTCGGTGCCAGAGGACGTCCAACAGTTCTCTGCCATCTTGCTCTGTATGGCAGCGACCTTGGGCCTCAAGGTGACTGAGCCAGAGCCGGAGGACGATGAGCCCGTCTTCTCTTATGTGGAGACTAAACAGCAGGCCACCGCTCCACTGCCGATTTTGCCGAAGCTCCTCAAGGCCGTGAAACAGCCCTGGGCTAAACCGGTGACGGCTCAGCCCATACCTCAGCGACTGGAGCACTTGTACCGGATGCAGAAGGAGAAGGCGGGCTTCCTCTTCAGCCATCCAGTACCGAACTCTATTGTTGTTGAGTCCTCGCAAGTCAAGGGAGGCAACAGGGCGCATACGACACCACTGGACCGCGAAGGTCGTAAGTTGGACACCTTCGCCAGGAGGTTCTATTCCGCCTCCTCACTTCACATCAGGATGTCCAACATGCAGGCTTGCCTCATGGCATACCTGCGAAACATCCTCGACCGGTTCGCCTCTCTCTTGACAGCGATTCCCGAGGAGAACCGCTCGACCGCCAGCCAGCTCTACAACAAGGCTGTGGCTATAGCCAACCAACAGATAGTCTCCTCGAAGCATGCCGTGGAGGTCGCTTCGAGGGTGATGGTCAGTTCGGTTGTACTCCGCCAACATGCCTGGCTACGGTCGTCCAGACTGCATGAGGACAGCCAGAAACGGGTTGTTCAACGCCGCGACCGACAAGACCATGGACTCCATAGTCAAGGCGCGTCTCACCGCCAAGAAGATGGGCATGCACCAACAGTCTCAGGTCCGTCGGTCTTCTGGCTCCCGCCAGTCTTGGTGCAGATCCTCATTCTCCTCTTTCCAGCAGTGGTCCGCTCAATCTGGACAGTCCCAACTGTCATCGGTCTCATCGGCGTGAAGATCATTCAGGCGACGTCTGGCTACGTCGTCGAAGAAATCTTCGTCTGACAACAAGTCCAGGTTTTGACTGCCCATGCAGGCCGCCGCTGCACCCAACCTTCAGCCTCCCAGCAGCTTTTCAAGATTGACCGAGCTTGGCAAGACATCTCGCAGAGTGGCGCCACGTCACCACAGACTCTTGGGTGCTTTTCATCGTCCGTCTTGGCTACGCCATAGAGTTTCAAGATATTCCACCACGAGGCGCCTATTACTCCACCCTGGCCAGCTCGGTCCTGCTGGAAGAGGTCCAGTCCTTACTCCAAAAAGGGGCGATCGAGCAACTTCCGTCTTCAACCTGCAGCACCAACTTCTTCTCCCGGTACTTCACAGTACCGAAGGCAGACGGAACCCTTCGACCCATTCTGGACCTCAGAGGGGTGAACGAGCACATCCACCCCAAAAGGTTCAAGATGGTGACACTGTCCTCGATCCTCCCTTTCCTTCATCGAGGGGACTGGTTCGCCTCCATCGATCTTCAGGATGCTTACTTCCACATCACCATTCGCCCGCAGCACAGGCAGTACCTACGGTTCGCAGTCGACGGCACCTGCTACCAGTACAAGGTGCTTCCATTTGGACTCTCGACCGTGCCCAGGGTCTTCACCAAATGCATGGCCCCGGTGGTATCCTACCTGCGAAGGGCGTCTCCATTTATCCCTACCTGGACAATTGGCTATTGGTGGCGTCCAGCAGACAAAAGCTCTACGATGACACCCACCGGATCTTGACTCTCTTGACCTGTTTGGGCCTCCTGGTCAATCCGAAGAAGTCCCACCTCGAGCCGGCGAGGGTGCTCGACTTCATCGGGGCGACGCTAGACTCGATGTCGGCCAGGACCTACCTGCCGGTGGACCGGGCAAGGACTTTGTGTCGAGCCTCATCGGCGGCTTACATTGCCCCGACGCTGTCAGCCAGGAGGATCCAGCAGCTCCTCGGCTACATGGCTTCCACAACCGGAGTGACTTATCTCGTCCGGCTACGTGCAAGGCCTCTCCAGCACTGGTTTGTCCGAGCATTCGACCCGCTACGAGACGACCAGGGCCTAAGACTACAGTTGCCTGCACAGGGTTGTCCTTCCCTGCTATGGTAGTAGTCTTACGACAACCTCCTGTCGGGGATGCCTTTCAGGGAGGCGGCTCCACAGGTCACGGTGATGACAGATGCCTCCCTCTACGGCTGGGGAGCCCACTGCGATGAGCTCAGGGTCCGAGGCAGGTGGATCGACGACGAGACTGTTCTCCATATCAACGCTCTTGAGCTGCTCACCATCTGGAAAGCGCTGAGGGCGTTTCACCATCTCGTGATCGGCCGCACGGTCTTGATCCCGATGGACAATACGACAGCGGTCTGCTACATCAACAGACAAGGAGGGACTCATTCAACCACCCTCCTCAACACAGCCCTCAATCTCTGGGACTGGTGCGTTCCGCTACAGATCCATCCAGTGGCTGTTCACCTGGTCAGGCAGGAAAACACCACAGTGGACGAGCTCAGCAGGGACACCTCTTCCCACCACGAGTGGTGCCTCTCCAACAAGGCGTTCCAGATGATCTGGAACCACTGGGGCGAGCCGACGATTGATCTCTTCGCTACCAACAAAAACGTGAAGTGTCATTGGTATTGTTTCAGGGCTGGTCACGATTGAGGGTCCATGGGCGACGCCTTCCAGTTAAGGTGGAACGAGGGACTCCTGTATGCCTTCCCTCCGTTTCCCCTCCTCGGCCGAGTGATATCCAAGATCCTCGCTGACCAAGCAGACGTCATCCTCGTAGCCCCATACTGGCCGAGGCAGCACTGGTTTGCTCCCCTGCTCCAGGCCACGCGCGACCGACTGTTCAGGCTCTCGTCGACACCGGACTTGCTGTCCCACTCCAATGGCCACATACTCCACCCAGACTGCCGCTCTTGGCCCTCCATGCCTGGAGGATATCGCCATAGCCGACCCCATCATTGGCAACGTATTGACAGCGGCCAGGAAGGAGTCGACATGCCGCAACTACCACTATAAGTGGCAGCACTTCGTGGCCTTCGCTGAAGACAGAAGGGACACGGTATCTCCTGCGGCCTTGCCTACCATCCTCCACTTTCTACTGCACCTTCGACAGCAGGGCTTGGCCTTCCCGTTGCTGAAGGTGTACCTCGCCGCGATCTTGGCATACCAGCCTCCACGATCCCAGTCGGCAGTCCTCTTCAGGAACGATACCATGAAACAGTTCCTGAAGGGCCTGCAGCACCTGTACCCGCCGGTATTGCTGTCACTACTGCCGTGGTCGTTATCCTTGGTGCCATCGCAGCTGACAAGATCGCCCTTCAAGCCCATGGTGACCGCTGACGACAGGCTGCTTACTATGAAGACCGCCTTCCTGGTTGCTGTCACCTCAGCCAGGCGAGCAGGGGAGCTGACAGCTCTACGGATAGACGAGCCCTATCTCGTCTTTCACAGAGACAAGGTGGTTCTTCGGCCGGACATTTCTTTTTTATCAAAGGTGGTGTCCAGTTTCCATCTCAGCCAGGACATCATCCTGCCGACCTTCTTCCTAGACCCGACGACATGGTTGGAGCGGTCCCTGCACTCCTTGGATGTTTGTCGGGCTCTTGCCTTTTACAAGGACAGGACTGCACCCTTCTGACAGACCCCGCACCTTTTTGTGTGCTGTGGAAGACGTCGAAAGGGCCACAAGTTGTCCACCCAGAGCTTCTCCAAGTGGGTGGTACAGACTATACAGCTGGCGTACGAGCTCGCTAGGAAGCCTCCGCCAGCTTTTCTTCGGGCCCACTCTACTAGAGCTGTGGCGACATCTGCAGCCCTCCTGTGAGGAGTTGACTTGCATGAACTCTGCCGTGTTGCGACCTGGTCCCAGCCATCGACCTTTGTGCGCCACTACAGGCTCGACTGCCAGTCTCGCAGAGATGCTCGGTTTGGACGTGAGGTGTTGGCTTCCATTCTCTAGGACCTGACCCACCATCCAACTGGTAGGCTGCACAGCCTCCTAATGTGTGAGGTACAGAGACCACGAAGAAGAAGAACAGGTTGCTTACCTGTAACAGTAGTTCTTCGAGTGGTCATCTGTGCCCTCACACATACCCGCCCTTCCATCCCCTCTTTTTCAGGTCCCTAGGTTTCTACGGCGGACCACAGAACTGGGGAGTGACCATTGCTCGGTGGGAGGAGCATGCGCAGTACCGGCATGGGGGAGGGGTTCCCGCCAAGCTACTAAGCTCTAGAATCTTCCGAACGCTACCGTGCAGGTGTGAAAACTCCTAATGTGTGAGGGCACAGATGACCACTCGAAGAACTACAGTTACAGGTAAGCAACCTGTTCATCTATGTTGTCCTGATTGGCACACCAAACAGCAGATGAAGTCAACCACTTTGACAGCTCCTGGCCAAATGTCTTTCTTCATACAGTAGAGAGCATGAAGCTGCACACCTCTTTTTGTATAGAGAAAAGTAAAATGGGCAAGGTGAGGGCAGGCAACAGGTCTTGGGGTGTGTGAGGTAAATTTGGAGTAAATTGGAGTAAAATTTGGAGGAGGAGCCAGATCAGTAACATCAGCCAGCCTGTCAGCCTTGTTTGCGGAAAATCTGACTCTCAGAATCCATTGCTGGTTTATAGTAATAGATGATCAATGAATCAATCAACCAATGTCCACTGTAAGCATTCAGTAATAACTGAGGCATGAGATGAATGTATAATTTGCACTTGTCTGCGTGGATATATGCCATCTGGTGATCTTTGGATCAGAGCAAATTTAGTTAATAAGACCACAATGAATTAGTTAATAGTAATTAACCTTTAATGTAGAAGGTCCATTTCAGTGCAAGTCTTTCAGCTATGGAACAGAATTCTGAATTAATGAATAACATAGGGAAATAACTAGTTTGTAATCTGATTTTTTTTCCTACATATAATTTTATGAGCTGGATTCCAGCACTGTGGTTCATGGGAAGAAGATATAAGTTTGTAAGAAATTATTCATTGTAACATTATGTTTGCATATCATTTTTTTTAAGGAAACTTCAATTTTATCACCTGGGGTCTTACCAGCTAACCCAGGTAAGAACAAATGGTTTGTTTTTCTAGCTGTTAAAAAATCCTAATTTTAGTAGTCAATAAAACAGATTGGAAATTAAGTTTCAGTTCACTAGATTGTAATGTTCGTTCAGGTGCTTAAAAAGCACAAGAAAGCTTCAGCTTAAGAAGCCATGGTATTTAGGGGCCTGAATAATCTAAAGATACCAGATCCCATCTGATCTTGGAAGCTAAGCAAGGGTCAGCCCTGGTTAGTACTTGGATGGAAGAACTCCAATGAATACCAGGTGCTATAAGCTATATTTCAGAGGAAGGAACTCTTGAGTATTGCCTAAGAAAACTCTATGAAATTCATGGGGTTGCCATAAGTCCACAGGCTACTTGAAGTCACATACATACATGTACAAATTCACTCATTTCCCCAGCTGCCGACTTCAAGTGAACATATTAGTAGAGAGAAGAAAAGTGAATGGCAAAAAGAGAGGGAATACCTTATCTCAGTCCACTTTGGGTTTGACCATGCTCCTCCCCCGCTCCCCTCAACTTGCAGCCTCCAAAAACTATCCCTGAGAGAATGAGAACCTCTGTTTAAAAACCCTCTCTGGATCAAGATATTCATGATAACCACTCCGAAGTCAGAAATACCCTTTTCTTGATTTGTGACTGTGGCCCTCCAGATATTGGTATACTATTGTTCCCACCAGCCCACACTACTGTCTAAGGTATCTAAAGGATCACATTCTACCATGCAAGCCTCTCTAAATATTCCAGTCATCACTGGAGATCTTCTCCATGTTCTCCCAGCATCTAAAATGAATAGTCAACATGTGGCCAAGTCTCTTCTGATCAAAGGTATAGCCCAGAATATAACAGCGCAACACATTTTTCAAAAACAACAGCAACATGCTTTGGTGACTGTCAGACATCCCTACCTCTTATGTTTTTTCTGGATACCTGAAGTTTCATCTCCATGTAGTTAAGATGCTTCTTTGTTGTGAAACTTGTAGAAACAACAGGGTCCAAAAAACAATAACAATATAACAACATGTAACAACAGCCTGAACTATATACCACAAATCCACCTACCCCTATCCTAAAGCACTGCCTTCTGCAGAAGTCTGTCCGAACATTATCAGAGGCCATCCTTTTAGGTTTTCAGCTTTCTGAAATTTGGTAGGTAATTGCTGAAGACAAGACATTTCAGAATCAGCAACCTATATGTAGGTTTTTTTAAATTATTTGAAGTTGTGAGCTGATCTGCAAGTACATATATGCCACACACACACACACACACACACACACACATATACACACACACACGAAGTTATTTAAAGGAAAACAGAATAATATTTAAAATTAAATTACAGAAAACTTGTAACATGGATACTGGTTTGGGTGGTATTCCAGTGGTTCTAGTTATTGATCACTGTGATAAACTAATCATGCTATAGCAGTGTGAAAAAGCAAAGTTAAATGAAGGCTAGAAGTATCTGTTTTCAGATTACATTTAGTGCTAATGTTGATGCCCATTGTATGTGGTACTGAAGTGGGGAAACAAAAATTACTCCCTCCACCCAAAAAAATCCCCCAATGAAAACTATTCTTTCTGATTTGATTTCCATTTTCCATTTTCATTTTTAGACAAATGCTCTCCCATAAAAATTGAGGTGGTAGAGATGTTTCTTTTAGAACTGAGATATCTCTGAAGAGCACTCAGTATAAATTATTGTAGCCAGTATTCAGAGGATGTTCTCAATATTGCAGCTTTGCACATTACATCCTATCCATCAATTATTTCATATGAACACTTTGAAAACTATTCAAACAATAGTAATATTTAGTCCCTTAGAAATGTCACTCTTAAAATCTGTGGCTGCTTCCTAGAAGGTGTTCTCAGCTCTTGATTGAAGATGAATTTCCTTCATTTAGCTTCACTTTTTAAGTCGTTAGGGAAGAATGTGAAATAATTAAATTATATAATGTATTATAATTGATCAAATTATTCTTCAAAATTGAATCAACTCTGTGTATATTCTAGGACATAAAGGAAGCTATGAATTGATGATGCCATCTACAGAATCTGGCTCTTTACCTGATCATGAAGAAGCTGGTGAGTAAACAGACTTGCTAAGAAGTATATACTGAGGCAGTAGTTTCTCAGAAATAAGAAAGTAACAATTGTATAGATAGACCCATTTCAAGAGGGGGAAAATACTCTCTGTGTTTTTTCAGTCAAGGTCATGGAAAGTACCCAAGTATGAGATTAAAAAGCCATGAAAATTTAAGAAGACCACCAGCAATATTTTAAAGGAAATCATACATTTGGTGCAAATGGCGTTAATGCAGTGAAAGAGAGGGTTAAATCCTACTCCAGAGCTGCTAGTAGCTGAACAATGTTGATGCTGTTTACACTTTTAAAAACTTTTACTGTGTCCAGTGTGACCCCCCCCCCAAGAGAGCATGGGGACTTTGTACAATATAATATTTCCCACATAGTTTAATACACTTGAGAACTTAGTGCATTCATGGACCTCTTGAATACCCAGACTGACACATTGTTTTCTGTTCAAATGAATGGGACAGCCCTTTCAGACATGAGAACTCCGTGAGAACATGGATTCAAATTTCCCATCTTGTCTTAACCCGAAGAAAATGTTTTAAGTACCAATTTTAATTTCTTTGTGTTTTCAAAGGTAGCTTGTTAAGTTATTCCTTTTTAAAGTCAGTTCCTCTTTTTTTTGCAGGAGCAGTAGGTTTTGCAGCAGACCTACCCATGCCCGATCGACTGCGCAGTGAGATGGCTACCTATGTTAATATTCCTACCAGCCCCACATCAAAGAAACAGCTTCATTACATGGAACTAGAACTCCAAGAACCTAGTACAAACATAAGAGGTAGGGATGTTTCAGAATGACCCAACAGACTGCTGTTGCTTTTGTTATGTTCTCAGCTGAACCATAGATCCCCCCGCAAAAAAGTGTGAAGTATAGGTATAGGTAATTACAGACATCTCCGCACTACACTGTTATAGTGCTGTTATTCCACTTTCAGCATCCTATGGAATCCTGGGGTTTGCAGTTTACTGAGGCCAAAGAGCTCTCTGGCTGAGAATTCTAAATGCCCCTCCCTAAACTGCAAACCCTAGTGATGCCACAGGATGTTGAAAGTGGAATAATAGTGCTATGACAGTCTAGTGTAGAAATGGTTTACATTAAAGCATGCTGGGTGCCCAAATCATTCAGTTCTCAATGTAATTTTTTTCCTTGTCCAGTCTTCAGTAGGCAACAAAAGCAGTTGAATCCAGGAATTTTCCTTTTCCACTTCTTCATCAGGTTTCTAAATAGGGGACAAAGCAAGATGGAATAAATCATATCAAATAATCCAGAGTGTGGCTACTGAATATGGATGGTCAGGTCTTAAGATGTTAATATGGTTAAAATGACATGGTAATCAATACCTGTTTTCTTTTCTTTGGCTAAGTAATGTGCAGTCTTCAAGCACTGATGAACGGATGCCTGAAGTTCTTCTAAATGGAAAAATGTAGACAGTGTTATCATACAGGCAGATGCATAGTGGACCAGAAAGATTCATCAATGAAATCATTCCTCCAGTTGGAAGCAAAGTCATTGATGGCAATTCTTTGAATACAGTTTTTCAACCATTTATGGGTCCATCTGACAATGTTTTCATCTATTCCTCATTTAATCAGGTGCTAATCAAACTGTCATGGGGAACTTTGCTGAAATCATTTGCTGAAAATGCTTTGCTGAAATCCAGATAATTGGTATCCACATCATTCCCATCATCTACTAAACTAATAATCACGATCGATCTATCTATAAAAAAAATAGTTTGGCAGGATGTGTTTTTAACAAACAAACGCTGACTTCTAATAGTCACTGCATTGTTAACTAGATACTTGCAAATAGAATCCTTTGTAATCAGACTTTCTATGCTAGTACCAAAGAAATTCTTCCCATCCTTTATCAGACTTACCATGCTACTACCTGGGACATTCTTCTTCTAAGAAGCAAAGACCATGGTCTCAGAAACCAAACCTTTCCCATCCACACAGCCAGTCATTCACTTTTACTATTTTGTTCTGTGGTCTTTTATCCTTCGCTGGTAGAACTGGTAAGAATATCACCCGTGCCTCAAAACCTTTCAACTTCCTGCCCAAAGTATTATAGTCTGAGGTGATCTGTTCAAAGGTTTCTTGGCAGTATTATTGGTACCCATATTAAAAATGAGAAAGGGATCACTACTGTATAACTGTGGAACCCATGAAACAGAAATGAGTCTACTTTCAGTTCAGAAATAGTAATATTTCCAAATATGAAATTATTGCAGTAGAAAATACATTGATTATATTTGCAGGTAATAGGATAATATGAAGTGATTGTAAAGAAATAGCTAAAATAATCAGTGTGAACATTGCCAAAAGCTGTGTAAAATATCTTACAACTAACTGCAAAATAATTGACATGGAACACAATTAAAGCTAGAATAAACATTGAAGAAAAAGTTTTCATGATGCAGAAAGAGCATTTGAAAAGGCTAGTAATCTGCCTCATCACACTCTTGCCAGAAAGGGCAAATATGTAGAAAAGGGTGAGCAAGGAAGATGCTCCAGATATGGATTTGAAAAAAACTTTTTTTAAAAAAAATCAACATATTTTCACTAAAACACACATGTTGGATTTACCATTGGCCCTCTGTATCTTCAGAGTCAGTATCCATGAATTCACCCAAGCAGGTTTGAAAATATTTTTAAAAATCCAAAAAACAAACTTTGATTTTGCCATATAGCAGATGCCATTTTACTGCTGCATTGCACATAACAGGACTTGAGCATCCACAAATTTTGGTATTCACAGGGGATCCTGAAACTAAACCCTAGCAGATACTGAGAGCCCATAAAATAACATACAAGGGAATACAAACACAAACAAGAAACTTAAAACTACTAACTAACAAGACTAAAATTAACTAAACTAAGCTAAAAAGGGGCTAGAAGTATATGCAAGTGACTTCTATCTCTTCAAGTGCTGGTTACATGATACCATGCAGATCATATTTCTTCTAGCTTATGATGCTATCACATGGTTCTGCTGCTTAGTAATAGCGCTTAGTCTATTAGTCTTCAAAGCCAAAAAGTTGATTTTCTCCACCAAAAGTCTCTTAGGTATACAATTAGCTTATCCCAATTTTTCTTAAACTTACATATAAATCTTTCCTTAATTAAATAGTTAATTTATCCATTTCCACCAAATCAAGCAACTCCACAACAATTCTTCGTGGAATGAAGTAGCCACATCCTTCCTTTTCTGTGAGAAAAGTAGTTTGGTAGCTGTGATCAAATATTGAAAGATTTTTCCAAACTTATCCATGTGATCTTCTATTAGTCCTTGTAGAAAAAACTCAGGTTTCAGTTCCAACTTTACCATCAAAATATCTTCCATTAGTCTATGAATCATCACTTGAAATTTCTTTACTTTCTCACATGTTTACCACACGTGAAAAAAGTCCCCACTTTCTGCTCACATTTCCAACAAACATTTGAAGAACCTTTATACATTTTAGACAATCTTTCTGGCATTAAATACCATCTATACATCATTTTATGTAAATTATCTCTAAGTTCATAACTTAATTAAACTTTAAATATCTTTACCACATCTTTTCCCATTGTTCCATTTGAATAGGATGACCCAGATTTTGTACCCATTTGATCATATAATCTTTTACTTGGTCATCTTCTGCTTCAATTTGCACCAGTAACTTACAGATTTTAGCAATTGTTTCTCATGACAGCATGATTTTTCTTAAAACTCAGATTTAGACATTTCAAAACCAATTAAGCTCTTATCCCTTTTAAAATGTTCAGTCAGTTGTTTATAAGAGAACCAATGGTAGCAGTAGTAATTTATGAATGCTTAGACCATAGGCTATTTGCATACGTAGTAAAAAAATCAATAAATACAGTATCAAAATACAACAGTATAAAAATACAACATAAAATAAATAGCATATAAATTTTGCATATTATTAAAAAAAGAGACATCCAATATAATTAAAACACATTAACACATTAAATATAAACAATGATTCTAGAGAAGAGCATCTTCAGATCAATCAACTGCAATATCAGTAATAAATCTTGCCCTGATTTTCATTGCTGTTAGGGTAAAAAGAGAAACCTTGTGGGTTACCATAGAGTTAATATCAGACGGGAGATGGAAATCTTTTCTGAAACTGTATTTGGACATAAAATTTAGTTTGTGGTTCAGAGTATAGTGAACAAAACAACAAGTAGTGAGGCAAATCCTCAATTTCTGGGGCCCCACAAATATATAAACAAAGGGCCAAAGGGATGCAAAAATATCTGCCACCAATCATTGCTATAGATATAGTTTGAAAGCGAAGGGCTGTAAAAGCTTGCCTAAGTTTGGAGTATGTAAGCTTTGTCTGGTATAAAGCCCTTTGATGGTCAAATTTATAGGATCTATACCATTTTGAAAATTTAGAGTTGTTAATAGCATGTCTGTCCAGTTGAGCACCATGGTCAAAAAAGTATTCATAAAGTTTCTCTTTTGAAATCAAGACAGGAAAATTATCAAGTAGAGAACAAGCAACTTGTAATTTCTTGCACATGCCTAAAAGCTCTCTCAAAAGATGGCCATCTAACCTCAATCTGAAGACCTGCAAAGAAGTGTCTGCCATCTTCCATAGTCATCAGTCCCACTGTCAAACAGCTCTTCTCATCTAGACATTTTTCTTCATGTATAAGGGAATCTCTTTTCCAGTAATTTGAATCCATTGGTTTGTTTTTCTGGTCTCTGGAGCAGCAGGAAACAAACTCATAGGATCATGGAGTTGTAAGTGGCTTCGTAGGCCATCAAATCCAACTCTCTGCTCAATGCAGAATCTCTAGCTAGAGCATACCCAGCAGGTAGCTGTCTAGCATGTTTTTGAAGACATCCAAAGAAGATCCCATCACCTCTCTAGATAATTGGTTCCATTGCTGCACTCTTTACTGTTAAGAAACTCCTCCTAATTTTCAGTTGATAGGTCAAACCTACCCAATTTTCTCTGTGACAGACCTTGAGGTACTCAACGAGTGCAATCATATCACCCCTCAGTCTTCTCTTCACCAAACTGAACATGGCCCAGCTCCTTCAACTCATGTTTTATTCTCCATAACTCTTATTATCATTTTGCCCTTCCCTGAACCTGCTCCACTTTGTCTAAATACTTCTCAAAATGAAGATCCCAGAACTGAACACAGTCCTCCACATGAGCCCTGACCAGTGGAGAATATACTGAGACTATTACTTCCCTTGACTTAGAAACTATGTTTCTACTGATGCAAGCTAAAATAGCATTTGCCTTCTTTGCTGCAGCATCACGCTGCTGGCTCATTCAATTTATGATCAACAATCTCAAGATCCTTTTCACGTATAGTACTGCTCTGCCAAGTATCTGTCTGCCTATACCTGTGTGTTTGGTTTTTAAGGCCTAAATATAGAATTTTTCATATGTGTCTATTGAAATTTGTTTTGTTTTTTTAAATTTCTGCCCAATTTTCTAGTTTATCAAGGCCCTTTTGAATTTCATTCATATCTTCCACCTTGCCCAGTTTTCTATTGTCTGCAAACTTTGTTACCCTGTTTTCTTAGGACTCCTTTAAAGGAATCCGAAAAGTGTAAAAATTGTCTCTTGTGGGGAAAAATTAGCTCTGCACTGCTTTAGCTATGCAAAGAGGACAGGGTATTCAAAGGATCTTTAAAACCCAATTTTTACGGAGTCAGGCCAGTCAGAAATCACACAAAGGGATTCAATGAATAGCTTTATTGACTAACAATAGTTTGTACTTAAGCTAATACACACCCACACTCATTCAAGAGCTAATAGATTTAAAAGACTGAAAGTAAGAGATTATGCTAATCATACTGCACCTTTTCCTGAAGTCCTCTGTTAGGGAAGTAGGGATTTTCTCCTCCTGAGTCTTTTCCTGTGTGTGTCTGCGTTCTTTCCTCTGTCTCTGTCTGTGTATTTCTGTTCCTTCTAGCCTTAAAACATGGACTATTTGTAAGAAAAATTTACTTTGAAGGCAAAATCCTTTCCCAGGGTAGACAAACAGGCAGGGCAGAAAACAAGACATCTCCACACCTGGCATTTCTCTGATATCGGAAGATCATCTAAATAACAGGATCTTCCTCTGCTTTGAGGCTGTAGTGTGAGCATCTGGAGATGGTTTGATAAGGTTTTTATTACTTCCAGTGCCCAACACTTTTAACTCCCTTCAAGTGACTCCATAAAAGGTCAAATACCATTTGTCCATCAGAGCAATATGCCATGAGGTCTTTCTGTTGCTACGTGACTGGGGATACTAGTGGTCTGGTCTGAGTTTTTTTTTCCTTTTTGATTGTACGGCCGTTTTTTTATTGCCTTCGTGCACATCCAAGGGACCTCTCTGGTGGGCTAGATTAATTGTTATATCAAATTTGTAACCTTGGGATAGGATTTGGCAAAAAGGCCAACAACTTGATAAAGATTGCCTCCATCCCATTGTCTAAGTTACTGACAAAAATGTTGAAGAGTGATGTTACCCTGATTTCTGGGGTCCCTTGGGGGACACCTCAATGCCCTCCACATGATGGGGAATGGAAACTAGCCAGAGCACAAGAAATAGCAATACGAGAGGCAGAGTAACCTAGCAGGGTCTTTTACCCAGTTTTTACGGGGTCAGGCCAAGCCAAAAACCAAACAAGAATGTCCAATAAATGATTTTTATTGAATGCAAGTGTTACCCTGATTTCTGGGGTCCCGTGAGGGACACCTCAATGTGCTCAAAATAATGGGGAATGGGAATTAGCCAGAGCACAAGCTATAGCAATGCAAGAGGCAGGGCAACCCAGCGAGATCTTGAACCCAATGTCTATGGGGTCAGGCCGAGTCAATAAGCAAGCAGAAGTAAATAATAATTGTTTTCTTTATTGTGAAATACAGTCAAAATGTATGTATGCAACCACTCACACAGACCTAGTGAAAGAAAGGTAGGAGTTTGATAGGGGATTTTAAGAGGGATTTTTCAGGGGAAATACTACATCTGATCCTGAAGCCCGGGTCAGAAGAAAAATCAGTTGGAGTGGAGATTCTCAGCACGTGGAAGCTGAGGGGAAGGCTCGGCGAACGGAGTGGCAGCAAGGCGGGATGGAAGCCAGGAGCGATCCGAAGAAGCGCTCAAAATCAGGGGGTCTTATGGGGAAAATGTGCCTGTAGGCTAGTCTGTTCCTGGAGAAAACAATGGGTTTTGGGCTGGAGACAAAGCCTCCGAAAGGTCAATATTTAGCATGATTGAATTATGACAGAGATGTCAATAGCGCAGACAGTATGCAAACGAGGAGTGCTTGACAGTTGGATATTTGGCTCGTCAAGCTGCCAGCTCGGGGTAGGAGATCTTTTGTACGCTGCGTGCATACATAATGTGGTTTTAAAGTGTACTTGCCTGGAGGTCTCCTGAAGCTACAGTCCAGCAATTACTGGCCTGCCTGGATTTATTTTGTATTGTTCAGCTATTTTTGGCTGTGCCCATGTGCGTGCTAGTCCGGGGACCTTGCAAGCACGTGGATAGGAACAGTTTGGGATGGTCAATTTCTTGATATCAAATGATATCTAATAGACCACAGGCCCGGACTAGAAACTACAGCAACACAAGTCTCATGCACCAACACAATCACGCACACATGCACCCAAGAGCTATTAAGAAGCAAAAGAGAGGAAATTGGATAGGGGATTATTGGAGGGGCACAGCTAGGGTAATACTGCACCTTGTCCTGAAGTCCTGGGTCCGAGAAGGCAGCAAATAAGTGGGGCTCAGCAGGGAGAGGGCTGAGGGGGATTGCTCAATGGATGGAGCAACAGTCTGCTGGGATGACTGGGAGTGATCCAAAGAACCACTCAAAAACTGAGACTATTTTTAGGGGAAAAAGTATCTGGCGGACTAATCCTTTCCCGGGGAGAACAATGGGTATTGGAGCGATAACGAAGCTCCACCATGGTAATTTCCTTTGTGTGATGGGATTGCAAGGTGTTGCCCAAAGTCTCAGGATCTTTGGCTGTGTTAGTTTGTGGTGTGACTTCATGTAAATGGTCCTCGCCTGATGGAATATTTGCTCAACTTGGGGCAGACACTCTAATCCCCTCAAGTCAGCTTCTCAGGGGCTGAGGACCCTTTGTTTATTCTGGGTTTACACATCTTGAGGTTTCCTGGGGGATTTAGGGGGGATTTTACTGGCCTGACCTGGTTTTTTCTCTCGACTGTGCCTGCCTACATGCCCATCCAAGTGATCTCTCAGGCACATTGAATCATATTTTAATATCAAAATTGTAGACCCGGGGATAGGGTTTTTCCAGTGAGATAACAGTAATGGCCCTAGGACAGAACCCTGAAGCATTCCATTTGAGACCTCATTCCAAGTCAGAAGGACAGCCATTGAATATGACTGTTTGAGCACAGTTTTCCAACCAATTAAGGATCCACGTGATGATATTTCTGTCCGCTTTATATTTAATCAGTTTGCCAATCAAAATATTACAGGAGACCTCATATACTTTGATGAAATCCAAATAAGTGACATCCACAGCATTCCCACCATCTGTTAAACTCATCACCTGACCAAAACAAAGACAGAAGATTAGTTTGGCAGGACTCGTTCTTGACAAACCAATGCGGACTCCTAATGATCATTGCATTGTCATTAAGACACTTGCAGACAGACTCCTGTATAATCCATTCTAATATTTTTCCTGGTATTAAGATCATGCTGACTGGCCTGTAGTTTCCTGGATCTTGCTTTTTGCCTTTTTTGAAGAGAGGGACAATGTTAGCACGTCTCCAGTCTTCTGGCACCTTACCCATTCTCCAAAATTTATCAGAAATGATGGGAAGTGGTTCTGTGTGTATGTCAGCAAATTCCTTTAATACTCTGGGATGCAGTTCATCTGGTCCTGCAGATTTGAATTAATTTCAGTTAATTACAGACTTTCCCCACTTATCTGACAGGTTAGGGACCAAAGCACTGTCAGGAAGCAGAAATGGTCAAAAAGTGAAACCCCAGGAAATCATTGAAATGCAGAACCATTATGTGCTGTGGTCCCTAACCTGTTGAAAATGGGAGATGAAAAATAAAAGACAAAACTGTTCCTGGAAACAAAGGGGATCCCTGACACACACAAGGGAAAAAACCCTTCCCTTGAACTCAGAAGGTGATATTTTCTTCTCTCCATGCTCCTGAGTGGTACAAGCTGACTACTTACACTCTGCAGCAGATTCCTTCCCTAGCAAGGGAGAAGAGAGAGCAGACAGGGGCTAGAGACAACATGGAGGTGAGTGAAAGGAGTGGGTTGGTTGGGGCAGAGGCACATGTGTGCGCGCACACCCAGAGGGATGGAGGCAGAGAGGCTGATGGGACTGGGGGAGGCCTGCACACACACACATACAGAGAGAGAGA
The DNA here is from genome assembly GCA_948474755.1 of Ctenosaura bakeri. NCBI lineage: Eukaryota > Metazoa > Chordata > Lepidosauria > Squamata > Iguanidae > Ctenosaura > Ctenosaura bakeri. The sequence goes on along the minus strand of CAOLHI010001106.1, from coordinate 23,977 downwards.
GAGAGAGAGGTTGAGCAGAGCTGTGGTAGTATTTTCTCCCTTGCCCAGTCAGCACAGGGATGAAGACAGAGAGGCTCATGGGACTGGGAGAGGTGTGCGCACATGCACGCACACACACACACACACAGAATGAGCATTGCTGGGGTGATATTTCCCCGTTCTGCCTAGCCAGCACAGCGGGGAGGCAGAGAGGCTAATGGGACAGGGAATATGTGTAAACACACATACACAGAGTGAGCAGAGATGGGGTGATATTCCTTCCCTGCCTGGCCACCACAGGCATTGAGGTGGAGATGCTGAGGGCCTGGTGGCAGTTTGCGTGCATGTGCACGCACACAGGCGCACACGCACACGTGCACACAGCAGAGGGGAAAAAACTTCAGAGAGAAGTTCCATTAATTCAGCCAGGGGAATCTGCTTTTTCCATTGGCAAAACTTGGGACTACATTCCTTGCCAAGATGACATATGGAAGCACACAGTCCTCTTTGGAGGGGGGGACACTGAAACAAAAGAGGTATTGAGCAGTTCTGCCATATCATTGTGATGTGATAGCATTTTACCACCATTGCTGAGCAGTGGTCCCACCATTTTCTTGGTCATTTGCTTGTTTGAAACATATGTGGAAAAACTCCTTCTTGCTTCTCCTTCCCTAGGCAATCTCAGCTCATTTTGAGTTTTAGCTTTCCTTACACCAGTGGTTCTCAGACTGGGGGACAGGACCCTAAGAGAAAGTGTGTTAGTTGCTCAAGGAGGGCTCAAGAAAAGTCAGTCTGCCAGTACAGCAGATATGAAAAAGAAGGATATGTCTCTGTGTATGCGTGAGTGTATGCCTCCACCATTGAATATTGACAGGTCTCTGTGAAAGAATGATGCAGAGTGTCTTCCCATGTCATGCCTTCCACCAACTTCAGACATAGCAATAATAAACTTCCCTTTTTTTATGCTTTTCACACCCAGCTTCTCCAAATGTTCCATTGTTGGTGCAGCAAGCAACAATGCAGTTTTTCAGGTGGGGTGAGAGAACTGAAGAGAAGAGGCAGAAAGCACAAGAGCTCAACATTAGGATGGAGAGTGTGTGCTGCATGAGGGGCCTGTAAGAGAGAGAAGGAAAGAGGGGTAGGCTGGGACAAGAGGGGGTGGCACAATCTCAAGTGGGGGGAACACAACACCTGCATGGTTGTAGGGTAAAAGTTTGAGAACTACTTCTCTACACTATTCCTGCACCTTGGGCTACACATCTTCCTTGGTGATTTGTCCTTTCTTCCATTCTGTTTTCACTTCCTCAAATTTACTGTGCAACCACATTGGCTTTTTCAGACATTTTCCACTTTTCTTATTCTATGGAATTGTTTGTGATTGTGCTTTTGGCAACTGCTTTTTCAAGTGGGTGCCTTTGTCCTTATAGCATGCTTAACTGTGGGATTCTACTCAGTATTTCCCTGAACTTGATAAAATCAGCTTTCCTGAAATCCAAAGTTTGTGTGACTATACTTTTCTTTCACCAGTCTGACAGCCATGAATTCTAGAAATACTCGTTCACTTCCCCTTAAAGAACCAACCCCTTTGATTCCAGTGGCCAACTCTTCCCTGTTGGGTAGGATCAAATCTCAGATTGCTGACCCACTTATTCCTTCCTCCACCTCTTGAAAGAGGAAATTATCTGTAGGACACCTGAGGAAGTTGTTGGAGAACTAGTCTGAACAGTAGCTGAACTAGTCTCCCAGCAAATATCAAGATAATTGAAGTTCCTCATAACTACCATCCCTTGCATCTTGGAGATTTCTAAAATTTGTTTCTGAAAAGTATCATCAACCACCTTGTCTTGGTTTGGTAGCCTGTGGTAAACTACCACAAGGTTGTTTTCATGTCTTTCTCCATTTGTCTTTATTCAAATGCTCTCAACCAGCCCAGTTTGATTCCTTGGATGGATTTCTGTACAACTGAAATTGTCTTTGACATATAATGCTACTCCCCCTCCTTTTCTTCCCTGTCTATTCTTTTTGAACAGATTATATCTTTAAATTGTTACATAGGAGTCATTCCACCAAATTTCTGTTAGACCTATAAAGTCATATTTACCTTCTTGCACTAGGACTCCCAGCTCATTTTGTTTGTTTCCGGAAACTCTGTGCATTGGTGTATAAACATCTAATGCCTTGTTTATGCACATCTTTTATTTTACTATGAATTTTACTGGAACCCATGCCATATGAGGAGCAGCTTATAGATCTGGGTATGTTTAGCCTGGAGAAGGTCAAGAGGTGGCATGATATCTATGTTTCAATATTTGAAGGGATTTCATATGGAAGATGGCACAAGTTTGTTTTCTGCTGCTCCAGGAACTAGGACATAGAGCAGCCGCTTCAAACTATAGGAAAAGAGATTTTACCTAAACATTAGAAATAACTTCCTGATGATAAAAGCAGTTTGACACTGGAATATGGTGCCTGTTGGAAATAAAAGTTTCCCAGAATGTTAGCCCTATTGGGAAATTCTATGGAAGCTAAAACTGTCAGGATTCAGCCTCCTTTAGCAGAGTAGCAGAAGAAGCATGTCTAAATTTGTGTATGGCTTTTCTGATCTCAGACTGACTGAAGAAATAAAACAAATGCAGACAGCTTCAGATTACAAACTTAGAAAAGTTTACTAATGACTTCTACATTTACATATGTATTGGAGAGCCTACAACCTAACTAGCTAATGAATAGTAGTAGCTTCGGTCTTAACTCACCATCTTCTGATGGAGATGCGAAGCATGGTCGGAGAGGAGGAAGAGGAAGCAAAAATGGAGGAGAAGAGAGAGAGCTGAAAGGCGTCTCCTTCTTTTATAAGACCGATGACCCAAGCAACTGTCCTGGGTCACATGATCTGATCACCTGAGCACCAAAGGTATTTATGATCATGCATTTAAATGACAGAAAGGCAAATGGTGGAGCTTTGGCATGCAAAGGAGAAAGGTAGCCCTATACTAGCTATGCCCACTTGCTCTAAGAACAAGATGGGCGGGGGAGAGAGAATGCTGGAATTTTCCCAACAGTCCCCTTCTCATTCTCTTGGACCCACGTCGAGGATCTTCATGCCTTCTCGTAGCCTCTGGAACTGGTCTCTTGGTAGAGGCTTGGTAAGGATATCAGCAATCATCATTTCTGTATTGCAGTATTCTAGCTGAACAAGTCCATTACGGCACATAGGGCTACCCATGTGCTTAGTCTGGAAATTTCAATTAGTTCAGAATATGGCAGCCAGGTTGGTCACCAGAACATCTAAAAGTGACCACATAACACCAATTCTGAAGTCTTTACACTGGCTGCCTATTAGTTTCCGGGCACAGTACAAGGTGTTGGTTCTTACCTTTAAAGCCCTCCATGGCTTGGGGCCAGCCTACCTGCAGGATCACCTTCTCCCATATAATCCGCCCCGCACACTAAGGTCTTCTGGGAGGAATTTACTGCAGCCAGTCAGAACTAGGTTGGCTGCAGTTACCCAGAGGACCTTCTCTTCTGTCGCTCCCAAGTTATGGAATGGCCTGCCAGAAGAGACCCGGCATATTACCAGTCTTGACCGCTTTAAAAAAGCGGTCAAGACTGTTCTCTTCCGACAGGCCCTCCCAGACTAGTGTTCCACCGCCTCTCATCAATTGTCCTCTTGTTTTTAATTTTGTTTTTAATTTGTTTTTAATAGTTAATGTGTTTTAGGGGGTTAGAAGGTTTGGTGGGTGGGGAGGATGGGTTACATCTTAGTGTTTTTAATGTATTTATATACTGTTGTAATGCTGCCTTGATCTATTGGGAGAGGCGGGATATAAAGAAATATTATTACTATTATTATTATTATTATTATTATTATTATTATTATTATCATCATCATCATCATCATCATCATCATCATCATCATCTCTTGCATCTTATGGAAAGCAATGTCAATGTTCTTCTTAAGTGGCTTCTCACTCTCAGAAATCTTGATGCAGCTTTGATTATCTTGCATCAAAATGGTTGGCTTGGGCTCTGTTATGCCAAAGTCCAGAAGTAAATTATGCAGCCACTTTATTTCATCACATGCTGCTTTTGCAGAGACACATTCAGCACCTGTGGAAGAATCTGCAATTGTAGATTGCTTCTTACTTGACCAGCTTATGGCTCCTCCACCATAAAAGATCAGGTATCCGCTCGTTGATTTCCTGTCTGCCAGATCTACAGCCCAGTCTCATCTGCATAGGCAACCAGTTGTGGTTGGTCACAGGCTGGCAACATCAGCTTGTAATCTGCAGTTCCTTTCAAATATCTGGCAACTCTTTTCACTGCAATGAAATCCCTTTCAGTAGGAGAGTTAACCATTCTGCATAAGATACCAACAGCATTTGCAATATCAGGTCTGGTGAAATTAGCTATGTATAGGAGCTTTCCAACTGCAGTCCTATACTTGTCTCCATTTTTCAAGGGTTCACATTGCTCAGTGTCCTTTAAGAAACCCACTTCCATTGGGGTTGGCATAATTTTGGCATCCTTTAGGCCAAGACAGTCCAGAAGATCCACTATCTTCTGTTTCTGGTTAAGATAGAAGCTTCCATCACTGCTTCTTTCTATTTGTACTCCAAGATAGTATGAGATGTTTCCCAAATTCTTGGTATTTATCTCTTTCTTGAGATTGTTGACTATCTCCTCACTATCTGCTTTATCTTGACTGCACAGGATCAGATCATCAACATAATATGTAATATAAGTCCATTTATTGTTTCTGAATCTTTTGTAAACACACTTGTCAACAGTGCCTGGAGTGAAGCTCTCTTTGACAAGAAGCTGGTTCAGCTTCTCACTCCATGCCCGGCAGCCTGTTTCAAGCCATAAATGCTCTTGTTCAATTTGCATACAAGATACTCTTTCCCAGGAACTTGGAATCCTGGAGGCTGTTCCATGTACAATTCCTCATCTAGTTGTCCATAAAGAAAAGCTGTTTTAACATCAAGATGCTGAACATACATTTTCTTAGAAGCTGCAACAGCTAGGAGAGTTCTGATGGTTGTGTCTGTGACTACTGGAGCAAAAGTCTCATTGTAGTCCTCGCCAAATTCTTGGTTGTAGCTCTTTGCCACGAGCCTAACTTTGTACCTCTGAATCTCCTCTTCTGCATCCTGTTTTGTGGTAAAGACCCATCTACAGCTGATTGCCCTTTTTCCTTTTGGCAATTCTGACAAAGCCCATGTTTTATTTTTATATAAAGATTGCATCTCCTCAACAGCAGTTTCCACCCACTTCTGATAATCTGACTTTGGTATTCCCTTGATCTTTTGCCAATCAGAGGGTTGTGGAATCTTCTCCTCTGTGGCTAGATAAGAGAACCTGTCAGGTGGCACACCTCTGTTGCTGCGTTCAGATCTTCTCACCTGGACTTGGATACCTGGCTCTGCTCCTTGAGCTCTATCCGGTTCCTCGTCGTCTGGCTGGTTCACCACATCTGTAGCCCCTTCTGGATGCAAGACATCTGGAGGATGGTAGAATGTCACACACTCTGGTTGCTGGTGGGAGTCTTCTTCCACTGCAAACAAATCTGGATAGACATCTTGGTTTGGATTAGATTTGGACTGTGGCCTTTCATCAACATAAACAGCACTTGTTAATTTTCCAGTACCTCCCAAGACTACAAACACCAGGATTCCATAGGAGGCAGCCATGATAGTTAAAATGGAATTATAGTGCAATAATTGTGTAGTGAGGAAGGGCCCAAGTAAAAAGAATAAAATGCAGTGAAAAAGATAAGAAGCTCTTAAGAACAGTTTCATTAAAACAAAACAGCACCCCTTAGCTTCTAGGCATAGCCTTTATGAGCTACAACTTCTGAGCCAATTGCAAGCGTAACCCCATAGAGTGAATTTTAGTAGTCCAAATATTATTCATGTGTTACCCTTGTCCAACAAAGGGACATCTGTTGATAACAGGCATTTATTGACATGCCTATTATGACCATAGTTTTCATAAATGTGTAGGCCCTGGAGCTGATAATGGTTTAGATAAGGGCTATTTCTGCACTAAACTGTTATAGTGCTATTATTCCACTTTCAACATCCCATGGAATCCTGGGCTTTGCAGTCTAGGGAGGGGCCTTTAAAATTCTCATCCAGAGAGTTCTTGGGCCTCAGTAAACTACAAACCCCAGAATTCCACTGGATGTTGAAAGTGGAATAATAGTACTATAACAATGTAGTGCAGAAATGGCCAAGGAGTGGAAACTTGTTGGTGGGTTGGAGGGCCACCTTAGCTTCCCAGGAGACCTTTAAGGTCTGCATCCCCCTGCCAAGCCCCTCCCTGAAAAAAAAATCAAAACAGCCTCTAAGAGGTATGGTGGCATTTTCAAAACCTCCCCTCCCCTCAGCTGTTTTAGATCCTGAGGAAGCCTTTTTAACAATAGGAAATTAGCTAGGGGCCATTTTCTACACATTCCTGTCTTTAAAAAAGGCTTCTCCTGTGTCAAAATAGGCTCAGAGCCACACACACACACACCAAATATGACAAAAATATGTCTTCATTGTTTGGGGCATTGGAGGGTCCTGGGGCCTGCGTGCAGCCTGTGAGCCATGTTTTGTCCACACCTGGAATAGATGGTTCTTTCTTCTGATCCAGTACAGCACTCACACTCAAAGGCATGAATCCTAAAAATCAATAATAATTCTGAGGCTCTAGAAATACTTCTGTGATACTGAAATGTAGAATTCCAATATGTGAAACTGGAATGTACATTCCCGTACGTGATTAATATTAATCTTTGCTGCCACCACCCACTGAATTATGAATTACAGGGCAGTACAGTGGGACTCTGTCCATTACATTTCAATCCCTAAGCTTAAGGATCTCCCTTTTTCCCCAGTCTATCTAGCGTTGGCGTGGGAAGGAGAGAAACAGGGTCTTTTACAGAAAGTATTTATTCAAGGCATGCAAATGAACAAGGCAATAACACACATGGGAGACTCCCCTCTCCCAGGCACGCTTAGTTACAAGTAGTTACAAAAAGAACAGATATAAAAGCACAGATACATTCTTTAGATCAGCCAGCCTCCAAAATAACAGAAAAGTCCCTAACGCGACTAGATAACTAGTTCTAGTACTCACAGATGTTCATAGCTTAGATGTTCTATGAGGAAGACGCCAGGAGGCGAGGCCTACGGTCTGCAGCCTGCTACTGGCAGTTCCTTTGTTGTTTCTTTGTTGTCCCTTTGTTATCTCTCAGCCACATGGCCTCACAAGAAGTTTTATAACTTCTCCTTGGAAGCATCCTGAAGATGCTCACCTCTTTCCTTTTTGATTGGTCAAGTCTCACCCTGTGACCTATGATGCTGACCCACATGACCTATGATGCTGACCCACACTAAAATGTAATCTAATCCCAACACCTCATTAACCCTTGGCTTACCTGAAGAGGGAAGTGTCCCCCTTTAGCTAAGTCTAGATAATGGGAAGTCCCATTATCACAACTTCAAATGTGCTAATCCGGATATTAAGTTTGTAATGGCTGCATATATTAAATACTACTTGGTACTGCATCTGAAGAAGTGAGTTTATAACCATGAAAGCTCACAAAAAATAAAAACCAGTTAGTCTTAAAGGTGTTGCAACAATCCTTTTCCCCCTTCCCTTTATTTCCTCCTTTTTATATCAAATGTATTTTCTCTATTTGTTGCAGGAACTTTGTGCATTAATTTGGCTAATATTCCTTGTAGTCTTTGTGCATTCCCACACTTTTTAGAAGACTGCATTTGTTTAGTGAACAGGAAACATGCTGTCTCTACTCCAATAACCAGTACTCTGGCAAACACCCTCTCCTCCAAGAGCACCACTGATTTCTCATCAGTTCCTGCAGTGTGTCTTTTTCTGTTTCCTTTCAGTATTGGCCAGTTCCCTTACCTGTCTCATTAGTTTGTGCATTAATGGCACTTTGAATCTTGTTTAAGAATTGCCATTGCTGCAGGTCAGTACTTTTGACAAACCAGTTTTGGAGAGCAGCACAACCTTGATAACTGTATTCATAACTTTAGTATAACATTTTGCCTATGGAAGCCTAAGAAGGCAAAGAAAAAGAGAATATACAATGTAAAAGGAATGGTTACTACTACAGGAGTAAGCAATGCATATTTGGCTTTCATTTAGTGCAATCTTCATTAGTTAACTGTAGCATGAAAGTTTTCCAAGTAGTTTTTACCAAAGAGTACAAATACAAGTAATTTTTTCCTGGCAAAAGGGATATTCTGGGTTTGCACCCAGTGTGCTGGTCCAATTTAATCCACAGAACTGGAGGAATCAAAGGCCATTTCCGCACTAGCCTGTTATAGCATTATGATTCCACTTTCAACATCCTATGGAATCCTGGGGTTTGCAGTTTCGGGAGGGGCCACATGGCCAAAGATTCATCTTATTTCTCAATCTGCATAGAAGGGAGTGCTTTGTGATATCTCACAAAGCAAGCACACACAACCCTCTGAATTTTACTTTTTTATACATTGTATATGTAAGCTAATAATGCAACATTTTTCCATTGGCTTTCTAACTGTGGTGTCATTTGTTACCTAGTGTTGGAGTTCAATACACATACAAAGACACATGTAATTATCCTGCATCAGTGCATCATTTACATATCATTATGCACTTAATAGGCAGTGATCCTAGTATGCTAATACAAACTCCAGGTATTAAAGTTCACTCATTGTCCTTCTCCCCACCTTACTTGGCTGTCCTCACGCTCATCTCACTCCTAATTGCCAATTAAATCTCACTTTCTTCAGAGTACTGAGCAGCACTGATCTTACTTTTCCTAAATTTTTGCTCCTATATCATCTTGATAAAGAAAAAAAGGCTTAGCAGCTCAATAGTAGTGTAGAATCCATTAGGGGAAATCTCAAAGAGAGTTAAAATAGCTGTACTTTATCCTTTCCCTAGTTCTGAAACCTACCACACTCTGAACAACACTGCAAGGCACCTGTAGGGGGGTAACCAAGGGAGAGGAGAATGAGGACACTCCTCCCCAGTAAGAATTCTACCTTCCTCCATGAAATTTTTCTTCAGTCCCTAACATTCTGGCATTGCAGCAATTTAAAACGTCAGTAGGTATCTGAAGAAAAGGGACAGGCAAAATTACTGAGGGAAAACATACACAGCAAATACAACTGAGTTTTAGTTTTAGTATCTTACACTCTGCAACTGTAGAAATTTAGGAACTGAATGAAGATTTCATTTGGGAGGGAAGAATTCTTATTTTGGAGGCCTGTGCCTTCACTCCACCCTGATAGCTATACCCTTGGGCTCCTGTAGTCATAAGCAAAGCACTTCTGTTATAAATTGGAAATACTGTGTTATGCCTTAATGCTTGTTGAAGTCTGAACTAGGAGTTTCTAGAAATGGTTCCTAATACCAAAAGATGATCACTTTTGTTTTGGTCTGTCTGGCAGATAGCAAGGTAGGTATTACAGCACTGTTACCTGAAAATATTTGAGTAAGTTAAGCACACATCAGTTAAAATCTTTTTCTATTACAGGGAGTGAATCAACCAAATATGCACAGATTGATATTACAGCAACAGAGACAGCACATAAAGTGGGAACACAACATGCACAGTTCAGAGAAGAACGCCTGCAAGAGATTGAACAAAAGAAGAAAGGCAGCCAGATACCTTCATAGAAGAAACTAATTTGCTGGTTCTAACATAATTATACTTGTAAATGTTTTATGAGGTTATTAATTTAACTAAACACTGCCATTATTTTCAGAATTATACCAGACTCATTCCAATTTATTGATTTCCAGTTTGAAAACTGGTAGCATGGTGTGTGTGTGTGTGTGTGCCTATGTCTAAATATAAAAATACTGGTTGTAAACATATCTAATTGATTACACCTGTTGTATTTTTTGTATCTTACAAAATCATGTATTAAATACACATGATTTTTAAACTGAGGCATTTAATTTAAAGTAATTTGAATAAGATGTAAATGTAGCTAAGTATACAAAGGTTTTGCTTTATATAGCATGTGTATTGACAAAATACCTTTCCTTGTTAAGAGATAAGATGGCTTTTCATGTCACTTTTCAAAAGTAAAAGTATTATTTACTATCATTATTATTAACTTTATTTATACACTGTCTTTTCAGAAAAGTGGGATCTAACAAATTTAGATAAAGCATAGTTAACGCATATAAAAGTTCATTGTTAGAATAGAATTAAACAACCAACAACATTGTAAGACAATTTAAAATTTAAAAACAGTTAAAAATGCTAAGAAGCTAAGGCAAACCAGCAAAATTTGTATGAGCACCATATTTGTGTCTGGTGCTGTTCGATGTAGAATATATAGCACAACCATAACTTTATCTTGCCAGCAAGCATATTTTTGTTTTTTCAGTCCAGTTTCTATAAGGAATAGGCAAATTCAATGGTGCCATTCTATTTGTAGAGCCGCTTTTGATCCAAACACACCTCCATAATATAAGAGGCAAGTCTGCCTTTTGTCTGCAACCCTCTGTGCCTCCTTCTGAACTGTTCTGGAGGATTGTTGAATCTTCTGGAACAGGGGAACAGCAATGGACGTAAATTAACCCTTCTTCCACTGTTAGTGGAGGTGGCCTGCAGGATAAAAGCCACTCAGCAGAAACTGTTGGATTCTGACCAGTGAAATTACTGCTTATAATGAAAGTGATTACAGATCTCTTTGTACTTAACTGCTGCAGTAACAACACTACTACTGGTTTAGAACATAGCTGTGTATCTCTTTCACCCAGCTGCACCACACCGAGCCCGGCTGAGTCTGTGCTCTAAATGTTGCTCTGAATCTTGACTGAGTTACAGTGCAAGGTATGCAACAAACACATCAGCATTCTTAATATTTCAGCTGGTGCTTCACTCCTGTTGTTCACCAGTTTATGTTGTAATTAAAACCATTGCAGAAGCAGTGTTGGGCCAAGTATATTCAGGATAGAAAAGCAACATCAAGTAAAATTAAGATTGTGCTATTAACGTGCCAGCCAATGGCACCAAGCATAAACCGAGCTAAAATCTGTACTTTACATACAAATCAGTTGAAATTGCATTTCATTTCATCTTGTTTTTACTGCTTTCTTTGAACTTTTGAATAACACCATGTACAGTGATCTCATCTCTTGACAAAAAGGATAAAATGTCAATTGTCTAGGGTGATGGGTTTCTTTTTTTACAGAAATCATTTTTTCTACTAAAGCAACATCCTTTTTTTATGTTGGAAGCAGTTAGCCACTTTGAATCCAACAATATCAAATAAAACAAATGGATGTTCATTCCGTCTTCCCTGCTATCAAATCCAGTTTACTCTTTTACTCTGTAGAAGTTATGTCATATATTATTCCTGTATGCTGATGACAGTATCACTTTCTTCCTTTACCTCATTGTGTATGCAATATTAATTTTGTTTCAGCAACTTGAGAAACAGTTACATGTTTTTTCAAAATCTTGGAAGAGATTATTTATACATAACTAATGTCCCCTCAAGAAAACATGGACTGCACTTGTATTTCCAAAGTTTGCCTCAAAATTGGTGGCTGAAATAAAAATTTAAAAGAATTATTATCATTTATTCAATAACTTACATACTGTCAGTAGTATTTTATAATATTATTCTAAAAACTGAACCATAACCAAGGATTGATGATGTACCTTCCCCCTCTTTGGTATCAGAGCCTGATAAACTTGTGTACCTTCAACTTGTTCCTGAGCCTGAAGTGTACCTATCACAGGGTTTTATGGGGCTGAGAGTATGTGTGACATGCCCAAGGTCACCCAGTGGGTTTCCACAGCTGAGTGGGGAATTGAACCTTCATCTCCAGAATCATAGTCCAACACTCAAACCAGTCAAACCACTGTACCATCCTGGCTGTAATAGCCTCTTCTACCCAGATAGAATTCTCATATCTTCATCTGTGAGCACAATGAAGTGAGTGTGTGTATTCTTTTGCCCGGACTTCATTCAATTTTGCCCTTTTGGAGTTTTAATTTCTCCCAATTTATTATTCAGATAGTGTCTTACATTATTTCATATAATGCAGTAGCAAGAATGGAAAAGGTAAATTCCCCTCAAGTCAATAAATTGTTCATGCTGGGAGTAAATAGTGACATCAATGCTGACACCTTCTACATTTTAGAGCATTAAATCCTGAACACTATCTCTTATAAACATCCATTCATCCAAATTAAAATAGTTAATATAAGTAAGATAAAATGTCATCAGAATAATCCTTTTTTTAATTCAAAACTTTCTTGCAAATATAGCTACCACTAGGATAAGTAAAATGTCATACTAGTAATGTCAAGACACATTGTGATGAAGGATTAGTATGTTTGAGCCCTTAAAATGTTTTGTATTCAGCTATTGATGAGTGCAATGTACCATTTGTCATTTACTACTTTTTTTAAAAAAAATCTAATTGCCATTTCAAAAGGCTTTTCATTGCAATTTAGGGACTATACATACATAGTTAATTTAGCCTCTAGTTCTATCTATCTATCTATCTATCTATCTATCTATCTATCTATCTATCTATCTATCTATAAACAGTCTTTCAGATATCAAGGAAATAGTCAGGTTAGTCAGTAACAACAACAAAAAGGGAAGAAGGGGGAGGAATCTAGCAGGACAGCTAGATTATGCTCCAGTTATACCCAGCAGGAGAGCTTGCAGTGCATGAAAGGGGGATAGGAGGAGGCGGGGCTATGGTGTGGGGGCATGGCCACTGTGTGTGGGGCATGGCCACACCACAGGGGGTGTAGCCATGGTGCATGGGGGCATGGCTACAAGCTGGGAAACCCAAAAAACATTGCCATCGGGGGCAAACCGCCCCCATCAGCCCCCCATCCCTATGTTACTGATTATACCTGTAAACTGAAGATATATATGACTCCCACTAAATAGGCAGAATGGGCTAAGTTTCCCTTTACACATATCAGTATGCAAATACAACAGAATGCAATAATCTTTCTGAAACTGCACTGGAAGTTCTTGTTTGCTTGAGCCATCTTTTTTTTAAAAAATAAAAAAACTTTTGCCTCCCATATAAAATTTAAAATCAGGAAGCAATTTCCTGTGTACATAGTTGAAAATGAAAATTGGTAATATCAATTATAAACTCACACCACAGGAGGCTGTTCATTTCTGTCCTTATGTCCTTATATATCAGGTATGGAAAATTACTAAACCACCCATTGTGGGTTTTTTTACTTGCTATACCATTTTAATCTTAGTTGTATATTATACATTGGCTTCACCTATGAATATCTTGAATTTATTAACTTACCTGTTAGTCTACAACAATACTCAGTGTAAAAAGTCCACTACAAAATTGTCTAAAAATATACAACTGTATTAAACACATCAAAATGAGTTTTCAAACCACTGTTTGCTAATATTAGGATCTCCTCCAGACACTTCTGGGTTTTCCTGAAAGTCACGTTCAATGATAGTAGGACTCTGTGACAAGACTGGTAGAATTAAAATGCACCACTAAACCAGCAGCCCAGGCTCCAGAGTGGGTAATCTAGTGCCACACTCGACCTCTTCTCTGTAACCAAATGACAGAAAGGAATGAGCAGAGAACTAATCTCAGAATAAGCACAACATATACTCAGTGACAAATGGCCTTTGAAATGAAGGAGATGGTATTTTGCTCATGCATTGGATATGAGGTCCGTTGTCCTCCATTTACAACAGTAGCGCAGAGCAGAATGGAATCCACGACTCATTCCATTGCCATTTTGCCCATTACAAGCCATTCAAGGGGCTTGTAAAAAAAGGAAATGACATCATTTAACAACATCTGGAGAATGAAAGGTCCCCCAACAAACCAAGAATCTTGCTCAAAAAAAAAGGGATGTTTGTAATTTGGCAGTAATAATCACAAATATCCAGATCCAGGAAGGGGTTTTAAACAGAGGTCTCATTCTCTTAGGGATACATATTAGAGTGGATGAGAGCAAGCCCAAACCCAAAGTGGACTGGAATTCTCTCTCTTTTGCCATTCATTTTTGTTCACTCTACTAAACCATCCACTTGAAGTGAGCAGCTGGGGAAAATTAGTGAATTTACATGTTTGTATATGTGCTTTCAAGTCATCTGTTGACATAAAAGTTTCATAGGATTTCCTCACACAAGGAATACTTAGAAGTGGTCTTACCAGTTACTTCCTCTGAAATATAGCCTACAGCACCTGGTATTTGTTGGCAATCTCCCATCCATGTAATAATCTGGTCTGACCTGCTTACTTTCCAAAATAAGTCAAGCTGTTTAGGCCCTCCGCTTCCAGGTAAGGTGCAGAAAGGACCTAAGAAGTGGAGGAAGAAGAAGACCATAGATAATTCCTCTTAACACCATACCCATGAGGAGCACCTTCAGAAACCTCTCCTGGTGGGAGAATCCATGGAACTGATTGAATTGGATTTGTCTCCCCAAGAGACACCTGCTCCTGCTCTGGCAACTGTCTCACCTTTGGCCTCAGAAGGTCAGGTACACTCACCAGGCTTGGTGGAGTCTAGAGGCATCTCAGATGGTGAGATCATAGATTCCTCTCCCCATCAGCAACCAGTTCGGTCCAAGAGACCATTCTCCATCTAATTCCATGCAAGAACAGAAGATGGAACCTCAAACAGGCCAATCTAGATCTCATCTTCCCATACCACAGCATTGGAGTCATGGACACACCGCATCTTGCTCTACCTCCTCACCTAGATTGGCCTCAGATCATCACCCAGCTAGATCTCCTTGTCACAGATGAACTTCGAGAGAGGAGTGTAGTACCCCAAGAGAGGAGTTGCATCAATACTGGTCCCTTTGTCAACGTCATTGGGATAAATCATACTCTTACTCATGGCATTCACCATATGATGCTGCTGACTTCTCTCCCTCCTCAGAAGAGTACTGTCATGCCCTGCTTCCAGAACATGGACTCTGATGCAGAGTTTGAAACAGGGGACGTGCCAGCGGATGAAACATGGTACACATGATCTGCTGTACAGGAGAAGGTTACAGTGTCACAAACAGAATAGGGTGCAGTGCCAGCTCCAGCAGTGTCGAGATGCCCTCTATATTATAGTAATGGGATATATAGTCCAGCATAACTAGCAGCTTGCTAAAACCAAGAAGCCTAGGAACCAGAGACCGTTAGATAAACAATAGCTAAGAATGCACTGATAAGCTCTGCCTGGCTCTCACAGCTTCCAGGTCTCTTGGAAAAGGGAGGGCAAAAGCAGGAATTTTAAAGCCGCGGTTTTTGCTTTTGAACTTTAGTCTTCTCACTAAAGTCTTGTACGATGTATCTCACTCCAAATAAATAGTGTTTATTCACTGTACTATTTGCATGTGTGGATTCAGTTCCTGACAAGCAGAGAGTCCTGCCCCTTCAGAAACTTCCCAGTACTCACCTTTGCCAAGCTCAGTCAACAAAGAGGGAATCTCTGCTGATGTCAGAGGATTTATAGCCAACAGCAATTACTCAGTCAGCAGCTGCATTAAGCTGCTGACCTATATAGTACTGCCCTTCCCTTCCAGGGATTGTCAGAGTTTATCTGACCTTCCCAACTGCTGGATACCTTGCTGAACTCTGTGCCTGACTTTGGATTACACTGACTGATTTTGGACTTGCCTTAGAATTCTGTTGGACTTTATTTATGACTTTGTGCTTACTGAATAAAAGTCATGCAGTGGCATTCCCTGGAGGAAGACTGTGGAAGCAGCCAGAGCCCTGGTGGCATGGCTCCTCAGCTGTTTAGGAGGTAGCTTGCAGGCCAGTTCATAGGCACGCAGAATGATGCAGGCCAATCACTTGGACAGTTTCTGTGATGACACTTACAGTCCCATTTTGGCAGACAAATACTCTACGAATAAATACAGAATAGTGGCCGTGGAACTGGCAGTTTATGTCAGGACCCTGGCACTCCAGGACTCAAGCTCTGAGTCTGAACCAGAGGACTTCAAAGCCATGGAGCCTGCTGCACCAGCAGAGCCCACCCCAGAGGCTGCCATGGAGCCTGCTGCACAGCCTACCCCAGCAGCTGCCCTGGACACAGAGCCCTTGCTCCCAGTAGCCCCAGCAATGGAGCCAGGGACTGCCTTAGACCCAGGGATGCAAGAGCAGGTGCCTACTTACCAGCAGCATCAGGAGCAAAAGAGTGCTTTCAGAAGGTCACAGTGTTTAAATAGGAAACACCAAGCAATCAAGCTCCAGCTGAGGTAGCACCTGGGTGAGGGCCTGCTTAATAAAAGCACTTACTCAGCCTTGGGTTTTTGTTGGCTCACAACCGTCCATTTTGGGTGTGCCTGCTGGGCTACTGGGGCCCTTGCCTTGCTTCCTGGAATGCTGCCTGACCAGCTGAGGAACAAGCTCTGTGGTACGTGGATTCTGTTTGCTGTTTTGCCTGGCTGTGCTGTAACAGCCAGGGATATCCCTGCTGCAAAAGTCTCTTTAATTTACTGCTGCCTTACCTACTTACTGCTGAAGTAAAGCCCTTTGATTTATTGCCTGTCTGCCTTATCTGTGTAAAGACCTATTAGCTGGCTCTTGGCTGTCTGCCATGCCTTGGCACTGACAGTTTAGGCAGGAAGGTGGCATATACAGCTGCTGGGGATGGGGGCAGGGTTCCCACCAAAATACTTGCTATCAAGCTCTACAAGGTTCTGAACAGCACACTGCACAGGTGCAGATGACCTGTTTGTGTGAGTTCACAGATGACCACTTAAAGAACCACAGGTACATATAAGCAACCTGTTCTTATGTCATCTCTATCAGCAGCAGCACCATAATTGCTTCTGCTGCCACTGACTTGGATCTTGGGCTGTGTATGTTGGGGGGATGAGGCTTTAGCCTCCTCTTCCTCTCAGTAGTCCTGAAGCAGCTAAGATCATTGTCTCCTCATTACTCATGAAAACACAGAAGTAGCTATGATGGTACACACATGTGTGTACAGGTGCATGCAAATATGCATGCTCCCCAACACAACTTACACTGGAAGCAGTTAGAATATCATTTTAGCTCCTTGAACTGCATTAGATATCTTTGACCTTGATCACAAAACCGTCCCCTAAGCCAGTAGTTCTCAAACTGTGGAGTGGGATCCTAGGAGGGTGTGTGTGATAATTGCTCAAGGGGGGAGACCAAAAAAAGACAGCTTGCAAGTAAAGCAAATGTGAAAAAGAAGGGCAGGCCTGTGTGTGTGTGTGTGCGCACATGCATGCACGCATGCATGTGTGTGCACACAATATTGGGGACTGACTGGACTCTGCAAAAGAGTGACACAAAGTGTCATCCCTGTTATGCCTTCTTCCAACCTCAAATGTAGCAAAAGTAAAAAGAGGAAATGGAGAGTACAGGAGCTCAGCATTAAAATGGAGAAGGCCCTGTGTGAGAGTGAGGGAGGGAGAGGCACACTATAGGACACAGGGGGTGCCACATTGACTGCGGGATGCAATGTCTGCATCCAGCTGTAAAGGAGGTCACAGGGATAAAAAGTTTGAAAAACCACAGCACTAAGCCCTTCTTAAGCATTCTGGCTGCTGAACTAGTTACTGGGCAGCCATTCCCAACTTGGGGAGAGGTCTTCTGATGCTTTTGTCATTAGGTGACTCCAAAAGTCTGCAGATGTGCAGGGCTTCACAGATTTCCACTGGCACAGAGAGATCTTGAGATACGCCAGTGGGGCCTTAAATCCTTTTTGTGTGCTTTGGATTTGAATCTGTGAAGGAAGATTAGCAAAAACATCTTGAATATGTATGCTGGTTTAACTCCTTCTGCAGAGAGAAAAGGCGTAAGAACAAGGACAAGGACATGATGCAGATGTATTGACCCAGAGAATTTTCCTTTGCTAATTTGTTCTTAGCATGTGTAATACAAGCTAATACAGTAATACAGTGGTGCTAATGAGTTTACTTATGAGCTACATAAAGACCCTGCTTTGTTTTGACTAGTTTCCTGAACTTTTGATTTAGGGCAACTGTTTCCTTTGCTTTCATTTATGAAGCCGAGCCTTTGCAAACTTCTCCTTTTCTGCCAGCTCTTTGCCAATTAATTTAAAAATCCAGAAGAATAGCTTAATCTGTATATCCATCTAATATTGTTTGTTAGTGGCATTCTGCTTTCCCATCTCAGCTGACACATGATGGGACATAACATAAAGGACAAATTCATGCAAATGGAAATAAATATTAAAGACTTCTTAAGAAATTCAGAGATACAGAAAAAAGTGGAAAGATAAGAAAAGAAGGTTTGTAGCTCCTAGCTCCCCCTTCTCTTTATTCTGCAAGGATTATTTTTAAATTCTAGTTGTGTAAATCAATAAAATTTAAAAGCTTATGTATTGAACATATCTGCTATGATTCCTGTTCTTATATTCCCATACGGACTCCCCTGTACGTAGTGAACAGGACAGGACTCTGATACTCCCAGGCATCTGGATCAAACACAGCCATGACACAGAAGTTTTGATAGTTCCATGCGAGAAATATACAGGTATTACATTGGATAAGATATGGGTCACATGGGCTACTGAACAAGAGCGACCACTAGATTTCTTTCATTAGAACTGTATCTTTTGCAAACAGCATGATACCTCCTTGGATATGTGATTGCAGCTAATTCAGTAGAACATTATCTTGCCATACCATCCAGCATTTCACAGATTGAAACCAGGACATGTTTGGCTGACCAGGGTTAGAGTGATGGTAAAAGGCTGTGGCAACAAGAAGGCAAAAGTTATTAATGAACAGAGAAAACTACTATTTTAAGCAAAGAACTCCTGGAATTTATGTTCTCCATTTAGGAAAGCTTGAAAAAAAGAAAAGAAATCAAAAAATTAATACTTGCTATGTGTAGACATACACGCAGCTTATTTCACAATAAATATACTCTTATAGGATACATTATTCTAAGCAAAATGGCTTGTTCAGACTTATTCAATATTTCAGCTTTCTTTCAGATCCAATCTATGAATTCTATGCTCATACCCATCCTTCTATCCTATCTATGCACATTATAGATCAAGTCAATTACCATCTTCTCCATAATGTAACACTCATGTGGTTACCTTGAGCCAATCACAGCTTTTTAGACTAACCTGTTTTACAGAGTTGTCCTTAGAATAAAAATGGGATAATGGCAGTGGCAGAGCTCGGAGTGTGTGGAGGGAGGGTGCAAGGGGGCAGGGCTACGGCGCGAGGGGCGAGGCCACTGTGCATGGAGGCATAGCTGCAGTGTTTGGGGATGTGGCCAGGGCATGAAGGAGAATGGCCAGGGCAGGTGGGTGCATGGCTACAGGCCAGGATGCCCCAAAAACATTGCCACCCGGGGTGAATCTCCCCTCCTGCCCCCACGTCCCTACATGACTGGATGGAGGAATGTGTAAAATTAATGTGCAACACTTTTAGCTCCAAATGATATATGGAATGTAATTAAGAAAAATATAGTTATTGAAATATTATTTTCATTTTTTATAAAGTTTGCATTCCAATGTCCTTTTAGAATGTCTGAGGCTTGAGTTTTCTACACATTTGTCTAGGAGTAACTCCAACTGAACTGACTGAGACTTACTTATGAATAGATACGTGTATGTTTGCATTGTTAATGTAAATGGAACATTTCTCTGCAAAATAAAAACCTCTCTCAAAGTAAGGAGACAGTAAAATCTCTCCCAATGTTTGATCAAGTTACTAGTGCTTTCCTGTGGCACTGTGTTTCCCTGGCACACAGAGAAGATTAGTAAATCAAAAAGAAGCTGCTGGAGAGAAGAAAACTAATGAACTAAGTCTTAAAATATAACGTTTATGCAATTCTCAAAAACAAAAAACAAAGATAATCATAACTGAAGGGAGTAGAAGAAAATCAAATCAGGGGTGCTTTAATATTGATCCTATTTTAGGGAAATAATATTGACCCCATATTAGAGCAATTAGAAGCATGAGGGGGAGACATTTGTTGTTTCTATTTTAATGACTGAGAGAGCACCAGGGCTCTAAAAATGCTGTAATTCAAAGAAGACCAAAACTGCTTCATCATTGGCAAGAATCTCCTCTTCTCCTGCTTTTTACAAGCTGAGTGTACTCCTTTTGCTTATCTCAAGACGTAATTTGGAGTCACACAGCAAAACTAGGAGAGGCTGCAGCAATTTTTGACCCTGAGCCTGCTGGGAATGGTGAGACTCTGCCTCCTCCTTTCATCTCCTTTCTTTAAATTGTGTTTGCATCAGTTGAAATAAATCAAAGATGAGAGGGAATAGTGAGAGAAAGGGAAAGAAATCAGGACATTTAAAAAGCAGCTCAGAAAGTGGGACAGCAGACAATTAACTGGGGCTCTCCCTGCCAACATGAGAAAGTTGAAGGATAAGTTTTGCACATGCACTCGATGCTGCAAAGATTGCCCTCTACTGCCCAGGAGGTTATGGAAACATGCCAGGCGATATCTTGTTAGCAGCAGCAGCAGACCTTGACAGCTGAGGTGTGACAACCCTGCTTGATGTGAGATGCCCACTGTCCTTGTACTAGATAGAGCATTGATTACTGCACCTACTGCTAGGTTCTTTGCCAATGGAATGGGATACTGGAAATGGACACAGGTTCTGGATTTGTTGCTGGGTTTTTCTAAATTTGTTGAACTGCAGAATGTCAACATCCATGCTGAGCCCACTCTGTAGGAGCAGTTCAGGGCTCCATGTCCTCCATGACAGCCATGGGTCTGTCCATAGTGCTGTCTGGCTCCACTCATGCTACAAGCCATACTCTAGATCTAGTTTTCTAGACTGGGTGTGATGAACTCTGAGTATGGAGAAAGTTTCTATAGTTTCATTTTCACGGGGAGTTAAAAATCTGTTGAGGTTTAGATTCACTGGAACTCTGACTCTCTGTAAGTATAGGGGCATAGTTAGGATGGCCTTGGAAGCTGATGGATCCAAATGGTTTCCTGACAGTGCTTTCTAAATTTCCTGTTGCCTTGGTGGGTGATCCTATTGAAGCCCTGGTTGACCTCTTGAATGGAGAAATGGCCAAGACAATGGAATGACCTGAGCATTTCTTTCCATAGAGTGGGACCCATCAACCCCACTTTACCAACAAGCTGGCACTGATGAAAAGAATGTGACAGACAAGAGTGTCTGTGGTGAAAAACAGAGCAACTCTGACGAAGCACAAATATTGTCAAGTAGAAATTTAAGAATATTCCTCTTTCTAATAATCCTCAATAAGAAAGGCTTCTTCCAATCATTCGGTCTTTCTACTGAGGAAATATAGACATGGTGAATTCTTTGTCTGTCTGACATCACTGCCAAGATTATCTCTGTGGCAGGCAGGCTTCATACATAAAACTGATTGATGCATTGTGTCTGTCAGAGGGAGCTCCCAGAATGGTGGCTGGGGCTCTCTGCATCTCCGACTTTCAGATCCTCCTCCAAATGCTGCTTCGCTGCTCCTTGCTTTCACCTTCCTCCTCTTTCTGATGGGCTGTGAATGGATGGGATGTATCCATCCAGCAACAGAAGGCAAGGTGAGAGGTTTACCCCCTTCAACCAAGAGTGGCCTAAGGAATACGACAGTGTTCTTCTTGCCTTGTTGAGTTCACTTACCTACCCACCCTATGATCAGGTGAAAAAATGCTCCTCCAACACTTGCCTCTCTTATATGTTTTAATAAGGCTGACCTACAAGTAATCTTCAAAAACTGCCAAGGTTTCAGAACTCTCCTATGGTGGGAACAAAACTATTTCCATTACTCAGTCTCTTGCTTATAAGAATTAAATAAACAAAGATTTACATTCCTCTTCTTTTCTGCAGCATCACACTGCTTGCTCAACTTAGGATCAACAACAAACCGAAGGTCCTTTTCACATGTTGTACTGCTGAACATGTATCCTCCACCCTCTACCTGTATATTTGATTTTTGTGGCTTAAATGTAGAATTTTTCATTTGTGTCTATTGAAATTCATTTTATTAATTTCTGACCATTTTTCTAGTTTATCAAGGTAGTTTTGAATTTTGTTCCTATCTCTCAATGTGTTAGCCACCCCTTCCAGTACTGAGTCATCTGCAAACTTGATATGGATTCCCTCTGCCTTGTCATCTAAGTCATTGATAAAAATGTTAGAGCTATGGCCATAGGGCAGAACGCTGAGGAACTCCAGTTGAGACTCCTTCCGGTTTGATAAGCAGCCGTTGTTAGTGACTCTTTGACCACGGATTTCCAACCAGCTAAGGATCCATCTGACAGTATTCCCATCTATTCCATACTTAATCAGATTGCTAATCAAAATATTATAGGGGACCTTATTTAAAGCTTTGCTGAAGACCAAATAAATGGCATCCACAGAATTTCCTCCAGCTACTAAACTCTGTAGCCAAATCTCTCTCTGTCTGTCTGTCTGTCTATCTATCTATGATTAGTTTGGTAGGATTATTCTTGACAAATCCCTGCTGACCTCTATTTATCACTGCATGGTCATTAAAATACTTGCAGACTGACTCTTGTATAATCAGTTCTAATATTTTTCCTGGTACTGAGATCATGCTGATTGGCCTGTAGTTTCCTGGATCACGTTTTTTGCGTTTCTTGATGAGAGGGACTATGTTTGCTCTTTTCAGGCACCTTACTTGTTCTCCAAGATTTTTCAAAAATTATGACCCATGGGCCAGAGAGTACATCAAACAAGTTGTTTTAGTATTGCAGGATGCAGTTCATCTGGCTCTGCAGATCTGAACTCATTTAGATTAGGTAAGTGATTTCTGACTAACTCCTTGTACACATCTCTGAAACTCTGTAAATAACATCCTATCCGCCCCTTTTAAATGGTTCTTCTGAACTGTTGAGCTTTGCATAGGTGCACTGGTGAATACTGTCTTGCAGTGAAAGTTAACAATAACTGAGGATGTGCCTGTTGTAGTGCCACAGGCAAAAAAGCAACTGCAGCTTAGTAGAGAAAGAGAATAAGGAGGAAAGCAGGACAGGCTTCCTCAACAGATTGCCTACCTCCTTCTGAAGGGGATTCCCTCTACACTCCTTCTCAATTCTTCTCTGTTTCTCTCTGTCCTCCCTTGTTTGGAGAGACAGAGGTTGAAATGCATACTGCATCCCTGCAACCCTCTACTCCTTTGGAGAAAATAAACTCCTGGGTGTCTCTTCTAGGTCTCTCAACTATCCCAATTTTGTTTCATCATCATGTCTCAAAAACCACCAGCTGACAGCACAATGATATATCCATCTATTCAGGAAGTAAATCATATTGCCTTCAGTGGTGTTTATTCCTTGTTATTCAGCACTGAGGATGCCAATAGTGCTAGAGACATAACAATTGGCACAGAATATAATTACACTGGCTTTCCTGTTGGTTTTTGGGGTGGGCTTTTATGTACCAATGACTTTTATGTATGAAGCCTTCCTGTCACAGAGACAATCTTGGTGTACAAGGCATTTTGGCAGAAGAAGTAGAGAATGAGAGAAGAAGGAGAGCACAAGGTGGATGTTAAACAGCTGCCATTGAAGGAAAGCTGTTTGTACAAACCTTTGGATTTTTCCTGGTATACCTGCATTAAACACTGTTTTTAAACATATACTGATGAAGCACTCTCATCTTTCACATTCAGCAACATGCAGGTGACATGTGGCAGAAATTCCTGTTACAACTCTGCCTCAGATGGTAAGGGGCACAGAAAGACGCTGTAAATGGAAATGATTCTGGTCTGTGCCTACCAATGAAAAAATCCCATAATCCCCTCCCCAATACACGGCACAGTGATTTATCACCCAATTCAGTGTGTGTAGCACAGGTCCTATCCTTATGCCAAGATTTATTTTAGCAAAAGTTTTCACAGATTACAATTCACTTTGTCAGATACAATTTAAAGAAGTGGATTGTAATCTACAGAAGCTTCAGTTAAATGGTCATTATCATCGACCCAGATAGAAGAATACCCAATTTCCTGTTAACTGTCATTTTTCCAGTTCATTTCTT